>JBCNYH010000012.1:31720064-31733504 GCA_039654325.1 Tandanus tandanus | reverse complement strand
TCTCTCTCTCTCTCTCTCTCTCTCTCTCTCTCTCTCTCTCTCTCTCTCTCTCTCTCTCTCTCTCTCTCTCTTTCTGACTATCACTCTTTGTTACTCTCCCTCAGTCAGTTTCTTTATTACCCTGTCTGTTTGGGTTTGCGTGTTAGACTATGTCAGTAGTATGATCAGCGCTTGTGTACTCACACACCCTTCCAGTCATCTGTTGATTTTCAGATTGTAGTTGGAAATGAAAGATGAAGTGGTATTACTATTTGGTAGTCTTGATTTTTAAACACCAGGACTAACATTTCCCTGTCTCTAGAGGATTGATTTGAATTAGATTAAGGGAATTAAGACAGGGGAGATTAGATTTCTATAATTTTTATAGTTTCTTATGCATAATTTAATTGTTTAAACAGCCAGTTGACGTTAAGTCTAGGATATGACTTAAACTCTGAACAGTTGCTGTGGTCATGTTTTTCTGGAGGTCATAAGGGTCATTGCTTTGTGACCCCATCAAAAGGTTTATCGGCTCCAGAGCAGGTCTGTTGTCTGGCTGAGGTGATACTGGAAGCCCAACTGTTTCCTGTTTTCTGGCATTGTCTTACATTATGAGCAAATATTCGCGCACATCCGCTCAGCCAATGGTTTTCCTCATTTGAACTTTTTTTTTTTACTATGTTAGAATTATAGTAAAGACATTACTCCTTTGAAAGAACACAGAATTATGTGTCCAAGAAAGTTTTCAAGAAATCAAAACTATTTTACATTCATATATAAAATAAAAATGTAATATATAAAGGCCTTTCTTGCACCCTGAAGTCCTACTTAAAACTGTGTGTGTGTGTGTGTGTGTGTGTGTGTGTGTGTGTGTGTGTGTGTGTGTGTGTATTCATTCAGACTATTTTAGAAAGTTCATACTGGTACGCCTATTGTCTGAGAGCAGAAGGTTGCATAGTGTGGTAGAACTGACGCTTGTGTTTGCATGTCTGACTTTCTCATCAGTTTCTCCCAGCCAGAGAGGAGACACAAAGCGTGCTAAACTCATTTACCAAGCAGTGGCCCACTGTAACTCAGAGTAACTTTGAAAGGATGCAGACGTCAGGCCTGCTATGACCAGCAGAAAGAAACATCATCTTACAAACCATTAAATCATCCTCTTGGAGTTTTGTTGAATGTTACTGGGTCCTGAGGACTACAGATCTCATATTTCTGTTTTCCCTGGTAATCAGTACGAGTTTAACCCTGAGGTCTGTTTGCACCAGTCACCAAGGAAACAAGTTCACACAGATGTGTCAACAGTGTTTGATTTCATATAGGATACTGCAGTGTGTGCTGGTGTGTTAGATCTTCTGAATTAGTAGTTTGAAAAGTTTTTTTACTGGCTAGATGTATACTGTATGTCCTGAGGCACCTAAATTGTAATTATGCAGCTGAGCCGTCAAACTGTATTGAGATGGATTTCACTGTTTAGGGTTGAAGATCTTCTGAATCAGGCAGGTGGTCATCTACATGCTTTCAGAGTAGAATAAAGAGTGTGAGGTGGTGTCAAAAGCTCAGTAAGGTGTATGAGAGTACAGGGTGTACAGTTGTTTATAAGGGTGTGGTGATTTACACAGCAACTCGGAATGTAGACTTTTTGACTCCCAGGTTAGTGATGCAGTGATTTGAAGCCTCAAACAATGTCTAAATAGATGTAATAAGTAGTTGTATTTACTAGAATTATATGAAGGCCAAAGACTCCTATCAGGTTCATTACTGTTACTATTATTAGTCATTATGCAATATCCTTGAGAACAGGTTCTGCAGGGGGCTTGCAGCCCTCTCAGGTAAAAAAACCCCCCATATATTGCAGCATAAACTACAAAAGTCGTCCTGAGGAGGTGAGTGAGTGAATAAAAGACTTCTAAGCCCCGTTCACATGAAAATCGTTAATATATCAGGTAAACTCAACACAGGGTCTATAACAAATTTTCATTTCCACTCAGTTCTCCATAACAGTAACTAACGAGTGTTGTGCAGTCCCACCCGCCTGTATTTAATGCGATGCTGTGGAATGCAAACCTCCGCAAGACGTATAAACATGCAAGACTGAATTCATTCCAATTTCAAACCATATCTGTCTGATCTATGTTTTCTTGCTTCTGGTCACTTTACAGGGAGACAGGATGAGTAATCAGATTGTGTAGGTGTCAGTAGTTCCCTCGCAGTATCACTGCATCATTATGTTGTTTTCCACACATATGCTAGATTTGAATCTTAAATTATGGGTTATCTAAGTTACCATCTTACACCACAACATATTTTGGTGTGAAGAGCTCTACTGAGTTAAGGTCTGGGTTCTGACTGGGGAACTTCAAAAGGTGGATTTTCCTTTTTGAGCATTATGTCATACACTGCACACACATGTATTTTGTTGAACTGCCTTTTGCCTTGATTATAACACATAATCAACATGGCATTGTTGCTTCAGTTGGTCAGGCTGAGGCTCATCAACATTATGTGACAATAAAATGAATTCAGCTAATGACCTGAATGTACTGAATATCTCAATTATCACATCAATGGACTTTTTCTTCCCTGATGGTACAGATATAAATATGGATATATTGAAAGGCTTTGGGGGCTTTAGAGAGTGGTTCGATTTTCCTGTCATCATTTCAAGATATTGGTGAAAAATTAACTCTGGGTTTGAATAAATTTTGTGATTGTACTTAAGTTTGTTGAAACATTGCCATGGTGATTACATGCTGTAATTAAGGCTAAATGTGGTCCAATATCATGTTACAATGAGCGATTATTATGATTTATTTTAGGGCTCGGCAGTGTAGATTGAATTTAATGGTTAGGGTCGTTGTTCTGCTGCATCATCCAACTTCTGAGTCCAGAAAATGGACTGCCACCCTGACAATATTTTGTAGAATACCTATATAAACTTGTGGACTAATTTTTTCCTTTGATAATGGTAGGCTGTCCAGGACCACAGGCAGCAAAGCATCCCAAAATCATGATTCTTGCTTCACTTTGCTTCAGCGTTAGGAT
This sequence comes from Tandanus tandanus, assembly GCA_039654325.1. Taxonomy (NCBI): domain Eukaryota; kingdom Metazoa; phylum Chordata; class Actinopteri; order Siluriformes; family Plotosidae; genus Tandanus; species Tandanus tandanus. Next base: position 31,730,483 of record JBCNYH010000012.1, on the reverse strand, counting down.
AATGTCTTATTGTGCCCTTTTAATGTCATAAGTAGTGCTGTGTGCTCTTCTCAAATAATTCAGTCACTGCGTCATCAGTCCACAAATACATTTTCCCAGTAGTGATGCAGTGTTTAAAAATGCTTTTTGGCAAACTTGAGGTGCACAGCAGGGTGTTATTTTTTGGAGAGCAGCGGTTTCCTCCTTGGTGTCCTGCCATGTTCAGTGGATTGTGTATGGTCATGTGACATGAACAGAGATATTAGACTGTTTTATTGATTCATTCAAGTCTTTAGGGTTCTTCTTTACTTAACTTGAAGATATTTCTTTACTTGAGGATTCTTCATTGAGCATTTAAAGAAATTTTGGCAGGGTGACTACTTTTAGAGAGACTACTAACCACATTACTAAATCGTGTGTTTAACTGTGGAGTGATGAATATTTAACCTCTTTGAAATTGTTTTGTTACCCTTTCTAGCTTTATGCCAGTCAACCTCTTCTTTGAGAGACATGGTTCACATCAGCAGATGCTTCTTCTGAATAGCAAACTAAACATGTTTGAGTATCAAAGTAGTGGTAACCCACATTGCCTAATCAAGTTTCATGGATTGAACTGTAGATTTGCTATCCCCTGACTCCAATTAGCCTTTGTCAAAGCTGTTAGTCTGGGGCTTGACATCATTTTAAACGCAGCCTCTGAATATTTGAATGATGTATTCAATATGGACAAAAACAAAGCAATCATTTTTGTGTTGTTATTTGAAACCGAATTTGTTTTAAATAAAGCTCCTTTCCCAAATGACCTGTGATTTTTATGCTAGGGCCATTATGTTATTGGGGTATCTGTTTGTTGCCCAGGCCGTTCTTGTGAATGCTTTAAAGGATTTGCAGCAGTGTTTAATTGGACTCAAGGATGAACTGATTTAGATTTTGAAAGTCAAAGGTCAAGGCTACTATGGCCTAATGTGGGCCATTTGTGTGACCGTGATATTTTCAGGATGATTTGAGGGATTTTCTTTAAACTTTGCACAAATGTCCTCCTTGACTCAAAAGTCAAGCTCACTGTGGCCTCATGTGGAAAGTTATTGTGAACGTGATATCTCTAAAATGCTTATATGGTATATTAAATTTTTAAATCATACTACCACTGATGCTCCTACCCCAGCACTACTTCAGTTCATACAGAAGTCACACATTGTTGCAAGACAATAAAAATCCTCATGCAATGTTCCTGTGATACTTGATTGACGTACGACCGCTGTACATACGCTACATGACGTATGCACACTCAGCCTAATGCTGTGGTAAATGTTGTCGGCAAACATAGGACTATTGTAAGAAAACTGTATGAGTTTGAGTGCATCAGATGACCCAAAATGTGTATGAAAGTCATATGTTTTTCCTAACACAGACATGGGATATTGTACGGCATTGCACAACGGATCTAGGAAATAGACCTTACATTTCTGGGGTCTCCTCCGATATTAGTGATCAGAATCACATGAAACTTGACAGACTTGTTCTTGTGGACAATAGCTAGAACTCCATGGGACATGATTTTGGATTTTCGAAACGGAAACAGAATTATGATGTCATAACTGAAAACAATTCAAAGCCTAACTGCTCCTTGATGCGTGGACAGAACCAAATGAAATAATTTTTTGACCCTGTTGTACAATAATGATGTCACAGTTATGAAATTTCAAAGTCCTACTCCTCCATTATTACCAACCAGAATCACAGAAGACTTTGGCTTATACTTGATGACCCGATGAACAATTATATGGAGAATGTTTTGGAGATTTTTTATTTTCAAGATAGAATAGAATAGAATTATTGGCATTAACAGCTATGTAGCCGAATCGGAATGCATTACAGATATAGCCCTGGTGTGTAGTTCACTTGAGCTTGAGCTTTTTTTTTTTAAATCTGGAATGTGCTCAGATATTACTAGTGTTGAAAGCTTTTCAGTCACTTTACATAAATGTTATGAATCGTTGTTGTTTTCAGAAGGCAGTTAAGATAATTGTGATATAGGCTTTAGCCTGTTGAGCTTCGAGTCAGTAATGTCATCACGCAAGCTCTGTATGTTTACATCAGACATAACTGAGACTGTATTTTTGATTTGTTTGGTTTTCCTATCATCACTCAGTGAAGATTAGTTTGATACTTTTTGAGACATTCACAGCTCTATGCAGGTGTGTGCAGTCAGATGGATTTGTTTATATGCCATCTGATTCTCATTTCATCAGTCTGACATGATAACTTACTGCTTACTCCTTTTTCTTCTCATATTCATCTGCCAGTTGGTGAGCCGCACTTGCTCGGTGCGCAGAAGAGAGGACTGGGTAGTGGGATGCAGGACTCTAGCACTGCCATGGCTTGCCCTCCTGATGATGAATTGAAACTGTCACTATCTAAAGCAGTGTCCATGTCACTTCCGTCCTCACCTCTGTTGCCCCGACAGAACTACATGATGCCCTCACGCTCTTGCAAGAAATCCCCAGGTAAGTCCTATCTTTGAATTTAAATTTACTGATTTTAGTTTGTCTGCTGTTCAGTTTGGATTCACACAACATATAATTAACCACACTAAAATGTAGAAGATATTGGTTGAGGAACATGTACACCTGGACTCATTCAAACTGTAGAAATATATGAAAGAAAATGTAAACCTGAGCTGGCACGAAAATAATTATTAAATAATTATAGAAATATCAGCAAATACAGCAGCACTATAGCTGATCAATTATTCTCAGTGTAACAGCTCACATCTACAGAAAAGTACTGAAACACAAAATACATGAAATGTTTGATTCACTTCCTGCACTTGGGTCATATTAATGCTTGCTTGTAACCAGAAGGAGACCACTTCACTTAAATAGTTTCAGAGTGGATCTTTTGGACCGCACCTGAGTTTAATGAAACACACTTTAGTGGAAAAACACAATAGAGTTTGATTAAGCTAAGTGTGGCATACCTGAAAGTACTCATAGCATGAGGTTAATTGAAACCTCTCAGAGAATCCTACTGAAAGATGAAGTACATTTTTATAAAGAATTGACCCTAGATTTAATATTAATTTGAAAAGGCAGCTCCTCTAACCAGGCAGTTTGTAGGCAGCTCCTCTAACCAGCATCAATGATCATAATAGAAAACACTCGTTCTTGTGATAGAGTGGCCAGAACAGTGGAGCTGTTGGTGTGAGTGTTAACAGCCAGTTGCACATAAAGAGGTCATTGAGTAAAAATGCTTTGGACACATGGTGACCTTTATGGATCAATAGAACACGGAAGGACAGAGGACAGAAAGAAAGAGTGATGGAAACACTGACTGGTCCCTCTGATCGAATGACTTTGTTTCAGAAGAAACAGATTTCTGTCCTAAACAGAGATTTTATGTGTTTTATATGAATAAAATTTCTGTCTGTCTCTTTCTTTCTCTCTCTCTGTCTTTCAAGAAATCCCACCAGGAAAGGTTCACAGAACATCTGGTTACTTTCATGTTGGTGTTGAGCGAGGGGTCAGATATAAAACTTGCAGAACAAACAAAAGCCACATCCTTTAAAACATACATTCATTCCTGACTAGTAGCTGCTTTGTACTTTGGCAAATTGTAACAACTGAATTTGTTAAAAAAAAAAATTATAGTGTAGGTACAAAGAGAAAAATACCCAAAGCGAAAGAGAGAAATTATAAAAAGAAATTATTCTGCACTCATTTGCCTGTCTATCTATCTAGAGACAGACTGTCAGATGTCTTTGTGTTATACCCCTAGAGAACACGTGCATGTTTTTATTTATTTATTTATTTATTTATTTATTTTTGGTGTGTGCGTGCGTGTGTGTGTGTGTGTGTGTGTGTTTCTTTCTGGTCAGTATGTTTAGTTTTATATTTTCTGATACTAAGTGCATGCTACGTCCTTGCCTGCCATTAAACTTGTTTGTGGGAGGGTTTGCAGGATACGTGCTTGTGTTGGCTATATGTTCACATCTGGAGCTCGTGTGTTGGATCAACAGTTGTCTTTGAAAACGTATGAATGCTTTAAGCTTTCAAGAAGTGTAGCGTAACATGCTCAGACTTTTAAGCTCTTGGCCTTTCACACATATCTGTGAGTGTGCCATTGATGAATGAAAGCTACATTTCTCAAATTAGACCCTTTTCTTCCTTAGGGCACAGACTGTTAATAAAGATTTGTTTTCGGCTTGTTTTGATAACTGGCAGTTGTGTGCCTATGGTTCATTTTGAGTTTGATTTTCAGGGAATTATAACTTTATTTTTGTAAGTATTTTTGGATTTCTTGCTTGTATTATGCATTAAATGCTGGTTTCCAAACAGTGTATAAGTTTTACCCGCTATTTAAAAACTGACTAGTGTTTTTGTACTTTATTCTTGCCAAATTTTCGAATGTCTGCTACTACAGACATAAAACGTCGACAATAAAACTTCCCGGTAGAGCCTTTCTGGAGAGATTTTCGGTGTGACTAGTAATCGATAACATTTCTTCCTATTCATTGTCTTTCAACTTTTATCTAGTCAGTGTCTAGAATCATATTTCTTCTCTGTATCGTATCCAGGTATGTTAACTATGACAGTTTGTGTGTGTGTGTGTGTGTGTGTGTGTGTGAGAGAGAGAGAGAGAGGAAGAAACACTCAGTAGAAGTGACTGTTGTGGTTGTGTGCTGTTGTATTAAGTGGTTTTGAGGTTTTGTGCGTCTTCACAGTGAGCTGTTCAAAACAGTAGGAAGAGGGAGAACTTACCTCCAGTTAGATATCCACTCTCACACAGACCTGTCCATGTGTTCATAGTAATGAAAGAGAAGCATGTTCGAGCTAGTTAGTTCAGCTGTAATGTCTACAAAATTTTCTCAGGAAAATTTAATCAGATTGTCGAAAGCAGAGTTGAGAGAGAAAAGACTGTCTAACACCGAAATTCCTCCAAGCATGATGTGACCTCACATTAGAAACCTCTGCCCTAGCATCCATTTACTACTGACTCAGATCAGGAGATTAAAGAAACTGCCTGATTTGTGTGGGTGGGTGGGTTTCCTCTATTTCTGTTCATTTCCGTAGTCCCATGTCTTATTTCCCTACAAGCTGTTAGATGTTTGTTGGCAACCTTTTTTTAATCTGTACCATTTGAAGCAATGTAGAGCCACTGCTCTAATTAAACACACATTTAGTGCCTGTGACACATGCTCTCCATCAGAACAGCGCCAGAGTCAGATGTGTCACAGGGCCGGGTATCTTTAATTAATTGGTTTTCTACGTTTAAAGGGGTCCCTTTGAATCGAATGGAAAGAACCTCAAATGCTTCAACTCCACAGTGCCCCCCTCTGGTGAATCATGATCATTATTCTCAGACACTGAACACCTCTTGATCAGTTGAATCATTCTGAAAGCCAGCTGTTTAGTCAGCTCTTTGAGTACATACCTTAGAGGCTGTTTTAGGGTTGTGTGTATATCTCAAAGTGTAAGTGTGTATCACAGCACCACCTCAGAGAATGTCATGATACTTAATAGGAGTGTAACAATCAGATTTAGATTTATACATTATTTTAAAGGACAGTGATTGGAATATCAATACAATGAACTTATTACTGATTTTAAATTAGTTGCTATCAAGGAAAATTACAACTTCTATTTATTTATTTTATTATTTACTTGTCCCTCAAGAGAAATTTAGCTCTGCATTTAACCCATTTAAAGTACACACACACACACACACACACACACACACACACACACTTAAACATAAACATTGAGCGCACACACAGGAGCAGTGGGCACATCAGCCATGATGCTTGAGGAAGGGAAGAGGCCACCACACAATTTTCCTGCTGGTCCGGGAATTGAACCAGCAACCTTTCAGTCCCAAACCCGATTCTCTAACCATTAGGCCATGGCTGCCAGAACACACTTCCCTTACTGGGACTTGTGGCTAAAAAAATTAATTTGTATTTTAATGGATCTGTAACTAGGAGCCGGATGGTTTGTATATAATGCTAATATTTAATGGTTCTTCTCAAATTAAGTAATATTCCCAAATAAATGTTAGTCTTATCCCAGATTCCGAACAAAGCTGGTCACATTGAGATCACAGGCTAGTCTGTTAAATTGTATGATATTTTAGCAGATTTAGTGCTACGGTTCAGCCACATTTGTTACCTTATGAAGCAAATTTGTATTGTAACCCAGCAGGTTCATCTTTATTATTAAATATTAGATGGTTTCCTTATGAAACAAGATCGTATGGTATTGGAGATTTAGTGGTTTAGTGATCAGATATATCCAGTCACTGTCTGGAAAGGATCAAAAATGTGTGGACATCTGAGGTTAACACTCCTAAGATTTTGTCAATACATTGAGTATTCACTGCATTATGAATTTTATAATCAAAAATCGGAGTTAATAATTATAATGAAAATAATTATAAAATGTTATAAAATTATTCACTCATTTTGTAAGGCGCTTATTCCTAATTAGGGTGGCAGGGAGGCTGGAGCCTATGTCAGCCGACTCTGGGCGAAGGCGGGGTACACCCTGAACAGCTTGCCAGGCCATCCCAGGGCCAACACACATACAACCATTCACACTCACTCTCATACTTTGGGGCAATTTGGAACACCCAGTTTGACTACTGTGCATGTTTTTGGACAGTGGGAGGAAATCGGAGTACCCGGAGGAAACCCACATAAGCAGGGAAGGACATGCAAACTCCACACAAAAACTCCCCGAGCCCAGGCATTGATCCCAGGATCTTCTTGCTGTGAGGTGGATGTGCTAACCACTGCGCCACCGAGCCACACTGTTATAAAATAATTTATTTATTATTAATACTTTCAGAAGGTATGAGTAATAAATAAATGATTAAAGACAGCATAGGCAGGTTGAACAGAAAGTGAAAGTTTCGGGTTATGCTGTTCTTGGAACGGAGACAACAGCGTCTTGTTCAAGACCTGAAGCTGAAAGAACAGCTTGCTACATCAGCAACAAGAAAGAAAGCTCAATTCTTATCTATTTCCCCAGATTCTCTCTGATCACAGCCTGATTTAGGGGATGTTTTAGGGGACATGAAGGAAAAGTGCAGCTGGTGACAACATTCATATTTTACATCATGCACTACATGAATCTCCTCTAATCTCATCCCAACAGTGTCCATTATATTTTATACAGCCATGTCATTTATTATAATTAATCCCATACTGCATATTCTTCTGTAATACATCTGTTTATTTCATTAATCTCATCTGTTTATCTCATCTATTATTTTCTATTCATGGTTAGTGTGTGTTTAATTCCTTAACGTTCTATTCCTATTCCCTCATTTGTTATTATTGTTTGTTGATAACTTTTGTAATAATTTTTTTTGGCGACATAATTAAATCAGTCAGTAAAGTACACTGTAAACTGAAGTGAAACTGAAAGCAATGCATATGCTCATGGGTGAAATAAAGCAGTTCAGCTCCCGGACACTGGTGCATTGCAGAGACTGATTGCTACACATCCGAGGGTGTTGTGCTGCTTTTTCTGCTTCTCATTCTCTTTTATGACATCAAATCAAATCATTTAATGGATCAGGTTACAATTTTCACAAATTTTGAAAAATTGAATGTGAAATTTTGGAGCAAACAAGGCAAATCACCGAACTTTGTTACATAGTGTATAATGACTAAGGATACGTGTATTCAAGCACCTGCAGGATTTCAGGCCAAGATGTCATGTGAATATTTTCTTAATCCTGAAACAGGCTTTATGAGAACAATATTATTCTTTGAAGACATTAACATATTAAACTTGTAATATATAGGTTGTAACAGCGAACAATTTACCACTTCAGTATCAATATATTATAAGGAAAGTAGATCAGGATTTACAGCTACATTATATGGAAAGATTGTTTAATGGATGATATTATCATAAATGTTTAGTGAATAACAAAAATAACAAATTCTTGTACTGACCACAACTACTGCTTTCTGATATTCACCTGAAATGCAAAGTTAGGATTCACCAATTTAGCTGTAAAAATTATAAATACAGTGATCATGTTTTGTATTTTGTTTATGTCCTTATCCCTCCAAAATTTATTTAGCATGACACATGACATGTGAGTATAATCTCAAGTGCAGTAAAGAGCCATTGATTTTTTACCATGTTTCAGACTCGCTAGAGCTGATTAGCTGATTTCTGGCTGACAGTGTATTAACAGAGCTCTTTCAGCTGTACAGTTGCAGCAGATGTTTATTAGATCCTCAGCGGCAATAGAGGAATTATACTTTGGTGCTTCACTGGTGTCAGAAATGAAAAATAATGGTCTGAAAGTGGGTAAAATATCTGACCTTTCGGCATAGGCCTCACATTGCCGGTTGATACGTGAGACCTGTTGCTGGGATTACGGTGACCATTCAGGCTGATTTCGGAGGTGGTCTCATGCAAAAATAGAGGCAGGAGGAAATATGCACTTGTCTGAGAAACGTCAGCACTGCGCTGCATACTTTGCATCTGCACTGTGGCATTTTTATCTCAAGGGAAATCTTTGGTAACATCCAGCGAGCCAGGTATACCTCATGGTAGCACCGCTTGAAGTGATCCAGTACTTGACCCACAGTTAATTTCAACATGGCAACACTTTAAAAAAAAAAAATTTTTTTCAATGTTTTTTGACAGAAGTGCCCAAAACACTTACAGTATAATGGCATTCAACCCTCAGAAAGCTAAAATTGTCTACTGTTCTCTAGTATGAAGGCTTTAAGGGAGAAACAGAGTACCATGGCTGTGTTTAAAACAGACTGAAGCTGGATGTCTACTTTTTGGAAATATCTGCTTGTCTGGCTTTCTTGATTCAGACCCATCTCACATCAGACCACATAAGACCACTTGGTATGTTATTTGTGTTTCCCAATTCATTTTGAGCCAACTTTGTATTCAGAGTGCACAGTGAAATACAGAGAACTAGACATAACCGTTAAAGACAGGCTAGAGTTGGAGAAAATTGAAACATGCTTCTGCTAAGACGTGGGTTTTTTATTATTTATTTATTTATTTTTATACACCTCACGTTACAGATGTACATAGTGCACAAGCAAGATAGAAACTTACACAACCCACTCAAACTGCACAGTCCCAACGAGAAGGTTGGGTGGTATATTAGGATACAGCTCAGGAACTGGATGCTGTGTGTGTTAAGGTGACTGAATAGCTACGGAAGCAGCTCTAAACTGGTTCTAAGTTGAAGTCATGCTTATGAGTCTTTTCTGTGACAAAAGTGAGCTTTCGAATTAAGAGGCCAGGCCCTTCTAAGTACTTTATTTCACACACTGAACTAAAGAGTGATCTTTTCACAGAGAGATAGGGGAAAGGAGAAAGCAGAGTATTGTCACAGCCTGCTCTCTCTCCCTGTGGCTTTTAGGATCATACAGAGGATTGTGTGTGTGGGGAGAGAGCTGGAAATTTGAAGGAGTCATAGAGTCCGTGTTGAAGAATGCTGCATCTCTTTCTGGAGTTTTTTCCCCCTTATTTATACATCATTATTCATTCTCCCATGTTGTAATTCTGTAACAGTACTGACTCACACACTCAGAACGTGTTTGATTAAGTGTGCGCGAGTGTGTCTTTGACACCTCTTAATGCCTGCTCTTCTACAGTTAAGCATGGGAAATGTGTCAGAGAACTTGCTGCAGGTGTGAAATTCCACACACAGACTCTGGTATGCATGTAGCCAGAGGTGAGAATTTGTGACAAATGAACTTGTTCATGCTCAATACGTTGGTGTAGCTGCTCAGTCATCCAGGTCATGGTAATCCTAAAAAGCTACATCAGTTAGGAAATCTGGTGGAAAGTTCCAGCCTTATATAGGTTGAGGAAAAAACTCTCAAGTCACGTGCAAATCACTGTCCCCCCATCCATTCCATTGCTCTTTAGGGTCCTTTGTCTACTAGGGTTGTTTACCTGGTCTGCATATAGGGTGGTTTGGTCACCTGAATCAAGGTGTTAAGTGGAGTGAAACCTCTTGGGAAGGAGATCCAGGGCTGCCTTGTAAGTGCTTGAAAGGTGAAACCTCAAACCGCCTCCTTTTACTTCTCTTTCAAACCATCTCTCTTCCCTGTCCAGAATCTGTACGTTGCTGTCCTCAAATGAATGTCCCTTGTCCAAAGAGGTGGCTGTCCTGTGTTGCGCCATCCGTTTGTGCAGTTGTTGTTTAGGTTCTCCTGTGTACAGGTCTGAGCACTCCTCGCTGCACTGGACTGCGTACACAATGCCGCTCAGGTTCTCTTTGGAAGTTTTGTCCTTGGGGTGAACCAGTTTTTGTCTGAGGAGTTGGGTTTGAAATTTACTGGAATGTCATGTTTAGAGAAGATTCTTTGAAGTTTCTCAGACACTCCTGCCACATATGGAATGACAACATTCCCCCCCCCTGCTCTTCTTTCTAAATATATAT
>JBCNYH010000012.1:31685507-31697729 GCA_039654325.1 Tandanus tandanus | reverse complement strand
ATATATATGTATGTTTGTAAATATATTTATCCTAAATGTCCACTTGCTCCTTCATACCACTTCTAACTGGGTGCAGCTTGTCTTTGATTAGATAGTTATCTTTCATATGCATATTCACTTGATTGTACTCATGATGTTGTTAATAAATGGTACAGCTGTCAACTAAGTCCAGTTAAAAAAATCCACCAAGAGATTTAATGTAAAAACTTTCACTTGAACCTTTATTTAACTGACTTGAAGTACAAGGAAAAGCTTTTCAGTATTTTTACTAACCTGGTTAATTGTATTTTGTAAATATAAACAGCTAAAATTTGTTAATCCGATGCCAGTAACACACTCAACAAAAGTTGGAGGCATGTTATTTTTTGTGTTACGTCATCTTTCCCTTTAATTTTACTTTTAAATTATTTGGGCACTGAGGATACAAATTTTTCTCAAATCTTCTTTAATACAAGAGCTGTTGTCAATACTCTTCATGATGTACCATACATTTTTAATAGTAGACAGATCTGGACTGGCAGCAGATCAATCACGCACATGATGAAGAAATTCTTTTGTACCTTGTGCAGAATGAAGCCTGGCATTGTCCTGCTGAAATAAGCATGGATGTCCCAGGAAGAGTTGTTGCCTTGTCTTTCTAAAAACCCAATATATGCCTCCATAACAATGGTACATTCATACAAACAAAACTCACCCATGCCATGGGTACTGATGCATCATCATACCATCACAGATGCTGGCTTTCCCACCTTTTGCTGGTGACATTGTGGGTGGTCGTTTCCATCTTTACACAAAGAAGCTGATGTTTTTTCCTGAAAGCAAGCTGAAATGTGGACTCGTCTGACTACACCACACTGTTCTACTGTCTTTCAGTCAATTTGAGATAAGCTCAGGCCCAGAGAATTCAGAGGGGTTTCTTTATTGAACTGATGTATGGCTTCCTCAATGTGTAATACAGTTTCAGGTTGCATTTCTGGATGCAGCAGCGTTAAGTGTCAATTTTCTGAAGTACTCCTGAGCCAGTGCGGCTATATAAGGGCTCACACAGTGAACAGTGGTTTTTCGGCCTTGCCTATTATGTAGTAAGATGTGTTTGAATTCCCTGAATCTTTTCACAATATTATGTAATGCAGATGTTGAAAGGGTGTAATTTTTTGCAATCTTGCATTGATAAATTTTCTTTTTGAAATAAAACTTCCCTTGTGAATTTGGGCATAAATGGGCGAGTCATGAACCATACCTGCTTACAAAGTCTAAGGCTTTGGTAGATGCTGCTTTGGTACCCAGTCATACCAATTATTAGCTCATCTGCTACCAGCTGTGACTTGAATATTCTTTACACCTTTGATGCCTTATTTGAACTCTTTCCCAGTTTTTATTGAGTGTATTGTAGGCATTGGGTACTAGCTTTGTTTATATTTAAAAAACAATTAGGTTGGTCAATAATAATATTGAGAATCTTTTCTTTGTAGTTTTGTCAGGGAAATAAAGCTATATTTGAATTAACAAATCACAGATTTAGTATTTTTTTATTGTAGTTTGGAATATATCCCAATTTTTCTGGAAATGGGGCTAGTGGTTTGCATATTTATTTATATAGACGCAGATATACCTCACCTAGCTATAGGTGCTGATGTGACCTGCTATATTGCTGATTTTTTAAAACTATGATTAGGTTTGCTTGTTTGTTTGGTGGTTTATTATTTGAGTTGACAGAATATGCAATGTTTAGTTATCAGGATATGACATTTTGATAATATTAGACAGTTCTTATAATACTTGTTGAATAAAAAGCTAGGTTTTCCAAGCCTTACAATGGCAGTGTTGCGTACTATGTGTATGAGGACAGCAAGGAAATAAAATAGCCCAGGGGTCAGCAAAATATTTAAAACTAATTAATCCTTTCAGACTTACCCTACAGGGCCAGACAGCCCAATCCCTCACAGAATCCCTAATGAGATTTGTTTACTTGCTTCCCAGCATCTCCACTGGTAATGTTAATTTTAACACAACAGACCTGCTACGACGTATCAGGATACCTTTTTTTTTAAAATCCACATCGAATCAAAAGTTTTCAGCCCTGAGCATCACAGCTGGAAATGTTGAAGATGATGTAGTGCACATGAAATTGTGAAATGCAAATTAAAATATAATATCAATGAGCAGGACCTGGAAAGGGGTGTATTGCCACATACTGTTTTCAGGGTTTATTTAAAGCAAGTCTAAGTCCTTTTTAGTCATGAGTGTGCTTTAGGTGATCAGGTTGTTTTGGTTAATCCTTTAATGCACACACAGGAATTTTTTTCTTTCTTCAGCTTTTTTGGTTTGGAATCCTGGCTGGAACCGGTTATTTTTTATTTCTTTATTTCTTTCTTTCTTTTTTTTCTTGTCATAATGCAAAGAACCGATTTGAAATTAGACACTGACTCGGAAATGGCTTTGGAACTGCTTTGGTTTCGAAGGGTCCGCAGAGTGCTCTTTTTCAAATTGCAGCGTTTCCATTTGCTTTCCATATTGGCTTAAATATTGCTTTATTGAATCATACCAAAAACTTTCTTTTTAAAATCCACATGTTTTCATTACTCCTTTATTTAGTTTGCAGTTGCAAGTTGTGCATTAAGCAGGCTAATTGAAACATGGTTTATGTGGGTTTCTCTGGTTTCCTTCTCAAAACAAGCTTGCCAGATTGCCCCTGGGTGGGAATTAGTGTGTGGATGCGTGTGTACATGGTGTCCTGCAATGTACTGCAGGTTTATTCAGCAAGTGTTAAGACTGTAGATTCACTGACTTGTTTAAAATTATACATGACAATTAATTAATTAATAGGTGAGTTAATGAATTTTGGAGGAAGGGTTACATTGATATTATAGCTCGTGCATACACATGGATTACATACATTACACAGATTCTACAGCTTACACATGGATACACACTCGGCTTGTAGGAAAATACATTTTGATCAATTCTGCATATTAATTATTTATTCACATCATTGCTGCTGCTTAGCTTTTCTCTACAGGTAGTCAAAATATTTGTTAGCTGCTTGTTGCCGTAGTAACAGGTGGTTGTCTTGTACTGAACAGTTGGGGGAAAATGTGCAATTTTAAATAAGCAATTAAGAGAGAGAGAGAGAGATGTACTGCATGGCAATGAGAAATTGCAGTGCAAGATTTGCTATGGTGTAGGGTTGCTTTATTATACAATGATTTTAATCGATGACGTTTTACAAAAGCATGCTGATTGTGGTGATTGCAGTAGTTTAATTAAGGTTGTGAAATTGCAGGGTTGATAAACACAAGCCGGTCTCGGTTCCATAGATGTTCATGTTCAATTTCTAAACTGCAGTGATGAGGGTAATGAAATTGTTTATTTACTCCTCCCAGCTCTTTCCCACACAATCAAACCCATCTTGTCATGTGTCACACTGACTGCATGCTTTTGGAGCTGATAGCTAGCAGCAGCCTGCGTTTCCATGACTAACACATTCTCTCCATATTCCTCAGTAAGAGTTAAAGAAATATATGAATGCAAATCTATGTATATGATTAATCCTTTGGTCTTTGGTACTTTGTAGGCAGGTGATGCTTTTTATTTGTGCTTCTCTCTAACAGCTGTTGATGTGATTGCGTATTACATTGACCTGTGTAGCTGCTTTAGATTCCAGAAGGGGGTGTAAGGTAATTTGGTGGTCTGTCAATGGTATTAATATGTGAGCCGGAGAGGGGGATGTGTTGGGGGTGGGTTTGGGTTTGTGTATGTGTCTGTGCTGGAGGACGATGAATGACTACTTTCATCACTCTTTTATAAAGGTTCTTGCAGTTTTAGGATCAACACATATGCTACTTTATCATGCTAATTTGGTGTATGTATGTATGTATGTATGTGTGTGTGTGTGTGAGAGAGAGAGAGAGAGAGAGAGAGAGAGAGAGAGAGAAAGAGAGAGATGATATGAATGGATTTTTACTATATGTACTAACTCCATTTTTTGTTTCTCGTTTTCCTTGCACCAATATTAAATAAAAATGTGGTGTTCATGTATTTAAAGAAAAATGAACTCTACTATTTTGACAACTAAATATCATAAAGCATATCATTTCAAGTGTTGTAATATAATATTCTTGTAATCTCTCTTAAGAGCATCCCCTATGCCTGTTTCTCATCTGTTGATGTTTGATCTAAATGTGGACTAGTCCAGTATAAACAGCTCATTTCAGTCATCCCCATATTTGCACTCGGACATATTTGGGAAATCCTTAACAAGCTCATATATAGATGATGGTGCATAGCAGTCATACTTGGGCATGTTGTTAGCGATGACAAACGATGGCACAGAGGGCCATCTTCACACATTAATATTCTCTTCCTGTGTCGAAGAGCTTAGACTGCAAACAGGCAAACAGTGCACTCACACTGGAGACCTCAGCACTGCTTTGTGCATCTTCAATGAGCGCTGCATAGTCTGTGTGGCCATGTGTTTATATCTTGGTGTGGACCAAATGTTAGTGTAAAAAAATATATTTTAAAAGGTCCAAATAAAAATAACTCTTGAGGTAAAAGTCAAGTATGGGTTTAAATGTAGGTAGCATTCATTAGCTGCAATATCAATACAAGGTCCTCACACAGAGAGTAAAACACGTGTTTGTGTGTGTTTTGATGGTTACAACGACGCTTGTCACTCCAGCTTACAGCATACTCTCATTTTGTATGGTCAAAATATACATAAATAAGGCAAACAAGCGCAATTCCGTTCATGTGTGGGAAAGTAATGTCTCCCTCTCTCTCTTCTGCCTGTCTTTCCTTCCGTCTCCCTGCCCTTCACGTTCGATCTGTCCCTCTTTGCCCTTCTCCCTCCCTTCTCTTTTTCTTCCTCTGTCTGTGTTTCAGAGCCGACCATTCCTGGCTCCTCCCCCGCCACTCAGGAGTTGATGACACGCTTGGGCTTCTTGCTGGGTGAAAGCATCCCAGGCTCTACACGCATACCTATGGATGAGAAGAATGAAAAGAAGGTATTTAATTTTCCTACTGCATCTGATAACGGAGAATAGATAAGGAGAAAGAGAGAGTGGGGGGAAGGGGTATAAAGGACTTCAGAGGCAAATGAGAGAGAGAATGAATGTATATAGATAGAGAAAGAAAGAATATACAGAAATCTTAAAAATGAGTGTGAATGAATAACCCAGATAGCTGGAGGAAAAAAAAGTCAAGAGAGGCTAACCTGTTTGAGTGCATGACAGATGATGATCAGTGGATCTGGACTATCATATACTGAGCGACTCTTTTCTTACCATAAGGCTAACTTTGTTCAGACTGCAATGTGCATAGTGCGAGCATGTGGTTGTGTTTACATTGTGTTTAAAGTGGAACGGAGGAGATGCATTTTTGAGGAGTGCATGTTATTGATTTGTGTTAATTTAGGTTCAGCGGTGTTCGTCCCTGTTTCAGTGATGTGTCTCTAATGAACTGGACTGTTCATGTGGGTAGCGCGTATCTTTATGAAGGCTCTTGCGTATATCCGACTGGGAGATAATTAGTCTGTAACTGTGAGGAAGAAGCACTGGAGCCTTTAAATCGGCTGCTTGTGGATTCTGTTTGGACTCACTTTATGTATCACAAATGGCTGAGAGGCTTTTAGAGACTATTTTTAAATGTTATTAATGTTAGTTCCTTTAAGGGAATTTGGTGAAATGGGAGAGCTGATAAATACACAGGAAATATGAGATTTATACTCTAGAGTGTTTAAAGATCAATGTTTATGTATTTTATGTAATGTACACCTGGTCAATAGTTATGGTATATTTATTTTATTGCAGTTATATCTGAAGTGCTGTTTTCTATATTTCCACTGATTAGAGGGAGGAAGTGGGGCTTACTTTAAACACCGTTTTTTATAGTACAGTCTCGGTTTTTATTTTTATAAAATTCATCTAAATCTAAAAATATTATTTTCATTTGTTCAGTTTATTTAATTTGATTTGTAAAAACGATGCCTTTTATTTTTCATGTTCCTGCTTTCTAATTATGTTGCCTCCAACTTGTTTTTTATTATCATTATTATTATTATTATTATTATTATTATTATTATTATTATTGATGCATTTCTATTTTACTGATGAAACATTTTCTAATTTTATAACATTTTCCTTGAGGGTGTGTTCGAGCCTCTGTAGGTAGTAGATTGATCCGGTAGTTTGGGCATTACACTGAAGGTTAATGCCAAAAATATGGTAATGGTGGTTAATGCAAACTAAAACATTTTAAAAATGGACATATTGTCTCAGTGAACTGCAGCTGAGTGTGTACTTTAACAGCATCTGGATCACATGATGCTCTGACCGGGGTCAACTTTATTTAGAGATCAAACCTCAAATATTTTCCGAATCATTTTCATTGTGGTTCAAAATATCATATCCCTGCATCAGAGCTCTAAAGGGACAGGCTGGGAAAATGATTCTATTGAAATACTTGCTATGGATATACAGGCTGATTTCTCCAAATACACTTAAATTCACATGTCATACGGTTCTCACCTGTTTAAGAGCTGGAATAGTAATACAGCTGTATTTTTCTAAAAGATACATAAAGTATTTATCAAAAAATATCAATGTTGTGTCTCTTGGAAGGATTGTGTGCCCAGTATTATTCGGAAGATGAAGTGAATGGAACTCTTTTCATCCTTCTTGGTTTCCGAGTGGGGGAAGCGTATGTCTACAAGACAAGATTTTGTTTGTTTAATTGGGATATCTCAATAATCTGTTATGTGGAGTAAATATTATAACAGTAACAGTTTAAGTAAGCATCTTTTTTGGTGAGCCTGGTGTCTCTGTTGACACATCAGCAGTATACTTTGTTATTTATGTCTTATTAAGGTCTGCAAAGCTCAGACAGCTTAAAATGATAAATGGATTAAAAAATAGCTATAACAAGATTTAAAAGAGAAATCACTGTAATTTAACAGAGCTGGAGTTGTGTAAGAAAGTGTGACAGGGAGACTTGAATGGTCCACTGAATAAATGGTATTTAACATTTTGTAAAACATTTAAAATTACTATCTAGACTGCTTCAGTGTTCATATGTTAGCAAACACTTTTGACCACTTGTGATAATGAAGCAACATCTTCACACCCTGTCTAGTTGGTTTCAGAAGCCTGTGCAAACTTTTGCACTTGACTGTTACACATGAGGGCATTCTCAGAGTACAACATTTTGAACTAGCACAAGGTCTGTGCTGTGTAGTTATATATTTCATTCTGTATATATGCTGTTGAGTAAAATATAGGCTAAAACTATTTTCCACCTGCTTTGTGTTTGTTAATTGGAAATTTAGTTCATGCAAGTGCAATTCAGACCCAGGACCAGTATATGGAGAGATACTCTGGGGCATGCTCATCGGACATGCTCGGGTGGACATGTTATGACCTAAATGGTTGACTGTGGGGAGCGTGCGCATTTTTATTTTTAGCTACATGCTAGCTCAGCTAAATTAAGATTTACCTTCTTACCTCTAAAACAACGAAACATTCCATTACTACAGACTACACCGGAAATCAACACAAGCCAATTTCACAGGCATTAACATTGCAAAAAGAGATAAAAGGACGAGATCCTACAGCTAGCTGTAAAACAATTTATCAGGGTCGAAAATAAATCATGTTCCAAAGGAAGTAACATACAGTTACACTTTAGCACTGTGGCTCGCCCAGAGTCGTGTATAGAGTTCAGTTGTCTGAACCGGAAACATACCTACTGTGGTAATATTCTGTAAAAATTGCAAAGGTTATTGACAGAATACAATCATACTTGTCTTTCAACTCAAGTCTTATGACCTTTTATGGAATTCAGTTGTGATTACTGGCAAGAAAACAAATTAAATATACACCTGAAATCCCAGTATGAAAGCCCAGAAGCCTCCCTTTAATCAAAATCTCGTGCTGTCACATCACAGAAACTTTTTTTTTTTTTTTTTTTTTGTGCAGTAGACAGCTTGATTTGATCAGGTGATTTGTTTCAAGCCTCTGTTTAGCAGATCTTTACAGAAGGAGGTGAAGTGATCAAATTCTTCTGAAAAATTGGAAGAGGACAAGAGAATAGAATCAAGACCGATTGGGTTTCAGAGCTTTGTGATGCTTTTTAGAGCAGTTTTGTCCTTGGTTTGTTTTGGTACAGATGAATAATGTGGTGAGTGATCTTACTCCAAACGCGTGTCTCTGTGTGACTAATGAGAAGCTGATTTATTTGCTGAAGCAGTGGATGCGGC
Organism: Tandanus tandanus; assembly: GCA_039654325.1. Classification (NCBI taxonomy): domain Eukaryota; kingdom Metazoa; phylum Chordata; class Actinopteri; order Siluriformes; family Plotosidae; genus Tandanus; species Tandanus tandanus. Next base: position 31,689,475 of record JBCNYH010000012.1, on the reverse strand, counting down.
TGGATTTGTTTGGAGTGTGAAAAAAAGCTGAACTCGAAATGAACTCTCAGCACTCGCCCCAAAAGGGAATCTGTTGACCGGCATGCAGTTTATTGGTTCAGGGCTTTGATATTTATCTCTAAGCTTAATTTTGTAGGCAATTTCTCTTAACTCCCCCTCTATCTCTCTCAGTATTATCAGAAAGCTGAAAAAGATACCAACGTTTACATGATTAGATTTAACAGTGAGTGTACATAAAACATCCAAGCTTAAAAACCTGTGTGTGTGTTTAGTGCTCAGTAAATCAGGGGGTGAGTCCTTGCTCCACTCTGACCAGTAGTACAGCGTCTGCGTGTACCGACAGCCCCTGCTCCACTCTGAACAGCAGCTCCACTCATCCAAATGCCAGCCAACGCAGCCCCAACGGCACAATCACCACCCCCAGCTCCACCCTAGAGAGCAAGGACAGCGGCATTATAGGTAACTCATGCACACATACACATGCACCACTGTAGCACTGCATCACCATTATCAGCTCTCAGATTAATTCAAGAATGATGTGTTATGCACACATGCACAGCTCTTCTGCCAGCAACAGGCCCCGTGGCAGTTTCTAGCTACATTCACTAATTCTGTTAATTCTGTTACACTCTGACATTCACACCCTGTACATAAGCTATCACTGTTCTTTGGCTTAGTTATTGTATTACACAGGGGTATTGGATCAATCTTTTATTAGCTGTGTATTGTTGAGAGATGGTGATGGAATGCATCTGTTCTGCGGGTGAAAATTGTTTTCTGAATGGTGCATCACTGATTGAAAGATCATCATGAAAGTTAGAGCTGCTGTCACATATCTGTAAGATATCTGTGGCTGTTGTCATTGCTTGGTGGACTGGAGAATTTATTCCAAAAGTAATAAAAAAGTTTTTATAACTTAATTTCCCATTTTTAAAGCGTGAACATGATCACACCATCTGCTCCAAATAACCATGACACAAACCGTGAGTTTCTGTCTGCCATTTTGATTCAAGCATTATCCACCTGGTATAATGAACAATTATGTGCCAAAGAAGAGGTGGATGTTACTGAATACATAATAGTCTATTCAGGCTATTGAGTTCAGTGACATCCACTGAGCTTGAGATAAATAATTGTTCTGGTATATACTACATGGGAACATAAGCCAAAAAAAGCACAATAAAATGAGATTTTTTCATTATTTAATCATCATGCGAGCGGGTGCATAGGCTACAGGATGTGTAATGATGTCACTATAAACCCCATTCAGAGTTTCAGTATATTTTAAACAAAAATATGAAGAAACAGGTCAGCTGAGCTCCTCACACTCCAACCTAACAATCTTTTGTGCCTACTCATTCAGAGTTTAGTACATACTACACGCAAATGTAAGTAAACGACAAAGGTTTTTTCACACAACGATTTTTACACTTATTTAAAGTTTTACTATGCAGAAATACAAAAAAATTGTAAAACGAGATTAAAAAAAAAAAATTGTTTCCATTTTTAAAGCCGACAATGAGGAAGCTTCCTGCTCCAAGTGACAAACTGTGTCCATTGTTTTAATTCAAGTATTATCCATTCAGGATAATGTGTTATATCTCTGAGATAGCGGACCAATCAGATCACAAGTTCCAGTGTAGTATATGCTAATCAATCTTATTCACCTTATCTATCAGTGGTCATAAAGGTTTTAATAATATGGCTGGTCGGTGTATTTACCAGCACCTACTGTATATGCGCTAGTTTTAATTGAAGTGTATTATTGGTCATTTCTGCTTTATATTTAATACGAGTAATTTTCTAAGAATACCTGTTCACTGTGGCGCATGTGACACCCGCTACACTGTTTATCAGTGTAAGTCAAGTCTAATGTATTTATATTTCACATTTAAAAAACAAGAAGTGTTGAGCCAAAGGGCTGTACAAAATAACACAATATGTAAAGCTAGTCACTGCTCAACAGGCATTGTTTATTTGTATGCTCACCTATTCTCAACCCAACACTGTGGTGTTTACAAATTCAGCACCACCAGAAATCCAATCAAATGTGAATAAAAAGTGAGGAAAATGGCTCCCTGTCACACCCTGTGTGTTTCTGAACACCAGCCCCCGTCTGTCAGTGGTCATAATGTTATTATGTTATTGCTGATGAGTGTATACACATGTAAAATAATATTATAAAGGAACAGTTTCACACTGGGTATTGTTTTTGTAAATCAGTTGTATAGTTGCACTGATGCTGAAATCGAAATGGAACATTTATTTTTTTGATTCTGACTTCTGGCATGTAATAAAAGAGGTTTCTACTAATAACCACCATGATTAAATTGTTACTATTCTAGTTTATCACTTACTCATTATTATAATGACACTACAATATTACAGTTGTGCAATGAGATAAAACAATAAAGCATTAATTAAATCTGTGTAGTGAGCGACGTAATGAGAAGAGGGAAGGGGATAATGGATTGATAATCACTTAATGCTGATTCTGTTGTAGAGACAGAGAGAAGATGGTGGTTGGGATATTTTTTCTATGCTAGGCAGTACAGGGTATTTTCTTGGGCTCTGTAATGAAAAGCTGAACTCCAGCATCCCTTGATCTCTGATACCCAAGATTAAAATTTCTCTCAGAGTAGATAATTCCACACAGCAGTGAGATGTTTCTCAAGGACTGCACACATCCACTTATTATTTATTTGGAATGGTTTTTACATGGGGCTGTGGTTGTACAGCATGGAGACGCACTTCTCTGTGAACGTCTGTGGGATATTCCCATAGACAACAGATGCCATCAATTTGCAGTGATGTAATATTGAAATGTTTTTTAAATAGTAGTTATGGAACGTACATGTCACATCTGTAAATGTGCAATTTTAAAAGATTCATTGATTCAGAATTTCAAGCCTTCAGCTTTTTATGTTTTATTCAGTGCCACGATTTCTTTCGTGTCTGTAATAAATGACGCAATATGTGTTTTGAAGTAGGAAATCCTCGTTATCCTTTTACGAACCAGAAAGTCTTAGACAGAGAGATGGTGGGTGGTGGTGGGGGTGGATGGAGGTTAGGACTGCTCCTTGTAGTCTAAGAGTATCACTGCTTTTTTTTTGGCAGGTCTGTGTTTTCCAGATTTTTATGCAATTTTGCAAGAAAGAGAAAAGAAGACTAGGATTTATTATGTTCTTCCTTTTTTCATGAAGGTTTCTAGTATAGGTGTGAAGCCTTTATGTAAGTGGTGAATAAATGCTTATATCAAATAATTACATGCATAACTGCACTGGGTTTTATTTGAGTTTTAATTTGTTCTTTAGTTTGTCATCCTAAATGTCACATTTCATTTCACCTCATTGTATTTCATTATGTGTAAAAACTAGTACTGTCCATTCACATATTTTCAATGATTCATGTACATTGTACTTTCTGTATTTTCTGCAGTAGGTAAGTGCATTGTTTAAAAGCACCATTATATTACACTATAACATATAATAACTGAATTGCTTACGTTTGAAAACATGGTTTAATGAACTGAACTCCATATACTTGCTAGGGGCAATGAGAATCATCCAGATGTCATCATACACAAATGCCCAAAGCTTCCAAAACATGTATGAAGTGATGTACATTAGAGTGCAGTGAAGATTATACACCACCACTTTTGTGTAAAAGGGCCCCTAATAAAAATGTTAAAAATTACTTCTCTGTAATTTTTTGGTGAAAATGTATTGATCAATGCTATTGTAGGCAATGAGAAAAAAAAAAATTCCGACAAGTATATTGAGGTAAGAGTATAGCTAATAAACAAAAACATTGAAAATACCAATTTTCGGAAAGTGTCGCAAATTTTATTATATATTTATTTATTTATTTATTATATATTTACTTTTGCACAGCATGAATGAACTTCAAACCATATGGAATGGTTTAGCGAGTGAAGAAATAAAAAAATACAGTAGTGTGCAGTGATG
>JBCNYH010000012.1:31642661-31663369 GCA_039654325.1 Tandanus tandanus | reverse complement strand
TCTCTCTCTCTCTCTCTCTCTCTCTCTCTCTCTCTCTCTCTCTCTCTCTCTCTCTCTCTCTCTCTCTCTCTGTTTCCACCCCATTTGCTTTTGTCTAGCATCAGAGAGTCACCTCTGTTTCCCCTCCTTTTTTAACCTTTTAATTCATTCTTGTATGCCATTTATTTTGACCTCTCTCCCACCCTTTTCTCAGCTGGGCTCATCTCATGCACATCTCTTTTCTTCATTTTGGCTTCTTGTTTCAATATGTTTATTATTATTTGGTCAGTTCCCCCATTTAAATGTTTCGTTCTGTCTCTTTGCTTCCCTCTTTCCCTTCCTCCACCCCTTTCTTTCTCTGAGAGGATCATTGATTAATTACTCTCCAGTTTCTCAGCTCAGAACGTAGTCGGTCGCTCGGTTGACACAGGTCTCTCCACATTTCTCTTTTTTCCCCACCCTCACTGTGTGCTGTAAAATTATGTCTCACATCTTTAATGCTGGATACTATTTCTTTCTCTTTCATTATAATCTGCTCTCTCTCTCTCTCTCTCTCTCTCTCTCTCTCTCTCTCTCTCTCTCTCGGTGTGCTGGATCTTTAGTAGCGACTCTTGTTCTCGCTGCAGCTTCAGTCACCAGTTGAATGTGAGAGGGTGAGCGTGTGTGCGATTGAGAGGATATGGAGGATTTTGAGCAGCAAGGTGGAGGGATGGCTTGTTTCTGATGCAGTTAAGAGTGAAGATGTTTTCCACATCTCCTCTGTGTTTGTGTTTGGGGAACCGACTCTTTCCTCCATGCTGGTATGTATGACCGGCTTCGCTCTGTAAGTATGCACTGTTTCGGTGTGTTTGGACTCTGCACAGGGAATTATCAGTGTGGGAAGCGAAGGGAATTTGCTGTGAGATAGTTGCTGGTTTAAATTGTAGCTGTGCTTTTGCGTTCTGATTTTTAAAAATTAGCTTGTTATTGTGTATTGCGTATAGTACTTTATACTGACTGTTTGAGAACTATTGCTGCATCATACTCATGTTGAAGAGCAATTTTTCTGCTGAGTTTCTTGCTCATTATCTTTGATTTCTTATTAGTTATTTTTTGCATGACCTCTTTATGGAGGTCATTTCCGTTCAAAACAGCATTGTTTAGATTTTATTTTATTCAAGTGTGCGTGTGTGTGCATGTCTCTGAATGTGTGCTCTGACTGACATGGCTCTTTGCACAGTTAGTGGGTTGCTGCGTCTGTCATCATCGCTCTCCGTGAATGGCATTTTCTATGATGTAATTTCCCCTCCTCCCCCAGGTTTTCATTAGTTAAATGGTTTACTAGATCTAATGCACATAATCTGTTCTTTGGGTCTTTTGGCCATCTGTAGGTTTCAGTAGGTAGATGATGCTCACTCAGGGTGTACTTTATCATGTCAGTTTTCAGGTTGTTGTGCGATGGTATGGTTATACAGCACTCATTTTTTTGTGCTGTTGTGATTTAGTCTCGAACCTGTGCTTTAGGAGTTATCGAGATGGCTGAGGACCAGCTGAGTAATATGACTTATTCAGTCTCATTAATGTCCAAAATTTCACTGCTCATTTAATCTCTGTCTAATTACTAAGCATTCTCTTTATTGTGGACTGCATTATTACCTCTGCCAAGGAGGTTATGTTTTCACCGGCGTTGTTTGTTTGTTTGTCTGTCTGTTTTACATTACTCAAAAACTTATGAATGGATTTTGATGAAATTTTCAGGGTGAGTCAGAAATGATACAAGGAACAATTGATTACATTTTGGCAGTGTTCCAGATTATTGTCTGGATGCAGGGAATTTTTTAAGATTTTTTTTTTATCGCAGATGACTGACTATGACCATACCGAAGCGTAACTTCCAGGCTTGCGTTCGATGGTGTAATCTCATTCTTTCACCTTTCTGTACAAATATTAGGCTAATTAAAGATAATGATAAAGAGGTCTTTATTGTCAACTGTTGCATGGACAATGAAAATCAGTTTAGCAGCAATTATAAAAACGTACACAAAAGACAACTAAGGTAACTACACTAAACTATATATGTGCATATACCTACATACACATATATATACACATACCTATATGTACACATATACATACATATATCCTGTATATGCAAACACATATACATCTATCCACATATTTATACATGTACAGACTTTTACATCTATCACACATATTCACACATATTCACACATATATATACACATACACAGAAGGGTGAATGATATGTCAAAGGTGCATGGTATACACAGGGTGAGAGGTAGAGCTTTTTAATCATTCGAGACCTGCTCTAAACAAGAGTATTGCACTTAGAGTAATATTGCACTGTCCAGGAAGATGGTCTGATTGATGGTTATTCAGTCAGTGTATGTGACAGTGGTGGTGGTGGGGTTGCCTGTTTAACAGTTTGTGGGTTAAAGCTGTTCTTTAGTCTGTTAGTTTTTGTTTTTAGTGTCCTGTACTTTAGTGTTTTTAGTTTTCCGGAGGGGAGAGGGGAGAAAAGGGGGTGTGTGGGGTCCCTGATAATTCCACTGGCTCTCCTCTAAAATCTGCCAGTGTAAATGTCACTGAGGGGGGTAGAATAGTTCCAATTGCTATCCTCACCACCCGCTGCAGGGCCTTACTGTCCTCTGCAGTAAAACTGTTGAACCACACTGTACAGCAGTAGTCTCTCGATGGCGGAGCGGTAAAAGTTTGTCAGTAGGGGTCAGAGTAGGCGGGCTTGTCGGAGCTTTCAGAGGAAGTACATCCTTTGTTGTGCTTTCCCCACCTTGTGAGAGATGTTTGTAGTCCGGCTGAAGTCAGCAGCGATGTAAACTCCAAGAAGCTTGAAGCACTCCACCCTCTCTACCTCCTCTCCATCAATATAGAGGGCCGAGTGCTCAGTTTGTTTAGATCTCCTGAAGTCCATTATCATCTCCTTTTTCTTGGATGTGTTAAGGTCCAGGTTATTGTTGTCGCATCATCGCCGCAGATGCCAGACCTCCTTCCTGTAAGCTGAGTCGTCATCTGTTAGCAGACCTATGACGGTGTGTTGTCGGCGAATTTGACGATGGTGTTGCTGGTGTGAATGGGGGAACAGTCGTGTTTAAAGAGGTAGAAGAGGAGGGGGCTGAGGACACCCCCCTGTGGTGTTCCGGTGTTCAGGATGAGAGTGGAGGAGATGTGGTCTCCTATCGTGCTGTTCTGAGGACTGTTGCTAAGAAAGTCCAGTATCCAGGTGCACAGTGAGCTTCCTAGGTTTCCCAACTTCTGAACCAGTTTATGTGGTAGTACTGTATTAAAAGCTTGGGACAAGACAAGTCTCTTGAAACATTTTGTGATGATGGGGGTTATGGCAACTGGGCGATAGTCATTCAGGCTCTCTGTCATTCTGTGGCACTGGAATGATAGTGGCTGTCTTGAGGCAGGTGGGAAACATATATTGCAGTAGCGAGAGGTTAAATATGGTGGTAAAAACCCCTGCTAGTTGATCTACTCATGCTTTAACTACCCTTCATGTTACTCCATCTGGACCAGTAGCTTTCCTTGCATTGACTTTGCGGAGGGTGGCTCTGATCTGGTGCTGCTGAAAGAGCAGGGCAGGTGCGTGCCTCTCCGTTGTGTTGGTCAAAGCGAGCAAAAAACTAGTTCAGGGTGTCTGGTAGAGTGCTGTCCGAGGAGTCCGCTGATCCGCGCGTGTCCCTGTAGCCAGTGAGTGACTTGACCCCCTTCCACATATTCCTAGTGTTGTTCTCATCAAAGTGCTCCTCGATGAGTTGTTTATATTTGCACTTAGCTTTTTTGATACCTCTTCACAGGGTGCGTCGTGCCTCTTTGTAAGCCTGCTGGTCTCCTGACTTAAATGCATCATCCAGTGCTCTAAGCAGTGTGTGCACCTCACCTTTGAACCACGGTTTCTGGTTCGGGAACACTTTAACAGTCCTTGTTGTAGTGACATTCTCAGTGCAGTAATTTATGTAGGAGAGCACAGCTGATATGTGACCCTTCAGGTCTGTCTCCTCTGCGAATATTCCCCAATCTGTGGAGTCAAAACAGTCCTGTAGAGCTGCGGTGGCTTCCTCAGTCTGGAGGGACTTTCCAGTTTTCCTCAGGATTGTTTTAACTGCTGGTCTTTGGCTACAGATTTTAGGCTTATAAGCAGGAATCAGGGACAGAGAGAGGTGATCTGATAGTCCGAGATGGGGGGTGTTATCTTTGATGATGATGTTGGAACACCAGCTGTTGTTAATGTAAACACACAGGCCTCCTCCGCGTTTCTTACCGGACATGCTGATTCTATCCGCTCTGAAGGTAGCATGGACCGCTAGCTCAATCACGGCGTCCGGGGTGAAAGTGTCCAACCAAGTCTCAGAAATAACCATTACACAATAATTCATGCGGCGTGAATTAAAGCACAGTCGTAACTCATCCATCTTGTTGTTGAGTGACCGGGAGTTGGTGAGAAATAGGCTCGGAATGGCTAGTTTGTAGGGGTTAGCATTTAGCTTAGCCCTTAGCCCACTCGCTTCCCCCTCTACTGTTTCCTGTGTTGCCGCCGCATGCGCCACTTCAGCAGGGGTATGGAGAGAGAGAGGTCCCCGAACTTACGGATCTCTGGCGGAATGAAGTTCCAGTTGCTATTATTGTCGGATGTTGAGCAGTAATTGTCCAAAACCATGAGCAGCTCGGCACTGCTATACTGCACATGTGCAGTTGCCAGGGACTGAGCACTGGAAAATAAAATAAAAGACGTAGCTGCTAAAACATGAAGAGCAACAGGCCGCTGCCTCTACCTGCGCCGCCATCTTGCTTTTTTATCACAAAAATAATCACATTTTTAATACTTCCTCATCCAAGCACAAGGCCTCTTATTCAAGGCAGGCCCTATACACAATGAAATCATATAAATGGCTGCGTGTTTGCATTGTAGGGCTCAAAAAGGGTTTGCTTTTATTACTAACTCAGAATTTGTAATACAGAAGCCTTGGATTTTTCCGAACTTTATTAATCCCCTGGCAAATTTCCTTCTCAATAATTGATTTACTAATTAATGCTTGGCATTACTATGGCAGTAGATCCAGGCTATGCTGTAGGCCTTGTTCCATTAGATACAAAACCAGGTCATTTGCATCAAGGAGACTATTTGCTGTATAATCTGATCACACATTCTGAATGGTGTTGGGACATACACAGAAGTTCATTCTGCTGTTCTGAGATGTTTCAGTTTTACTGGTTAAGTATTAACACAAAAGAAATATAATGCCACTTTTCGACTCTCACAGTCATACACACAGCAGGTGAAGTTACAACAGTGTAACCAGCTAACCACAAGCTGCAGCGATTCCGACATCAGTTTGCTAGCAGTGACGTAACTCCAAACATGGCAAAAACAAATACCGAAGTTTTTGCACATGCTCTGTTTAGTCAGGTACACTGACAGTCATTAAAAACTTTGAGACCATAATTTTCGACATAATTTTTATTCTGGTACCCAAATTTTTGTAATGTGGATACTTTGTTTAGCATGTTGGCTTCAAAAAACAACAAACAAAAGTGTCGAAAAAATTATGCACATCAAAAACAACAAAACAAAATGGCACCTGCCAAAATGAGCCACAACAGTCGGTATCGGGTATGGCCTCCGTTTGCGTTAATACAGGCGGTGATTTGAGGTGATACAGCCAGTGATTTGCGTTGATACAGCATTGCGAAACCGGTCCCACAAGTGCTTCAACTGGTTGTAGCGATCCTGTTCGGGAGTTGTCACTCTCTCTCGCCCTGGACGTGGCCTGTCAACAACTGACCCTGTTATGTTGTGCCGGTCAATCAGGTTTCTAATGATGGGTTGTGTACTGCCCATATGCCTCGCTACCTCACTGTAGCTCAACTCAGCCTCCACCATACCCATTGCCCGGAGACGTTGTTCACGTGATATACGTGGCATTATAACGTGCACTAGACTAACAATAGTGGACATTTTTGAGCCTTTATATAGGCTTTCCAAACCACTCCTCAAATTGTGCAGATACACATTGTGTTTTGCTGAAACTGCATTTGGTCCACTTTTGCAAAGTGACCTACACATGTGCAATGAAGTGTGACAAAATGACAACTCATCATTTTCTCAAGTGTTCGAGTACTATCATCAATAATAGCATAGGGTATACTCCCAACCCCCCCTACATGTACAGATATACAGAAATTTCTCTCTCAAAGTTTTTAATGACTGTCAGTATATATAGATACTTCCACTGTGTGGAACAAGTATTTATATGAAGAGCAAAGACAAAAAAATGTGTGTTGATCTTAGGGATATTTTCCTAGGGATCAGTTTAAGAATGTTTTTAAATCCATGACCAGGTTCTAATTCTTTATTTGTTAGCAGTATGCCATGTGTTCTTGTTTTCATTAATTATTTTATGTTTTTCTGTAAGTTTCAAAAATTAAAATTTGTGCAGAATCAAAAGCTTATTTCAAACCAATTTCAAAGATACACCTTTTTATTTAGAAAATAATATTTGGCTGGTATGTGTAAATCGTACATAGCATATAAATAAGACCAGTGGTGAGGTTAAAAAAAATATTTCAGACATTAAGCTTAACAAGAAAATTGGATAATTTTAGCCTGTCTACTATCTGCTAAACTAAAATAGAAAAATGTGTCTTTTTTTCCTATATTCAGAGCTAACAGATGTTCAGATTTTTTCTTGGGTTTAGGTAGGCACATCTGACATTTTAATTCAGGCAATATTTCATTAGCAGTTCAATCTAATTGACAGAAGAATTATATAGCAATTATTTGCCATTATTTGGTTATTATAACCTACGATGGACTAGTGTCCCATCCAGGAGGAGCTTCACGATACAGAAACCGGGATAAGCACCGGCCTAATGAGCCACTATTATTATATATTTATATAATACTATATATGTTTTTTTATATACATACTGTCTATATTTCATATATTCATGTCAATTTCATATATTCATGTCAATCATTTTTCATCTCTTATACTGTAGCGAGCAAATGCAACGACATTTCGTTCTGTATACACTTGTATATCTGAATGACAAATAAAGCTAAGTCTAAGTCTAGTCACTAGGCTCAGGTGTAAAAGTCCAACAGACTTACCTTACCTATTTGCCGCAGGCGGGGTGGATGTCGCGGAATAATTTTTCTTAAAGCATCTATTTCAGGGGAATAATTGTTTTTTTATATACTACATAGAAACATAAAGAAAATCAAAGTGAAACAAGATTTATATGGTTTAATTTTTTAAAAATAAATTTTAACTATGACAGTGGTAGGTCAGATGAGCACCGCACGCTCTGCTAGAAGAGCATAAGTGCTGTGTAGCTAATGTAGCTAATCTTTTTAAACTCATTCACAGTTTTAATACTATAAGGAAAAACACACACCCTATAATGCTGTGTTTTTAATATATACTATGCTTGAGCACAAGAAATACTAAAATTACATTTTTATGGTTAATTAAAAAATTTTTAAAGTGTGATAATGATGAGGCCACCTGCTCCTAGTCACTTTGACTAACTGTGAGTCTCAGTCATTTTCATTCAATCATTATCCACTCAGGATAATGTCTTTTAATCCCCAGCGAACCAGTTAGATTGTGCTATTCTCATGTGGTATATACTAAATATGTATATAGCGGTGAGTGATGTCTTTCTTTGAAGGAATAATTACCATTTCATTTTTTAAATGCAGTCTTTTCCAGTATAAATCTGATTTTTTTTCCCCCCTCTTTTTTTTAATGGCAGTCCCAGCACAGGTCCATTTTTCTTGTTGGATGATAGAAATATGAAAAGATATTTTATTTCATGCTAGCATCAGGGATTAATAAAATGTTATTTTATTCAGCATGTTTGGGGCGACATAGAGGGAATAGGAAATGCAATATTCTCTTTTTCATCATGTTTCTGTAGATGTACTACAGTAATTGCGTGATTTCCCAATCTTTGTATGCTTGGGGGATGTGATTCTGGTGTGAGTGTGGCTGTAGTGGTGCTGTGGATGGTGGTTGGGAGAAATGCTCTGGGAGACAGTCTAGGCCAGTGCTAGTGTACTTTCTACCTTTGAGGAAGGCTTGGTGATGGTGTAGTATGTGGTGCATGGTATGACATGTTAAAGTATTGTTACAATAGGCTACATTGTACTGTTTTGGGGATCCTCCCAGACATGTTTATGACTTCAGGGACTCTCTTCTGTGCTGTAAGAATGCTTCTTGAGTGGCACATCTTGGCATTTTTATACAAGCTTCGGGATCCCTATAGCTCTCTGTCCAGTACCTGTCAGTTTTTCACTTGCTATTTCACTTCAGTGCCTCTCTGTCCTGTAGCATTTTCTTTTTGTCCCTTGAGTGCTTGTACTGACACCTTCAGATGAGTTTTGTTCCCTGGAAAGCCTATTTGTGTTAGTAATATGGAATATGCAAGCTCAGTTTTACTGGCTTCATTTCCATTCGGGTGACGTTTTCTAATCTCCACTAGTTCAGGCAAGGGCTTACAAGATAGAGCAATCTTATCCCATTTGTAAAGTTGGCATAGGATCCTTTCTCTAAAAGAATGAATCCTCACTATCTTGTATCATTATGGTTCCATTTCAAGAAGTTCTTTCAAATATTAATTTGAGAGCACTTATAGATATTGCCCAACACGTCTTAATTGCTGAATGATTACAGTGATGCTTGCAATAGAATCACAGAGTTGGTAATGATATACATTTATGTTTTTCTTTTTAAAATCATCTGAATGATTGAATTATCTCTTTCTCTTGCTCTCTCTTACACTTTTAGCTACCAGTTCTACTAAACTGGAAGACCTGAGCTATCTTGATGAACAGCGAAACACACCACTGCGCACCTCCATACGCATGCCTTGGCACAACACCGGAGGAAGGCCACCTTACGATAAAGGTAACCACAGTCCCATTTTTCCAGCCTCTCACATAAATTCGGTTAATAAAAGTTCACCGGTTTGATTCCCTGGACTTCTCGGAAAAATGTGTAGGTGGGGGAACTGAATAAACTGTGCTTTTACTCCCTCTCTGTTCATCGCTGAAGTGTCCTTAAGTAAGGCACCTCACCTGCAACAGCTCTCCAAGCCCCACAACATGGCTGCCCACTACTCCTGGTGTGTATGAGCGTGTTCGTTGCTGTTGGTAGGTTAAATGCAGAGCTTAGTTTCTCTTTGTGGGATTAATTAAAGAACCATAAAAATATTTGAGACTTCAGAAAAGCCAACTTCGGGCAAGAGGTTGCGTCACACTTACCATTACTAAAAAGTAAATTATACATTCGTCTCAAGATTGTGCAATTAGAATACAATCTCACTGTTGGATCAAAGGAAATTAAGCTGTTTCTTCCAGCAATCAAGATAAAATATTCCAGCACCTGTTGATTGCATTTTATCAGTCAAGTCTTTTTAATTTGACAGAAGGAAGTGGCTTTTTTCTATGATTACCCTAAATGAGATGGCCAATTCAAGTTTAGTTCACTGACTGCAGGCGATACAATCAACTATTGCTATGGCTATTTCATCATATCACATAGTTGAATTTAAGCCTGCCATTGTGCTCAAGGAGTGGTTGGATGCCGTTGGCGGAAACATTTTCTGGAGGGTCAGAGTCTGCTTGCTGTACACGATGTTGAGTTTGAGCTGGGGAAATCCACTGAATCAATAATATAAGTTTAAATCACTGAAGACTCACATACTTTTCAAACTAACCCCTTCTTTCTTCTCCTTTCTTCCATTTAGCACAAAGGGGGATATGTACATACTGAACACAGTACACATAAGGATTTTGCAACAGGCAGTTTGTTTGTTTTTACCCTGATAAAAATGGCAGACTTTACAAATAAACCTTTGCTCGTCACACCCCCATTTAGGCCAATATCAGGAGTTTCACTTGTTTCCAAACTCCTACCTCTATGTGTGGGTGAGTAAATATGCCCTTGAGAGCATGTACTGTGGTGGGGAAAGATAAGTGCCCTGTTTTGCTTACCCTGAAGCTATATTTCTTAATATTTTTTATCCAACACATTATCATCAAGCCTTTTTTTTACTTAGGGGGTGATAGAGGTGCGATATAGAAACAACTGACACGAATGGCAATTTGTGGCTGTCACTTTTTAACTCTCATGTTCTCAAATTTTTCTCGCAACATTTGCGGCATCGCATTTTGGTCACCTGGTTCATGAACTCATCCAAAAAATTTCAAACATGTTTGAAATTTCCGCGAATGTTGTGAAACAAGGCTCCGACGCGGAATTGACTCAAACTCTTCTCAAACATTCCGTGAGAAGCATGTCGTGAGAAGGTCGCAAAACGCAAAGTTGTCATTTTGCTCGCAAATTATTTGTTTTTCTTTCGCAAGGAAGAGCGACAAGTTGGAGACTTCCAGTCGAAAAGTTTGAGAACAATTTGAGACTTACTGGTATCTGCCATAATTTGTGTATTTTGTAATCGTTCATATTTTATTCGCATTCTGTTCATGCTAATAACGCGCGAATAAAAAGTAAATGGGTTGAGAATAAAAGGCAAATGGTTTGACAACAAAAATCAAACTAAACACGACTGATTTGAAACAAGTTTCGTGATTTTTTTTTTTGCCATACATCCACAAATTACTCGCAAATTGTCCATGGTTCTTGTTCTCTGGGGAACAATGAAGACATTAAAATAGTCCATACACACAATGTGCTTAACCATGAAGTCTGGGCAATGGTGTCCTATATTAGTGTCTGTCTGTCTGTCTATCTATCTATACATCTCAAACTAGAGACTTTAATGTTTGTGTTCTTTTGTACATTTGTGTACTTTTGTGATTTCTCTTTCTATTCTGGTTAGAGCCAGTTTGTCCTGTTCAGTGAAGGGAGTAATACACACCGTTGTATGAGATATTCAGTTTTTTGGCAGTTTATCTTATGGAATACCCTTCATTTCTCAGAACAAATAGACAAGGGCGGTAGTCGCTCAGTGGCTAAGGCTCTGGGTTACTGATCCAAGGGCCAGAAGTTCAACCACCAGTACCACCGAGCTGCTACTGTTGGGCCCTTGATCAAGGCCCCTTAACCCTCATTTTAATAGTCATAATTGCTTAGTTGTCTTAAAAAAAAAAATTGCATAAGCTCTGGATAAGGGTGTCTGCTAAATGCCATTAATGTAAGACTGATGAATTTCAGAAAAACATTCTTTTTTTCCTGACGTTTTTGAGTCTACAATCAAACCCACAAATGCAGATTCTACAGATATTCAACTAACCTTAAGAAGGCCAATTTTATTGCTTTTTTTAATCAGCACATCTTTTTTATTGGAACCCCCCCCCAAAAAAAAACCACACAAAAAAATGTGTATGCCCTATATGCACCCTGTATGCCCTATATGCACGCACATACAAATACAGGCACATATACATTTGTATCCATGTGCTTTTTTTGGATTGTGTACCTGTATATGAGTGTTAGACTGTGAATGTAATAACTTGTCAGTATGGATCCAGTCACATTCTGTAAATTACTGTGTCATTGGAAAGGCTGAAGAAAAGGCCCAGTGCTGAGAGTGGCTGATAATACACTTTCTTCTGCAGTCTTTTCCACTCAGAACAGCCCTGCCCCAGGCTCACTGCACCTAGCATGCTCTTTCATCCTGAGAGGGTGAGAGAAAAGGCAGATCGCTACTGAGAAAGAAGAGTGCAGGACTGGCACAGAGATGCACATGCATTAAAAAAGCTTTGAGGACATGATAGAGTATAAAAACATGGGGTCACTGGAGAGTCATTGTTCTTTGGAGGACATGCACACACACACACACACACACACCTTAGTTTCTGAGCTGTTAATCTATCCTACAAATGGATATTTGGCAGTGGCAGTGGTGGCTTAGTGGTTAAGGTGATGGGTTACTGATCCGAAGGTCGGTGGTTCAAGCCCCACTGTCACTACTGTTGGGCCCTTGAGCAAGGCCCTTATCCCTCAATTGCTCAGTTGTATAAAAAAATGATAATTGTAAGTCGCACTGGGTAAAAGTGTCTGCCTAATGTAAACGTAAAATATTTCTATTCTGTTTGAATCTGTCTCAGCTGTAAGTAGACTAAACCCAGGAGCGGGTGAAAAGTTGCAATGTTCTTCTTGGATCTAGATTTCAGACTCTGTCTTGGCAAAAGTAACTGATTTATCTGTCTTGTTGGAGCTCAATTTATCTGACGGCATTTAAGCTTTATATTTTTTGGCAATGACTAACATGTTAAAATGTTTGGTCTTATCATATCAGCTTCTTATATAATTTGGCAAACACACACAGTCAGTGTGTCATGAGATCAAAGCTGCAGAGATGTGCGCCAGTCAGTAAGATCGGCGTTTGGCTTGAGGATAGGCGTAAATCTGTTGTGAACCTTCTCATTGCCTTTGCTTCTCTGGTTATTTATTCAGCAGCTCCAACAGTAGCGTGAATAAAACGATCAGTTTATGAATGAGTTTATTTTTCTCCTTCAGCTTTAGAGCATGTATGATTATTATTTATATGTGAGCTGAGTGTCTTTATAATAGACATACTTGTTACCAGATTGGTGCTAATATGAGGATGACATTAGCCTCACCTCTTTTTTAGAATGAGAATTGTAATAACCTTTCATATTCTCTGCTCAGTAATTGCCTGACCTGTGCGTATGTGTGTTTGTATGTTCTAATCCTACAGCACGCTTCGCTCCATATAAGCCTGCGGATATCATGCTAAAGCCTCTTCTGTTTGAGGTTCCAAGCATCACAACGGATTCAGTGTTTGTGGGTCGGGATTGGCTGTTTCAGCAGCTAGAGGATGTGCTGATCGGCAGCCAATCAGGAGAGACTCGCGGCGCCACAGTGGTGGGTAATGTGGGTTTTGGCAAGACCGCAATCATCTCCCGCCTGGTGGCCCTCAGCTGCCACGGAGGCCGTATGAGACAGATTGCCTCCAATAGCCCTCATGCATCTCCAAAAAGTAAGTTGAGCTGTGATGTGCCAGTGTAAGGTGGAAACTGCAGTGCAGTGTATGCTGTAATGGAATGCTATACAAGCTTAATATGACAAAAACTGTTTGACAATTCAGGATGTGTAATATGGCAGTGTTATTCATCAGGTCAGATAAATGTTCCCATACGTTTGGTGGAATTTAAATATAGATTTGTATTGTGTGTACGTGCTGTGTTACAGTGTACATATGTGTTCATTTGTGTTTGATTTACATGTGTAGGTGGGAATCAGAGTTCAGAGTTGCCCCTGAGCCAGCCTCCACAGGTTACTCCTCCCTCCAGCAGCACCAACACCCTGCAGTCCAACAGCTGCCCCAGTACACCTGAGTTTCGCCGACACAGAGAGGAGGCTGTGAAGCGGCTGGCTGCCAAGGTAAACTTCTTCAGTATAACACTGGTCTTCAGTGTACAGTGCACCCCCAACACCAACGTCCTCTCCGTGTCTGTGTGGATTTCCTCTAGGATTGCCAGTTTACTCCTGAAAACAAGCTAATAGGTGAATTGTTACTTTTAATTGCCCCGAGGTGTGAGTGATAGTGTGCATAATGCATTGTCATGGACTGATGTCCCAGTCCCAATTTCCTACAGACAGCCAGGGTTCCCTGGATAACATCCAGATCCATGTTAACCCTGATTAGGACCAATCGCTTAGTGAAGATAAATAAATGATTACTATTGTTTGTGCACTGAGTATTAGTAGAGTGATACTCTTTCATACACCTTTGTACTGCAGTTACAGGGGAGCACAATCAAGACATTATTGGGTTTGCAAGATAAAGCACACAAATGCAGCAGAATGGATGTGGTCACATTTTATGCATGCAAGTCCCAAAGCTAGTGTGGATTAAAATGTTTTGAAAAGGAAGTGAAACTGTTCTATGAAAGACTCGACCAGAAATGCTTTAGAAATGCTCTTGATGTGAATTGGCCTTTAGATAATTCATCCTATCATACAGTACAGTGAGTGAATGAATAGCGGCTCATCCAAGCTGACCTGCATTCAACGACGCTATACTGAAGCACTGAATGATGTCTTAATATGTGTGGTCTTAAATGTAAGCATGAGATATAAGTCTGATATTTGCAATCAAAAGTTAGTTTCTTGTGGGCATGCAGCCATTGCTTGTGGATTGTATATGAACTTTCTTTTAATTTTTTTAAAGTACTGTTGGTGCTATTGTCTGATTATTCCACATCACTTTGTTACTTTTGTTGGAATGAAATTGTATAGTGTAGCAAAAATCAGGAAAATATGAGACTGCAGTTATTATGAGTGTCAGACACTCGAGTGGAAAATAAATGATTTGTCAGTCACATAAAATGAGATGGCGTCTGTCACCCTGTCTTGGTTCTGCTTAATGCTGTCACCTGAATTTCAATTCCATATTGCAAACTTGTATAGGAATTGAAAGGTTACCTGTTACATGCTGGAGTGATTGCAGGGGAAGGAAGGATATGATTTATACTGTAGGTCTGCAGTGTAATGAAGTTTTCCACCTCATTTCTGTATAAAATAATGCTCAGGTGAACAGACCCACAACCTGCTTAGCGTGATGCTTTGTCTGCCTTTTATTCTGAGATCCAGATTTAAAACAGCGGAACAGCATTCTTTGTAAGCTTTGAAAGGGTTAGAATGAGATTGAACAGTCGTGGCTTTGCTGTACTCTTGCACTTTCCTAAACAGTTCAAACTGAAACCAATTAAAACCTGAATAGATGCTCTGCTGCCCTGTAGTTTTCACTTTTATGAAGTGCATTTATGCATGTTTTTACATTTGTATGTATGTTTGCATGTCGATAAGAGCATCACATATGCTTTTATCACAATGATAACCTTGTTTATAATGCAACACAATCCAGCGAGAGGTTAATTCATAATCCTTATTATTATTAGTGTATTCAATTTAAACATACACCCATTGTGCAAATACATTTTTGTGTTTCTTGTTTTCCTTTTTTTAAATCATTATGTGTCTTGTAGGAGAGAGGTCTAATTGTTATTATTGATTTCTGAATTCTCAGAAGAATGACAAGTATAATTTCAATAGAGACTCTTTTACCATTTTGTCATATGTGTTTCCAGCTGTCAGGAAACTGCTTATAAATGAATAGATGGATTTGACAGCTGTCATTCACTAGCAAGATGTACAGGATGTATAATCTGTGTCTTCAAGTGGGGACCTACAGTGCAGTCACTTATGTGTTGCCATGGTAATTGGTTGGCAAAGTGGTAATTTGGTCTGAGGTACATAATTGTGCTCACAGGAGCAATGAAGAAGCAGACCAACCTGAGAACAGAGAAGGTGCTACCTCCAAATTGCAAATAAGTCACTGAATATTTACTGACCAAATGAAATTGAAATATTTTCTCTCATTAACATCTAGAACAGTCAGCACAATGAATGCATCCGTCTCTGTAAATCAGAACTAAATGAGCAGGCAATTTTTCTTTTCCATTTCATGCCAGTGATGTAAAGTACTACTTTCCCCCCATTTCCCCCCAAAGCAGCACTTGGTTACATACGAGACATGATGATACGAGAAAGAAACTTTGAGAGCAATCAGGTGCAAAATGGACAAGCCATCTTCATTTGGGTGATACAGAATAAAAATATAAAGTAGGAAATGTGGTGTAGCAGGAAATTCACTATAATGTTACCATGAAGTCTAGTTTGTATTTTTTTTCCTTTTTTTTTCTTTTCTTTTTTAACAGGTGTAATGGTAATTGTAGTTTCCTAATCTTTTTTTAAAAAAGCATTTATATCGGCATCACTCCTAACGTAAAGCAGTCTAAATGCATCATTCGAAGATCCAACTGTAACATTGCACGGGAGCAAAAAAGCACTGCTATTCTACATAATATTCAGCCCAGTGCTTCTCCAGCTCATGTATCACCCCTGACAGTTTCATTTCACTTATTCTCGGTGGTGTCCTGAGGCTGATCTCACCTATGCTACAGAAAAGTTATGTGATTCAGGCCAAGTCAGGACAGGAAATGTTTTGATTTGATCCCCTGACAGAGTCTCATTGATTGACAAAAGTTGCACCTTAAAGGATTACGTCATCGAAGTCATGGCCTGTAAACACACATCATCACTAGGCTATATTTACATCAGGATTACAGCCATGTTGTTTGAGAAGGTCTTCAGTTTGACCCCAGCTGGAGTTCTGCAACTTCCACTCAACTGTACACAACTACTTAAAACTGCTCTAGTTCGGGTGAGATTTTTTGAGTCTGACAGTGGAGACTGGGCTTACCCAAGGCTTAATGAGCCACCTGCTCTACCAGCTTAGATTCAAAACTTTCACTCCTTTTTCAGTCATTTAAAAAACCTCACACTCCGTCAACACATACAGCCAGATAGTGCTCACACACATAAACACTCCAACTAATTACTAGTTGTCATAAATAATAATGGTGTTGCATCGCTTGATCTTTCCCACAAAACCATTTTAAAGATGTTATATGATAAGCTGACAATTGACGGGAGTAATACTGACACTAGGTTGAAGAGGGGATTTGTGAAAGCCAGTGCAGATTGCAAAGCACAGTTGTGTGTTCAGAGCTGAATGAGACGGGCTGCTGAGAATGACCTCGGGATCTACGGCTAATCCCAGTGAATAGGGAATTGCAGCTGCAAAGATGGTTGGAAGAGACAGAGAAGTGTGACAGAGACTGAGCAGCATATTAAGTCTAGCTGTATTATAGAAGGTAAAGGTAAAGGTGACATCTACTTGTCTACATAAAATGTAATCTTTCTATTTGACACAAGATAAATGTAGGTGTTTTTATTTATTCTCCTTTCTTCTTACCTCTTGCCTCATTTCTAATTCATGCCATGCAGTAGACATCTGCTTCCGGATCTTCTGTCTGTCTCAGGGTATATAAGCCATTCTGTTCTGGTTATTGCCAAGCGCTGATGGTAGCAAAGGACATTTGTTGGTTTACGGGCAATTTTTGATCAAAACATGAATATTCATTACTTTGCTAGAGGATTTCCTTGACAGAGTTTTCAGTAGGCAGAATTAGCAGTAACATGTGTGAAGGTTTGATAACATAAGGACAAATAAATGGTAGGTGCTGCATTAGAGTGTATCATCAACAAAAAGATACTCAATACTATTTATTTTCAACTATGGAGCAGGTTCTACTGAGGCTGTCCTAGAAAACAGACAATTTGTGTAATTTAACTAATCAATTAACAAATGAAACAAAAAACAGTCCTTTCTCTCTTTATTGATAATGCAGAAGGAAAGGAAACTTAAAATGCATGGTCTCCATCTGCCCATACATAATGAGGTGACAGGCTGAAAAGGTTTTCTCTTGAGGTAGAAATTGTTATTAGGCTTGTCCAAATGGAAAATACAGCCATCTGTCAAACATGGAGTTGACTAATAAATCTGAAAAATTGTGAAGAACCTATAAAAGGTGCCTTGGAGGGACCCACTGGCTTGCTTTTTTTCTGGACATTTTTCAGATAGGTTTTTGTGATGAACTCTGTTCGAAATCTCTTTGCTTCATGGAAGAATCTCTTCTAATTAGACTGTTCATTTATAAGATTAAAAATCTAATGGAAGAGAGAATGTCATTTAATCTTCTGAAGCTTGCTCTATTAAAAAGGATTCTGTGGGATGCTCCCAAGTATTGAGTAAAGTATTGGTTGCTGTTATTTGAATTTGAAACCTGACAAGTGTTGAGACCATGGTATTATAAATGATGCAGTGACCTTGATGTACCTCATAAGTACCATGTGTACCAGTATGGGCAGATATTACACACGAGTGATGATTGGAGTCATCTACAATTTCAAAACCCCTCTCTCTCTCTCTCTCTCTCTCTCTGTCTCTCTCCCTCTTTCTCTCTCTCTCTCTCTCTCTCTCTCTCTCTCTCTCCCTCTTTCTTTCTCTCTCTTGTGGCATATCATTATTGCCAGGCTGATAACACCTATACCTGTCTTGTGCCTGAGTTTGTACACAGTATTGCCGCTCTAATGTGCCGAGCACACCAACTTACGGCCTACAGAGAGCTGCTACTGAAGGAGCCCCACCTTCAGAGCATGCTCAGTCTGCGCTCTTGTGTGCAGGACCCGATGTCAGCTTTCCGCAGGGGCGTGCTGGAGCCACTCATCAACCTGCGTAAAGGTACAAAGTCCAGAATTCTTTCTCTTTCCATAAGCAATAGTTGTGCTGTTGTGTCACTGTTATCTTCCCTCACCACGCTGTAAAAAAAAATAATAATAAAAATTGGTTTACCCCGTGTATGTTGTATTATAGTTTTTTTTTATTGCATGATAAAGGCAGTGCCTCTAACTAGGAAACTAGTCAATGTGATTATTTGTTTAATTCCAGTTAATATTGATGCAAGTTTATGCTCTCTTGAGCCACACAGCATTAGTAATAATTTGCTGTTCATTCTGCATGTTATTCAAAAAGGGAATAAAAGAAAACAGCAGCTCCTAATGATAAAGTCTAACTTAATAATGGTCACTACGGCAACTAAAGTCTCTTCTAACCTTTTCGTTTCAAAATCTCTCTCTCTCTGTCTCACTCTCTCTCTCTCTCTCTCTCTGAAAAGGAATGATGACTAGACTGACTAAGCTGTTGAGTTGTCTGTACTGACCACTTAGAAACACTGTTATTTACTGAGCCTGCTGAGAACTGACATATTTGTTAGCTTTTTAAAGCAACAGGCAGCACACTCGTTTCAGGATCACTATGGTTTATTGAACACAGGGGTCCGGTCTTTTATTCAGCTTTACATTTAAATCAATGAGGTATTGTGGGAGTTTGGGGCTGAGAAATTGATAGACAAATCCCCTGTTTATATGATTGAAAAGAAAAAGAATGAGAATCAATATAGTGGCAGCAGGCAATGGTACAGAACTGCCACTAACAGGAGCTGCTCCACTTCCCGTACACATACTGTATTATTTAAACAAATGGCTCAATATATTCTAGCTGAAATAGGGTAAATGTTGATTTGTCCACATCATTCAATTAAAAAACGGATCTTTTTTTTACAGAATTGGCCAGGGCCATTCACTGAGCCTTATTTGTGCAGGAATATTAAAAAAGATGTATTCAGTAGCACATTCGCACACAACGGCCTTGATCCTTTCCCTCTGTGAAAGACCTTTCCATCTGTGAAGATTTTTTTTCCCATCTTGTATAAATTCATTCTGCTTGATCAGAGGAAAGTTCTCAGATCACCATGTTGGTTTGTACTGAATTTTTTAATTTACTCTTCATCTGGGCATGAATTGAAAACAGAATTGAGCCGTGGCACACTTACCCTCATCCTAAGTTGAACACCCTGCAGTGGATTCATTTCGTATATTTCTTCAGTGGATTCAGTTCTGTGTAAAACAAATGTTTATTCACGTTCATATTAGAACCAGTAATTCATACAAAATTATTGCTACTTTAATTTTCAAAGCCTTATTCTAATAATATCTGGATATTTAGACTGGTGCATATGAAGTAATACACACACAAATCATTGCAGTGTGCATGGACATAATTTAATAATGTAATTTGTACCGTGATAAACTTATCAGAGTGATCCTTTGTCTTTATATATATTATTTCATTTATAGGAAAAAATTGACTGTTGAATATCTTTCAGAATTTCAGCTAATCCAGAGTCAGAGTGCCTTTATGAACTAAGAACAAATGAGCTTAACCTGTAGGCAGCCACACAACTCACCTAAAACATGCTTTCCTATAACTATGCTAGACGTGCAACTCTTGTGCTTATTGTCAAATACTAAACACCTAATGCACTTTTCATCTTTATAAGATTCTTGATTTTTATTTGTTTATGTATGTGTTTAATTATTTATTAATTTGTTTGTTAATTTATTTAAATATGAACTCATCACTATGGCTATATTTGACTACATACACTATATAATATGCATTCAGCCACTCGCCACCAGAATAAAACTGTTATGAGCTTTATTATATACATGAAACTCTTAAAACACCTCAGTGTGACAAAAGTAAAGTCAGACATGGTTGTGTTTGTGTGAGCACAGTGGTTTATGTTTCTGTATTTACTGTCTCACTCAGAAAAGAAGATTCCTGAAGAGGATTACATCATCCTGATCGATGGGCTTAATGAGGCAGAGTTTCACAAACCAGACTATGGTGAAACAGTAGCATCCTTCATTACCAAGAGTATCTCAAAGTTCCCCATCTGGCTCAAACTTATTGTCACTGTTCGGGCCAGCTTACAGGTAAAACAATCTGTTTGGGCCTTATTAGTAGATGTACTGTTTGAAACCATGTTGTGCCTTAAAAAATAAGTGGGTATGCATTACTTGACAGATCAATACACTTGTTATATCACACCTTGATTAAATAATATAACGCTGATTGTGTTAAGTTTATTTTATTAAAATTATCACACAGGCTTTTTTTTTAGCTTCTTTCCTTTAAACTGTGGGGGACAGTATGTTTACTTGTTTTGTTTGTATAGCAAATTCTTCGGGTTAGGTAACATATTATGGCATTTTTATCTGCATGATAACCTTCTTCCATAAGTGAAAGTGGTAGAGATGTATGTGCTGCTAGTGTATTTCTTTGAAAGATCCAAGCTCACACTTTCTTTAAGCAATAGTCCAGTGCTATGTTGGTGTAGATTCTCAATCATCCAGGTCATAATAATCCTAAAAAGCTTGAGTCGAGGCAACTGGACTTCTTTT
>JBCNYH010000012.1:31620839-31641965 GCA_039654325.1 Tandanus tandanus | reverse complement strand
CTTTTTGGATTGAAAGCGAAACGTCTTCAAAAACCACAAAAAAGAAGTCCAGTTGCCTCGACTCAAGCTTTTTAGGAGTCCAGTGCTAGTACACAGTGCTTTCTCAGTGATTTCTGCCTGTTGTGTATCAGGCATTTTAGAGAATTCTAAATCTAGCAAGTGTAACACTTAGTGCTGCTTCAGGAAAGCCAGTAGTATAGGTTAATAATGTGACCCATATATTGGCATTGAGGCAATAAAGGGATTGTGAATAGATGAAGAAAGAAGCATGGGACCTGTATATGATAGGTTAAAGATTTTTGATAAATGTATTTGTGTTGGCTGCACTCATTGTAATCTCTGCAGTCAGAATCTCCACTGATCAAAGCCAGTCAGCAACTGTGGTCTGATTGCTTTCAGCACACACATATGCCACTGTGATAAAAACATATTCAGGTCAATATGGGATTTAATGAGATGTAGAATCAGGAAGACCCCATTCTTTCTGGTTCAACAGACATGGACCATTTGCTAAAGTGATTCTGTTGTTGCTTTGGTTTGAGGAAATTTATTCTTCTGATACAAATTGAGTGGTTGGATGGAGAGTGGCACGGACCACTTACACTAATGTGGATTAATTGCATACTGTATGTTTTGCCTACATATTCACTTAAAGTCTGCCAGCCATATAAATAAGAGGGATTTAAAAAAAAATAAATAAATACACACATTATTCCGACTGAAGTTGAATAGTATTCCTTTGCTTCATTTATGGATTGTAACATGTCTATGTCTGTGGATAATCAGGCACAAATTCTGAACATTACACTGTTGTTGGTTTACTTCTCTGAGAACTTCCATCTTCCATGTTTTTGGACCTTTAATTTAAATTGATCTATTTAGTTCATAATTCATGTCCCACTGACAGTCAGAATTGGCAGTCAGCATGAAGATAATCTGATATTTTCCACTGTGCTTTGTATCTGGTTTTATAATGAGATTTCTGAATGTATGACATGAAAAAAAAGAAGAACTTTCTCAACTCAAGAATGTCTCAACTCATACTTTTTCCCCTCTTCCCAAGAAACATGACAACAGTCTTTTGCCTAACTCCATCTGACCTTCAGGCCTGAAATTCTCAGTGCTGAAGTAGCTATAGCAGAGTTGCATTGATTCTTTAATAGGTGTTAACATATTCTGCACTGCTGTTAACTGAATCTCAATCTTCAATCTGCCTGATTGGAAATACTTTGTGGAAAGAATGAGTCTCAATTTGAATTGCAAATATAAATTGATTTCTAAATTAATTGTATGGAATGTAAGCTCTGTAGCATAGTCATAGAGGGATGGTTGTTCAGAACAGAAAATAAATTGCAAATTGTACATAATTAATATCTATTTGTGCACAGGAACCCATTTTGTTGATTGGTTGTGTATACATATACATACATACAATACAGGACAGCTAGTATACATGATAGGATGACTTACATAACATAAACATGGCAAAATCTCTAAACCCTTTTAGAACAGATGGAAATCCTGATAGATTGTATAATTTATCAACACTTAGTCTGTGAGAAATGAAAAGATGGCTGTGATGATGAAATAATGTGTGCTGTGGTGGTTGGGAGGATTTGTGGAGTGCAGAGGGGATTTAAACCTGTTTAAGTGCCAGCCTACTTACTCGTGACTCCCCCACTGATCGGTCATCGTACATTTTCAGAATGTTTGTTAAGAATACCATTTGTGAGAAGGCCAGAGTGTCTGCTTTTCCTGCTTCCAGTCAGTTAGTGGCTGTTGAAAATCAGTCTAAATCTGGCCATGTCAGATTGTGCACAGATTGCCTTGTTAGCTGAGTTAAAGCAGCTGTGTCATGGTTGGTTTAAGAATGTAGCCTTAATATTATTAATGGTGTTATCGAACAAAATATACGAGGGGATATCAAAAAGTTTTGAGCCTCACACAGAAAGAGCATGATATTTGGATTTATACTGCTTTATTTTTCAACATAGTCCCCTTCCTACTCCACACAATTGTTCCATTTAGTTTGCCAGTCACTGATACCCGATCGGTAGAACTCAACATCTTGTTTCCCTAACCAGCCCTCCACAGCAGCAGTCAGCTCATCATCATCCTCAAATCTCTGGCCCGGAAGGTGTTTTTTCAGCCTGGG
Organism: Tandanus tandanus; assembly: GCA_039654325.1. Lineage (NCBI taxonomy): Eukaryota > Metazoa > Chordata > Actinopteri > Siluriformes > Plotosidae > Tandanus > Tandanus tandanus. The sequence goes on along the minus strand of JBCNYH010000012.1, from coordinate 31,639,810 downwards.
AATGAGGTGGAAGTTGCTGGGGGCTATGTCTGGAGAATAGGGTGGGTGAGGGAGGAGTTCGTACCGACACTCGTGCTCAGCTTTCATTGCAACTCGACTGGTGTGGACTGGTGCGTTGTCCTGGTGAAGCCGAATCCCACAAAGGATTTTTCCGCAGCGTTTCTCCTGGTTGGATTGGCGTACCTGCTTCAGTAGGTTACTGTAATATTCCCCATTCATTGTGGTTCCATGGGGCAGGTAGTCGATGTGGATCACTCCTTTGCCGTCCCAGAAAATTTTCGCCATAACCTTCTTGGTGGACCTGGTGGCTTTGAACTTCTTTGTCTTTTTAGATGTGGCGTGTTTCCATTTCATCGATTCCTGTTTGCTCTAGGGATCATAATGTTAAGCCAGGTTTCATCACAGGTTACAACCCTAAAATGAAAATCATCTGGGTTGGCATTGTACCGAGTTAGCAAGGCTCCACTGATGGTGACCCTCGATAGCTTCGTGTCATCCAAAAGCATTCTCGGGACCCATCTTGCGCATACCTTGGACATGTGGAGTTTGTCATGAAGTATGCTGTGTATGGATCCATATGAAAGGCATGGATTTTGTCTCTTCCACAAAGTGTTGTGACTAAACAAATGTAGCCAGCAATATCAACCTACATGGAATCATTAGCTAACACATTGATGTACATCAGGTGTGGTGCATTGTACAATCTAACTTAATTTAAATTAAAATAAATGTGTGAGGCTCAAAATTTTTGATAATCCCTCGTAAATACTGTATAAATTATATAAATGCAAATTTGGTTTTTCGCACCAAGATGACGGCGGCATGTGCGCATGCAGCGGCTCAGAGCTCTCGGCTTTTTTTGTTTCTTTTTTGTTTGTGTTTTCGCTCTTTATTTAAGGACTTGAAACTATATATAATTCAGTATGGAAGGGATGAACTGTTGGAGCTGGGCAAAAATTCTGGACTTTATGCACCTCCAAAGCTGGATTTTATACCACCAGAGCTGCAGCGGACCACAGGGGCTTTCACCATCCCACCTTTGTGGACCAGGAGACGGAGGAGGCACCGTAAACAAAGCTAGGCTACAAGCTAACCCACATAGACCGGCACTGCCAAGTCTTCTCCTCACGATCTCTAGGTCTCTCACCAACAAACTGGACGAGATCCTCCTTAGGTTCGCCTCACAGAGGATGGACAGCCGCATGACGATCGTCACCGAGACCTGGCTCGATATCAACATCCCCGTCGCTGCAGTGGAGCTAGAAGGGTGCTCTTTGTTCTGGGCTGCAGGACTGCAGCTTCAGGCAAGAACAAAGGTGGAGGTTTGGTGCTCTACATTCATAAATCCTGGTGTACTGCCACCAACATTATCAAAACATTCTGCTCCCCTGATCTGGAATATCTGGCAGTGAAGTGCAGACAGTTTAAATTGGTTAGAGAACTCGGCTCTGTTATAATCATAGCGTCTTACCACCGAAAGCTAATGCTAAGATAGCAATCTAGCAATCGCTAATCCAGAAGTGGCTGTGATCGTGGCTGGGGACTTTAACCATGTACAACTGAAGGCAGTGCTCCCCAAATTTCACAGATTCATTGACTTTCCGACCAGAGTCAATAACACACTAGATCAGGTTTATTGTAACATTCCAGGAGTATACAAAGCATTTGCAGCTCCTCACCTGGGCATGTCAAGTCTCATCACAGTGAAGCTGATCAAGGCTTATAAACCTCTGATTTGCAGGACTAAACCCACCACCAGAACCATGCAGATCTGGGCACTACAAGACTGCTTTGAGCACACTGACTGGGAAGTGTTCAAACAGGGCGCTGATCTACAGGAATACACGTTGGCTGTTTTGTCCTAAGTTCATTTCTCTGCTGACGCTGTCCTGCCCACAAAGGCCATCACTTTTTTTTTCCGATCAGAAGCCATGGATGGACGGCACAATGTGGCCCCTGCTAAAAGCCCGAGACACAGCCTACAGGTCAGGAGACAGGCTGGATTACAGTAGGGCCCAGAAAGAACTGAAAAAGGGCATCCAGCTGGCAAAACTCCGATACAAACAGCGCATTGAGGAACACTTCAACAACAACAACCACGCAACATTTGGAGGGGTATAAGGACCATCACGGACTGCAAGCACAACGACCAGCAGGTCAGCCGTGACCCCACTCTGCCTGACACCATGAACAGCTTCTTTGCATGCTTCGACTCATTGAGCAGCAGGGAGACTGTACATCTTCCCCCACCAGAGCAGCAGCAGCAGCCCCTTGTCCTGCAGCGGCACCAAATGTGTTCTGCCCTGAGGAAGATCAATATCAACAGGGCTGCAGGACCAGATAAGGTGTTGGGCCGGACCCTGAAATCATGCCCCGACCAGCTGGCAGGAGTTTTCCTGGACATTTTCAACCTGTCCCTGCAACTTACTAAGGTCCCTGTCTGCCTCAAGTCCTCCACCATTGTGCCTGTGCCCAAAAAATCAGCCCCTACCTGGTAATCATAAAGTGCTTTGAGAGGATCCTCCCTAACCACATCAAGGATGTTATTCCCGACTGGTCTGGACTGCCTTCAGTTCGCCTACAGGGAGAACCACTCTATGGAGGATGCTGTCTCGCTAGCACTCCACACAGCCATGACCCACCTGGTGCCCCCCAACACTTGTGTCAGGATGCTATTTGTGGACTTCAGTTCAGTTTTCAACGCTGTTCTCCCAGACAAGCTGGTATTGAAACTCTACAACCTGGGACTGTCAGCTTCACCATGTTCCTGGATCAGAGACTTTCTCACCAACCGACCCGAGGTGGTGAGGATAGGGAACTCTACATCTTTCACCCTGATCCTGAACACTGGAACAGTAATAAGACAGAAAGGTTCAGTTTTAAATATTATAATAAGAAAAAGGTAATGTGAATATCAACACACGGGCATAATACTTTAACTGCAATATTCAACCTCTTCATAAAACAATCCTAATTACTAGTTTGATGACAGAACTATTACTTAACTGATTTAATCACCAAAATTTTACATCTAATGAGTGAAATTAAACTTTTTTTTTTTTATTTAGCACAAGCAGTGAGGTCTGGTGTATACTGTAATGTAGTGTGTGTGTGTGTGTGTGTGTGTGTGTGTGTGTGTGTGTGTGCACGCGTGACCTGCACATGCACAGAGATTAAACTGCCAGTTACTGACAGTTTTAAACTGCCTTTTAAACTGAAGTAATGTCGTAGGCACACGTCTTGCTTTTGGTCTTCTGATTTGAAAGCCATATTTCCCATCGCAATGAGGTTGACAGCGTTTGAGAGCTAAGAATTTGACCCTCAATATGATTTTAATTTATTTTAAAAAGCTCTATTTTGTATTGACCTCTATGGAGCGATTCACGGTACAGCTGTCAGTCCAAGGCTCGCCATTTAACTTGTTAAAAGTGCTGTTGACTCGAAAGTTACATGAACAGAACCATGTAGGAGCAAGTTAAAAAACCTTTTTCCAAGATAATCCTTTCTTTTCTCACACTCTAATGATGACATCACCCACTCTAGCCCAGAACATTCCACGCAATAGACACCCATTATAAATAAACAAACTGACTCAGAAATCCTTATGACACTTGATCAAAGTTTAAGAGAAAACCATAAAAGGTTGCAAAAAGCCGTTTTGACCACCAAAATGTTAACTACAGTGTCTACGTTTTAAAAGTTCAACCAAGTTTCTATTTGAAAATATGGCTTCTTGGCGTGGCGTCAAAATGTGGTGAGTCATGATTGTTTGTCGACCTCTCCCCATTCATTTCAATGGGATTTTTTGGTGTGGTTTTTGGCTAATTATGTTGCCGTGGTAACACAAAACACCAATAAAAGTAATAGTACACTCCACGGTGCTGAGACGCACGTTTTGATATATACATTGCGTGGGTGAACTTTGCCGTTCGGGCCACATTAAGTGATACAGAAGAATAATAATTTTTAAAAAAATAAAGAGAACCATTTTTTTCTCGGTGAATAGTAATATGTGTCTACTCTTAAGCAGCCATATAATGACTTTACCTCGCTGCTTTTGTGTTATGTATTATTCACAATGTTTGTCTCTCACACTGCAGTGGTTCATCTGATCATGTTTATACTGTATCTCAAGCACAGTAGTTTTCTTTCAAAAAGCAAGGTCAACTTTTGTGTGAGGCTCTTCAAATTATTAGGTGGTATAGTAAAAATGAATTTGGATTTGCCAGCAACATCCTTGTGCGTGGTAGTGTGTTCTGTATGCCTGTGCAGAGTGTAATGTGTGGGTGTCCCTGTAGAGTCCAGCTCTCTCAAGTCTGTCGCCTCTTAATCCTTTGTTTGCAGACGTGTGTGTGTGTGTGTGTGTGTGTTCCTAGTGGCCCAATATCTCCTGTTCTCTTCTGACCTTCTGTAGATAAATCATCCAAAGGACATCAAAACTATAGTGCAAGAGACAGGAAGAGGCTTTTAACACCACCTGCTTTTGTGTGTGTGTGTGTGTGTGTGTGTGTGTGTGTGTGTGTGTGTGTGTGTGCGCAGTTTTTTTTGTGGGATAGAATGAAGCCAAGGGAAAAAAAAGAGAGAATTGTTTCATAGGGGCAAAGATGGTTGTTAGATGTTATCTAATGGATAACACTGATTTGGAGCTGATTGGTATTGTTCTCCTGAATATTAAAAAAATTATTAAAATGTTGTATTATACACTGCACATTACATAGCAGTTAGTGGACTGTTCATAAGGTTTAAGTGTCATAATAGCACTCACTCACACTCACTCATCTGCTGAACCACTTAATCCTATTAGGGTCACAGGGAGGCTGGAGCCTATTGTAGCCGGCACTAGGCAAAGGCAGGGTACACCCTGAACAGCTCGCAAAGCAACACAAATATAACCATTCATGCATACCGACAGGCAATTCAGTACAGCCAATTAGCCTAAGAGTCTTTGGACTGTGGGAGGAAACTGGATTACCTGGAGGAAAGCCACGCAAGCACAGGGAGAACATGCAAGCTCCACACAGAAACGACCGAGCCCGGGACTCGAACCCAGGACCTTCATGCAGTGAGGCGGATGTGCTAACCACTGCATCTCCATGCCGCCCGTGTTTAATAGCAGTGGGTCTTTTTGCATCATGTACACTCAGCAGCTACCACAATAGGAACACCTGCAATTATTCAGTCATCCAATCATGTAGCAGCAGCAAAATGTATAAAATAAGGTAGACGGGTTCACAGTAAATCTATAGTGTAGTTTTTTGTTGACAGGTGAACTGGTTTGAGGATTGTTTTTAATGAGAGGGCAGAGGAGAATGGCAAAACTGGTTCTAGCTGATTGGCATCTCTAACCATTCTTGCAGTAGCACACTGAAATAAAAATTCTTTATAACAAAAAGCCTCTCAGAAGACACGGCACAATTCAGACCAAAATATCTACATTTTCTCACAGTAATAGAGCCATAGGGTGAAAAAATCTCACATGCACCTCTGAATAATTCTGACACCATTGGTGCTTTTACAGATTTTATGAGAATTTTTTAATTTCCTTTTGCTTACAGAGATTAATGTCAGGGTCTGGTGTGGGTCCTCACAAAGAATGAAATGAATGAAGTCTTCTTGTTTGTCTTTCCAAAGGAGATCACCAACTTGCTTCCCTTCACCAAAATCAATCTGGACGATTTCCCCGATAACAAGGAGATCAGCTCGGACTTGAACGCATACATCCAGCACCGTGTGAACAGTAGCCGCGACATCCTCAACAACGTCTCTTTGAATGGAAAAGCTGATCCTGTCACTGTGTCCAAACTGAGCTCGCACCTCATCTCTCGCAGCCAGGGTTCATACCTTTACCTGAAGCTCACACTGGACCTTTTTGAGAGGGGACATTTGGTCATCAAGAGCTCCAGTTACAAAGTGGTGCCCATCTCCTTGGCTGAGATCTATCTATTGCAATGCAACATGAAGTTCAGGAGTAACTCTGCATTTGAGCGTGCCATACCCATCCTCAACATTGCCCTGGCCTCTCTCCACCCACTGACAGATGAGCAGCTCTTTCAGGCCTTGAATGCTGGTGCAGTGCGAGGAGAATTGCAGTGGGATGATTTCCAGCAGCGTATGGACACACTCTCTGCATTCCTGATTAAACGGCGGGATAAGACGCGCATGTTCTGTCACCCATCTTTCAGAGAGTGGCTCGTGTGGAGGGCTGATGGGGAGAGCTCCGACTTTCTCTGTGACCCCAGGTAAGATGCTGACATGCCATAAAGTACTTTGTATTGATTGTTTTTGGGGTATTATTAATTAATATGAAAATGCCACTAAATGTCAAAAATACAAGCAGATAAAGCTGCAGGATGAGATGGGCTTCCTCATGGCATCTATCCAAACTGCATGAGTAAGTTTGAGAGGGTGGCACAGCTTAAGGATGATCAGCAGTGCTTAAATAATTATCTGTAAAGTATAATAAGCAGGAGTGATGACCAACTTTAGGAAACTGTCTCACAGCTTTCATCTAAAAAGTTTTGCACTTCAAAGGTTATGGTTTATCACAAGTTTGCAGATTTTACCTTGTAAAATGAGTGCTTACTGGCCATTTATAGGGTACTTAATCTAGGCACTTAATGTGACAAGTCTATAAGGATCTGTGTGGTGTTGTACCAGAATGTGTTACGGTTGGACTGAAATTGCATTCAAATAGATTATAGAATAAAAGTCATTCATGGAAAACGATAAAATATATTTAACTCTCAGAAAATATATTTAGCACTGTTTTATTGATTTATTTTATTAACTGCCCTTAATTCTAAGAAAACTTATTCTAAAACGTATACACCACTTCTGTCTTCGATCCATGTCTGTTCTTAATATACAGTACACACCACTTCATCAAGGCATAACCAATGTCCATCCAGTGGGTGTAGTTTGCTTAAATAAAAGGAGGGAAATGGAGGAGGACAACAGTTCACATTTAAATTAACCTGAAGTATATGCAAGCTTAACAGAATCTGAATCAGAATACTTTATTGATTCCGGAGGAAATTGTTTGAACACAGTTGCTCCATACCAAGTAAAGAATAAGACAAAGATAAACATAAAAGTCTCAGTGTAAGAAAAATTACAAATATCTATATATACAAATATACATACGGAAATCTACATACATATATATGTGTGTGTGTGTGTGTGTGTGTGTGTGTGTGTGGGTGTGTGTGTGTGTGTGTCCTGTCAGTGAGTAATATGTACAGTATTATCAATATAATAAACAGTGGAATATAAATGTAGTGCAAAATGCAAATGTATAACAGTGGATGTTGTTACTATATGGAGGAGTTGTAGTTTAATGGCTACAGGTAGGAATGATTTCCTCTGTTGTTCAGTGGAGCATTTAGGTGGTATCAGTCTCTCACTGAACGTGCTCCTGTGACTGATCAGCAGGTTGTGAAGCAGGTGGGAAGTATTGTTCAGTATTGTCTTTGTTTTGGCCAACATTCGCCTTTCCCACATTACCGTCAGAGAGTCCAGCTCCATCCCCACGTTACTGGCCTTGCGAATCAGTTTGTTCAGTCTGTTTGCGTCTTCAACCCCCAGTCGGCTGCCCTAGAATACGACAGCATAGAGTATGGCGCTCTCCACAACAGACTCATAAAACATCCTGAGCAGTGTTCGGCAGATGTTAAACGTCCTTAGCTGCCTCAAAAAACACAGACAGCTCTGGCCCTTCTTGTAAAGTGCGGTAGTAACAGGATGTGGTGGTTATTATAACATTAATTTGTCTGCTTACCTGACAGATTTTAGCAGTTTTAAACAATAAGAATAATAGTATGTCTGTGGGTATTTGTCAGTTGGCTTAATTATATTTTGGATTTTTGCATGCATTTTCAGACCCACTATGCTTGTAGAGATTAATCAGGATTGATATGAAAAAAAAACATTAAATATATGAACACTCTTGATTAATGTGGTTTTAACTCTTTTGTTTGTCTCATTATAACCATAAAGCTCCATGTTTTTCACTCTCTATCCGTGCAATACAGTATATTTTGTTTTTCAAATGATTTGAGCAGTAAACTATATCTTCATGAAACCAGGACTACCTTTATTATGACTGTATACGCTCTGATTGTAAACACTAATCTGTAGTTAGTGAAAGTTACTGCAGTCTTGAAAGGTGCTTCATCAGGTCATGTCCACTTGTAACTGTCTGCCAACTTATCTCCATGTTAATCAGTTTGATAGTCTTGCTTGCCAACATTCTGACTTTTCCATCAAATGACTTGGCAAGTTTGGAATTTCAGTGAAAGGGCAGTTATTTGTAAAGGCACTGAGAGAGCTCTTTGTTGCTCATAAAAGGCCAAAATTAAGATGCAATCTTAGTTTTATTTCAGGGATATGAAGTATAAATATTTTGTCACTTCCCATCGAGAGGCTGTGGGGGATTACTGGCTAGGTTTTTTTTTTTTTAATGTACCTGTGGGGCATGGCAAGCTGGTGCAGAGCCCACCTGTCTGCTTATATCACCTATTAATCACATTCTTAAATGAGCTGCAATCGTTTCACTCTTTTATTTTGTACGCTTGTCTTATTAGGTTCCCAGCTGATGTCTGGCACAAGGCAGGGTATACCCTAAACAGGTTGCTAGTCTGCTGCAGGGCTAACACAGACACAAACAACCATTCACACTCACATTCACGTCTATGGGCATTTTAGAGTAACCAGTTAACCTTATGTGCATGTCTTTTGACTGTTCGCGTACAGGGAGAACAAGCAAACTCCAAACAGGCTTAAACCCAAAATGTTTTTGTTGTGAGGCGTATATGCAACATTGCCTCAATATAAAAAAAGTTGCTTTAGGTATAAAACAGTATTTTGATTGTAAATTACATCTATAAATATTATTATTATTTTAATTAAAAACATTTTTTTTGAACACTTGTGCTCTGTGGATGGTGACATGGAAACAGATTTTTTTCCCCCCAGAGGAAAGAAGAGAGCAGCCCAAAGGACTTAGTATTAAATTTGTGCAAACACTCATGCCTCATGGGACAAGTACAGGTTAAGTTGTACAGGTTAAGGTTTCAGGCCTGAATTGCTCTCTTTGTGTGCATGTACTAATATTTAGATTTGTATAAATATGAATATATTTTCTTTTTATTGCTCCGCACTTTGTGGGGTTTTATACCACTGAATTCTCATCTCAGTGTTTATCTCTACAATATTCAGTTTGATTTTATCAAAAATAAAAGTAGTCATTTTCATATTCTACTCCCTTTACATGTTCAATATAACCCACATTTTTCGTAAATTTACATTTTTCAAAAAGAAATTGAGGCCTGCCCTGTAAAACCTTAAATCTACACTGTAAATGTTTGTTCTTTCATAAATGTGTCATGTGGTTAAGAAGTACAGTGTAGCAGAAAACTGACTACGTTTTTTTGTTGTATTATAATTTTAATGAAACTTATAGTCATAAGTCAGTGGAGAGAAACTGTTTGTGACCTAAGTGTGGTGGATCATGAAATTTGTTAAGGTAATGTGGTGTGGGTGTGAGGCTGTTCAGTGCTTTATAGGTCAATAGTAGTATTTTATACTCAATGCTAAATTTAGTTAAAAGCCAGTGCAGTGTGAATAAGACAGGGGTGATGTGGTTGTAGCTTCTGGTTCTAGTAAGGAGTCTTGCTGCTGCATTTTGGGCTAACTGGGGCTTTTTATGCACCTACTGTACAGTCACATATTACAGTAATCTAATAATAGAAGGAACAAAAGTATGAACAGTTTTTTTCTGTATTGTGCAGTGACATTATTTGTCTTATCTTTGCAATATTTCTGAAATGAAAAAGGTAATATTAGTATAGTCAATAAATAAGTAGTATTAGTAATATTATTAATAAACAAGTAATATTAAATAAATAAAGGTTTTTCATTTCATTTGTTGATTGTCTGTTGTTCCTTGTATTTATGAGAAAGTGTGGTATTTGGCTGTATGCTGTTTGTTGTGTGGATTTGTGATAAAGCTTTACTAAGCAGTTCATTACCTGGTGATAGGTTTGCTTATTTCAGATGCCTGCCTGTGGTGTAGATAAAGATGAGAACTGTCTCTAACGGTGCTGCCTAATTGTTATTCTATCCCTCCCCTCTTCTGCTCTGGTTGGTGTGGAGCTCAGAGTGTCCTGATTGGACAGTGTGTGTCCTTACTGCACCAGCTGTGGGACTGACAAATGAAGGCTGGTGACTCACCTCCTCTTAGCACATACCCTTCCCCATAGTCAGATGGGTCAGACACTCCCCTATCATTCGTCAGTGTTTCTCTCCCTCTCTCTCCCTCCCTATCTCTCTCTCTCTCTCTCTCTCTCTCTCTCTCTCTCTCTCTCGCTCTCTCTCTCTCCCCCCCCCATTCTACTTTCTCATTATTAAATCAGACATCCCATCCTTTAGCTTTAACACAGAAAGACTTGACAAAAAATGTGCTGCCACTTCAGCTTGTTATTTCTTAACTCAAACAGAAAGAGAGCTCAGACCAGTACTTTATTTAGTGAAGAAGATGTTGAGCTGATCAAAGCGAGTCGTATTCATGCATGGCCTTTTAACACTGAAGATTCCTGTTAATGAATACCAGTCAGAGTCTGAACCGGGCCTGGGGTATATGAGGACACCTCCTCTGTTTTTCTCTCCTAGGCTTGTATGCCTGTGTGGAAATTCCATCTGTGCGTGTGTCTGAACGTCTGTCTGTGTGTCTTTGTGTTTGTGTGTGTGTGTGTGTGTGTGTGTGTGTGTGTGTGTGATGATCGTCTCTCTCTAAGGACATTACAATTTAGAACTTCTCAAACCATGTTTTTTCTTTCACTCTTTTTTTTTTTTTTTTTTTTTTTCATAGTTTTTCCTTATTATTGAAGTTTACTGGTTCTGTGTCTCTGCAGGAGTGGCCATGCCCTGATGGCATTCATGTTGTCCAGGCAAGAGGGCAAGCTGAACAGACAGCAGACAATGGAACTGGGACACCATATTCTAAAAGCACACATATTTAAGGTAACATAATACTGTATATACTGAAAACATAACTGCTATCTTCAGCTACAAAGACTAATGTAGCCCTGTCATTTATTTAAGTGGCAAACAACAACATAATGGCTAAAATTGTAACATGTCAGCCATGTCACGTTGTACTGCATTTTATTATATTTAATTACTTAAGCTTTCTTTGCAACTGTTTTGAGAGGTCCAGGGGTGTTAATACACCGCATGTGTGGGCATGTGAGGGCATTCGGCTAATCATAGTTAGGAATTACATTTACAAAATCCCAAAGATTTTCTTTACTTCAGCTATGTTAATGCAGGGAACATTTAAAATGCCTTATTATAGGAGTCTGGGTGTGGGAATATGTATGTTTGGACGCACCTTTTTAATGTGCATTTTCTCCACAGGGTCAGAGTAAGAAGACTGGAGTATCATCCAGTGTTCTGCAGGGGTTATGGGTTAGCTGCAGCACCGACAGCCTGTCTGCTGCTTTGGCATCCTTACGAAACCTGTACACACCTAATATCAAGGTCAGCACACACACTCACATGCAGTTTCCTACAAAAAAGATACACTACCCAAACAATACCTGTTTGAGGTAGAGGAGTCAAAACTGATTGTTTGCCTTATACAACTCTAATATAGGTTAGCACACCAAGCATGAGTAATGTTTCATGTGGTATTTCTTACTAGAAATAAAGCATGAAAAAGAAATTCAGTGTTTATTATGACATGTACTAGCACAGCAGGGTGAAGTTTTCTTGCTTTACAAATTCTAGCTTGTTAGGAAACCATGGTTAGAGTGCAGGGTCTGTGATGATATAGCACTCTTATAGCAGTTAAGAGCTTTGCTACAAGGATCATTCAAGGCAACTTTGTGGTGCTGGGATTTGAACTCACAACTTCAGTAGTATAACCTGTTTACTACCAATCCTGCTGTGACATTTATGTGTCCTGTCGCTGTTCTCAGTGGTTTCAAGTCATAAAATGTTGTGACTGTATAACTGCTCAACTACATTTAGCGCTTTTTCAGCCATGCTGTATAATCCATCCGCTACTCGTATTAGTTTTTATCCTTATCTTTAAGACATTTCACCTTCCAACTAAATGGCATTCACAATTAATCTAAGTGGTGAAAAAATCATTTACATTTATGGCATTTGGCAGATGCTCTTATCAAGAGCAACTATACAACGGAGTAATTGAAGGTTAAGAGCCTTGCTCAAGGGCCCAACAGTGGCAGCATGGTGGTACTGGGGATTGAACCCCCGACCTTTGGCTCAGTAACCCAGAGCTTTAACCACTGAGTCACCACTAAAACAGTTTTTATACTTTCTTCGCACGGTACAATTCATTGTAAGTTATAAAGTAAAATCACTAGTAATAAAGATTTCAAATAATTGATTAGGAATTTACACAGTGGTGTAGTGATTAGCACGTCTGCCTCACAGCAAGAGGGTCCTGAGTTTGAGTCCTGTGCTTGGGGAGTTTGAGTCCCGTGCTTGCGTTTCTGAGTGGAGGTTGCTTGTTCTCCTCGTGCTCGTGTGGTTTTCCTGCATGTACTCTGATTTTCTCCCACAGACCTAAGACATACACAAGGCTTATTGGCTGTTCCAGATTGCCCCTAGGTGTGTGTGTGTGTGTGTGTGTGTGTGTGTGTGTGTGTGTGTGTGTGTGTGAGTGTGTTGGCCCTACAATGGACTGGTGAACAGTTCAGGGTGTACCATAAATCAGTTGAGGTCCTAGTATGATTAAGCACTTTGATATATGAATAAATGGTTAGGAGTTAAAGTGATTTATGATATAACCGTGTTCTGATGGTAAAGTTGATGGTATAAAGTGAAGTTAAGAATGGTTTGATTAAAGGTGTGCTTTCACTTATTCCTACCCAGCCTGCGACTGCACACTACCCTACCATTAACCCGTTACATTATAATTTCTGCAGCTAACTTGCTTTGGGGGAAAATGTTGAAGGCCTTATGGTATTTTACGATACTCCTGAGCCCTTTAACTTAGTTATAATTAAAGCGTATTAATTATAGGGCTGGATAAATAATTTTATGATGCATTCTTCAGGTTTTATATGCAGACCCACTGTGTTACTGAGGTATGAAATGTCATGATTGCTGTTGCAGGGGAAGGAAGAGCAAAATTGATGAAAATTATCTCAAGGCAAAAATGGTCTCATGCTCTGTCATTTGGGTAGCACACAATTTTTTTCTGCAGAGGTAAAATAAGGAAGCTTAATTTCTCAAGAAGACAGTATTACAAAGCGTTTACTTTCTCCTCCTATTACACACTCCCCTTTCCCTTGTTCTCTCCTCTTTCTCAAATAGTCTGTCTCTTTCACTGCACTTTAACTCACCTCCCACTGTTTTTGACTCTCACTGCGCCCCATGTCCGTCACTAATCATTATTATAATGTCTATAGAATTTGCTTACCAAATGGAAGAGTGGTGCCTGATTAAAGCCTGCTTCAGAAAATTCTACTGTGTGCCAGTGTGCCATTGTGATTAACATGCTTTGCTAATCAGCAAGTTGTGTATGAGAGCTCCATGCACAGGTTGAGGTGGGGTTTTTTTTTTGTGTGTGTGTGTGTGTGTGGTATTATTAATTTTTTTGTTGTTGTTGTTTCCAGAAAGTATTTTGTTCTGTAGAAACTGTAAAGCAAAGCCACTATGCCATAAACAATTTCTTTCACTCTGGAGATTTTTGCAGAGGCACTTTAATGATTCGATTTAAAGTTCAGTTTCATGGATGTATTCAACTTTCCGGCTATTGTGCATGTAGTCTTTATATTTTTGCTATGAAGAGAGAAGATTCCACTTTGCATTGGGGAATCGAACACTGGAGGGCTGATCAAAAAGTTTCAGGACTTTTTCTGTAGTGTAGGAATGAAGTGTGTAATGGTCATGCACATGCAGCACGAGCGAGTAGTAACCCTCCTGAGTCAGTATGCGACATAACCTTATGCAACATCAGAACCTATATTACATGCATTTTTGTGACCGTGTGCATGTATGCATTTTTGTTTTACTATGGACCCCACAGCAAACATCAAATTCTGGAAATTGGTAATAAAGACCCTTGAAATGCTCTAGCAAGCATACAGCAATGAAGCACTGAGCCAGTTGAGGTGTTTTGAGTGGCGTTCCTGTGTCAAGAGGAATGAATGTCATCCTCTAGAGATAGGCATGAATGCTACTCAGAAAACCTCGCCTGGTTCATTGCTTTATTGCCGTTAGCATGTTGAAGCATTTCAAGGGCCACTGCCCATCATAAATGTATGCGTGTTGTGCAAATTTGAAATGCACACATGCACCCTTTAAAAAAAAAAAAAAATGCATCTAACACAGGTCGGGATGTTCTCAGCATGATGTCGTGAAGTACTTGCTCACGTACATGAGCTCATGTGCACGACCATACTGTGCTCCATTTTTTACTACAAAAACAGTCCCAGAACTTTTTCATTACACCACATTTACATAACATTTATTCGGCAAATAGGTGGATATCGCAGAATAGCTCTCAAAAAGAAATGTTTTAATGTACATTACATTGGAGCATAAAAAAAAGCAAATGAAATTGAGATGTTTGTGATTTGTTTTTAATTTTTAAAGTGTAACTGATCACGAGCACTCCATCACAATGGTCACACATTCATAGTTACGGCATCTCTGGAAATGCGTTTAAAGTGTTGGAATGTACTACACAGAAACAAAAGAAAGGCATATTTTTAAACTTTAAAATTTTTTGTGTATACACCACAGAAAAAAGGAAGGTGCCTCCTGTAATGGTATCTGCTTATACTTATTCAAAATCTTTGTATGTACTGCATGGAAACATAAAAGCGTACTGAAACAAGAATTTTATGGTTTATTTTTCATTTTTAAAGCATGACCCTGATCACGCCTTCTGCTCCATCACATTGCCCACATTCTTGTTTTGAATATCTTTTGCTTTTTTACCTTAAAAAAGTGAGAGACATATTCTGTAAATTTCTTTGTATTTTTTGGGGAGGGTATCTTTGTAGATTTTCAGAATCAGTGACCATGGCAAACCGTGAGTAAGTGTATACCCTTTTGATTCAAGCATTATCCACTTGGGATAGTGTCTATTAACCCCTAGATAGCAAACCAATTAGATCATTCTATTCCCATGCAGTATGTACTAATGATAAATGATGTATATACCAGATGCAGAACAACTATATATTTCTGTACTGTCTCTGTTACCTTACTTTTTTAACCACTAATAACAGTTTCTACAATGAGTAAATCTATGGTTATCATTTTAATGTTTTTTTTTGTTTGTTTGTTTGTTTGTTTGTTTTTTGTTTGTTTGTTTGTTTGTTTGTTTTTAAGTTTTGAGGACAATAGTCCTTGTAAAACCCGGGTTAGTAAACATGTTACGTATGTGTGCAGGTGAGCCGTTTGCTGATGCTGGGTGGTGCGAACGTGAACTACCGTACAGAAGTGCTGAACAACGCACCGGTGCTGTGCGTGCAGGCTCACCTGGGTCATCATGAGATGGTGGCCCTGCTGCTGGAGTTTGGAGCCAGTGTGGATGTGGCATCTGAGAACGGCATAAGTGCACTCAGTTACGCTGCTGCATCAGGACACCTGAGCCTGGTCACCCAGCTGTGCAAGAGAGGAGCCAAGGCAAGTGTGATGAAATGATAAAATGAAGTATTTGTAATTCAATAGATATGTTTACATGCAGCCAAATTGGTACTAATGCAACTGTTCAATTAAAAAAAATGCACAGATGATTAAAAAATTAATCAAATGAAACTATGTGAGTTGTGTTGGGTCAGACTAGATAAAAAGTGAATGAATGATTCAATTATTAGTTGCTATTTAGGTGCAACTTTCACAGTCAGAATATTTGCATGAGTTGTGAACACGTGTTTGAGCTGTGATGAACACTGTCCAACAATGCAAATACAAAAAAAAAAGGTAGTTCTGGTAGGGGAAAAGGGACAATTTGCACATGTAGAATACTGCAGGACGTAATGTTTTTCCTCTGCACTGTCTGTACAATAAGGACATTTGTAGGACACTTTGCCGAGACTGACATTACTAAAGACTTGCTGGAAACACAGGTCAGACTGTTTTAAACAACTTGTATGCAGGGCAAACATTAGGTACCTGTTACTCTTTAAAAGGATTTACATGTCCTACTTTTGAGGTGCCATTCATTAAATGCTGCATGTATGAGCGTGAAAATGTAAACATTCTGCAGGTTGCTGTTTTGGCAAATAGTTAATTTGGTTTTTGCAATCATGCTCAGCCAATGTTGCAAACATTTAGAGAATTGAGAAATTAGGATTAACTGGTCGTTGCCAAACATTTAGGACTAAATTGTGTGTTTCCAGATGATTCCAAATAAATAATAGTTTAAAGTTTGCCTGCCTATGTATTCATAAAAATTTAAACCATATTTTCTGGTATATTACTGCATATCATCATCAGGTGGATCACCTTGATAAGAATGGACAGAGTGCTCTGGTACATGCAGCTCTGAGAGGCCATCTGGATATCATCCAGTACCTGCTGGAGCAGAGGTGGAGCATAGATGAGCAACAACATGAGCTTAGCTTAAAGAGCAAAGCCCTTCAGCAAGCACTTATAGCAGCATCCAGTATGGGGCACACACAGGTCAGCTAACAAACACACACCACACACACACACACACACACACACACACACACACACACACACACACACACACACACACAATAAGAGACATCATTATGGGACACTGATTTAGTGGTAACTGCTAAAACACACAGTTTTCCATACTCTATGTGGTGAGCATTTAGTAATACAGTTGCCACATTTTTAGTGATACAGTTGCCATGGGAGATTAGCCATGGCAACAGGCCACTGAGACTGCAGTATGATAGATGTAATAGCATGCTTTATGTTTTACGCTCTTTATAAAGGGGGCACGGCTCAACACATGACTGAAGAAAAGCAGCAGAGGTTAGATAATAAAATAAGGCACATGGAATATGGAGAAAAAAAACAAAAAATAACTCCTTAATATTATGTTTTGGGAGTGAGAACCAAATAGAACCTTTACGAAAGAAACAAACATAGTGAGTGTAATGGGTAAGTAGGCTTTAGTGAGAAAGTCTGTGGACATGGTACAGTGTGTAAATGTGGTTTGGGAAGAGTATTTTATCCAGTCACATTCGGAAGGCTCAGTGTTTGGATATTAAGGTTAAGAGAGCACCTCACTGAAGTACCTCGCTTCCCATTTCTCTGCCTGTGCACTTCACTTCTGCTAATGGATCACCTCAGACAGATTCTAACCCTCTGTGACACCTCTGTATTGATCACCTGAAGGCTTTTCATCTTTAATATAACTCTCTCACCTGCCCTTCTCTTGCTGTCTGAAGCTACACTGTTGTCATATACATAGTTGCATAGTTTGATTAATGTTTAATAAAGCTTGTTGTTTGCAGGTGGTGAGAGAGTTACTAGCCTTTGATAATGAGGTGGCCGTACAGATCGATGCTCATGATACACTATGGGGAGAAACAGGTATGTTTAGCTTCTCTCTCTCTCTCTCTCTCTCTCTCTCTCTCTCTCTCTCTCTCTCTCTCTCTCTTTCTCTCTCTCTCTCTCTCCTCTTCATTATTTCAGGGATGCGTACACTTTTGTTCCACCTGCCAATAATGGTTTCCTCCCAGCACCACACACATTTCCCCCCAATTACAGCGTGTGACCCCTATACCCCCTCCCCCTTCGCGTGCACACACACACACACACACACACACACACCTCCTCCACTCCTCCACCCATCCGGCCATTCATTACCTCTCCTCCTCACATTCAATCTGTCTCCAGCAAACCTCCTCTATTTTCTCTCTCTTTCTCTTTCTTCATCATTCCTTCTGTTCTTTCCTTCCACTCTTTCACTTTCTTTCCCTCCATCACCTTTTCCTTTACTTTTTGGAGATCTTCCTCCATATATTCCTTTATTTATCACCCCTTCTTCTGATTTGGATTATTTTCTTCCATCCATCCATCCATCTCTCTCTCTCTCTCTCTCTCTCTCTCTCTCTCTCTCTTCCCATCACCACTCTTTTCTTCCCTCATATCCAGAGTTCTCACTCCTTCCCCTTCCTCTTCCTGCCCACCCCACACTTTCTCTATCTTCTCTTTCTTTTCCTCTTTCATATCTCCATGACTTCTTCTAAACCCCTTTCTATCTTTCCCTTCCTTGCTCTCCTCTATCCCTTTCTCTTTCACTGTTATCTCAGTCTTTTTCTCATATATTTTTTCCAGTTTTCATCTCTTTTTCTTTCCTACCTCCATCTCTTCCTCCATCTCCTTTCATCGGCGCTCTTCATCTCCTTCTCTCTGGACTCCAGTCACTTTATTTCACTTTTCCTTCTTCCTTATGTTTAGTCTTTTGTTTTCTCCATCCATTCACCTGCCTTTACCTCCAATTTACCCATGTATCTTGCTGCCTCTTTTTCCTATAATCTTTCTCGGTCTCTCTCTCTCTCTGCCCTTCATCCTCCTCCTTCTCCTCCTCCACCTCCTCCTCTTCCTCGCCTGTCTGGAGTGTGTGATGGAGGTTCTTTGTGAGTGTGATTAATATTTTATGAGCAGTTTGATGAGGCTCTTCACTGCAGGCCAAACATTTCCAGCTGAGCTCGTCCTCCGGCCCATCAGGGAGCCGTCCAGTCCACTGCCCCTGTCACTTGCTTTCTCTCTCTCTCTCTCTCTCTCTCCCTCCATCCCTCTCTGTCTTTCTCTGTCTATATATACTGAATTGTTTTACCTTCTCACCTTTACATACAATCTGCTTCCTCTTCCACACTTACTGTCTGTTTTTGATTCTCTCTCTCTCTCTCTCTCTCTCTCTCTCACACACACACACACACACACACACACACACATACACTGGGAATCCAGCTATATTGCATGTGATTTTTTTTTTTTCT
>JBCNYH010000012.1:31608293-31620739 GCA_039654325.1 Tandanus tandanus | reverse complement strand
CTCTCTCTCTTTCTCTCTCTCTCTCTTTCTCTCTCTCTCTCTCTCTCTCTCTTCCCCCCCCCCCCTCTATGGGATATATAACCTCCACTTTCCTATGCCCAGATTTAATATCACTTGGGTGGATGAAAAACTATTTGTTCTCTTTTTTTTAGCTCAAATCATCACATACATAAACACAACTGTCATTCAACATTTGGTACAAAATGTTTTTTGTTCTGTTTCCTTGGAAATGGACAGCTCTTGGACCATGTTCATTGAGCATATCTAGCATGTTCTGGAATTTGGCTGAATTGTTTGGCAAATTTAAACAGTACTTTGGGTTACTTCTATAAGAAAGGGATTAAACACATTATGTTCTTTTTCATAATGAAGATGTTGTATTTGTTCTGTTTTGTACAATATAGAAAATAGATATTACCCATGTCTACAGTAGTCAAAATAATCAAATGTAACAAGTCTTCTGTTTTTGATCACACATTCTTCTCTGTGGAGATATTTTGGCACCGTGTCGAACAGGTGTCACTATGTCATGAGAGGTAACAGGCTGGAGGTCACATCAGGAGGTCCATGTCCTTGTAGGCACAGACAAAATATGAAGATAGGGCTCAGAAAAAGGTCTGAGTGACAGGTAGCAAATAAAAGCCCTTTTGTTGTTCCCTGGTGACTCACAACTGCTTATTTCAGCTTCTGTTCTGTGCTGCTTTGCATAAATCCTCTGAGACAATCCACACCTGCACACCTTCTCATACTGCAGAGTGATTATATACATACAGTCATAGGGAAGGAAAGTACTGCTCTTAAAACAGACTCAGTTCTGGTAACATTCCTTTGAGATTCTGGTAGGGATGAGCGATAAAATGATTATGATAATTAGTACACTTCACTTCCCATACAAAATCCGGCACCAGACATTATTTAGTATTGCCTGAAAAATGCTCGGACAGGTCCGGGAATCAATGATGGAAGTCTGGGTCGGTCATGGTTTTCCAACTTCCCTCCTGTCCGGCCCGTTCCCGTCCAAGTGCATGGAAGAAAATGAAGCAGCAGAGGGGCATGAAATAATGTCCGATGAACACATAGTGGCATCAGGCATCATCAAAATGAGGAGAGTGATGACGAGCCGGAACCCACATTTAAAATGAATGTGATAAAAGAATGTGCTGATACGCTCCTTAAGTTTGTGGAAGCACAATATTGTGTATTGAGTGTCGGAAAAGTGTGTAAAAGTCTGGGACTGCTGCTGAATAATGGTGATTGCCGGACCGATTATGGTAAATGTCCGGGAAAGAGTAGGGACCCCAGACATTAGCGAATGCCAGACTTTTGAGGTTCCCGGACAGCCTATCCCCCATAATAATCGGGGAAATCGAGGATGAAGTGTATATACTACTTCGAAATTATTTGATCAGATTGATTTGCTAAGTTGGGAAATTTTCAGGACATTATTCACCACACAAACCCGCCGTAATCAATTAAAAATGTAAAAATAAAAAAATAAAAGTCTAAGTTTGCTTTTCTTGTGTTCCTGGTGTTGTATATACTAATCCTACGGTGAATATCGCTAAATTGTCTGCAAGACAAATTCAAAGGGACTATTAAATGATATTCCGCTCAAATAATTGCTATTTATCATGACATAAGTTGCTTTAGTCAATAGAAATATAGCTAATGTGCAGTACATTTTTGATATAATTAATTTCTTTGCTTAGATGGGGAATGTTTCAGCTGTATGTTTTTTGAATGTTTTGTATTTTGTTCACCTTAATACAAGGAGTTTCTTCTTAACCTTGTGAGTATGACTGTGTTGTCACAGTTCCATAGAGAATTTCTGTTAAGATAAATTACATTGTTTCCATTCAAGTGTATGAGTTTAGATGAGGGCTGCTTTTGATCTGTAAATAGCCTCATTACATCCTGCTCTAAAATAGTCCAACACACTTCCTAATTTTGCCTGGACTGTGATTATTATCTGTATGTTTGGTTGTGGCTTTAAGGTGACTATCTTCAAATGCACATTACCACAATGGGGTGCTTCTTACAGCAGGGCTGCTGATTATGGCAGAACACCATCTTGTGAATTAAATCTTGCACCAACCACTGCAAAACTGCTAGAGATTTGTAACTGAGATAGTTAGCAATGTCCCGGCTGTGTGAGTGGATTTTTTTTATTATTAGTATTATTTTAGTTATTAACATTATTGTTTAAAACAATCTTACATGAGTGCTGTATCACTCTACAACAATTTTCCTATTACGATATTAATATTATTGAAGACATTTATTTTTACTCATGCATATTTTGATGTTGATATTTTTTTATTATTATTTTTATACACTTATAGATGTTTTGAATCTTCTTCCTCAGATTTGTGGAATGTTTTGCTGCTTGGTAATTGTTTGTTATAGAAACACTGCTTCACAATGAGTATAGTTTGAGACGGATGTAGATGAAACACAGTCTTTATTTAAAGTCCAGGCAAACAAATCCAAAACGCATTTCAAGATCAAGCTCAAGGGCAGGTACAGGTCAACAATCGGGCGAACAGGATAGGCAAAGACGTAGTCAATGAGTCTGGGATCTAAACACTGGAAACAGGCTGTCAGTGGCTGGGCTAGAAGTCAAGACAAGAAAGCAGAAACAGGCCGTACAATGGATATCTAAACACTAGGAAAAGACGGCTCAGGATTCACTAGCAACAGGTACACGGATATGATACTTCTTCAGAAAGTGTGCTTATTTATTGGACGTTTATATGCCGTGTGAGTGACTGCCGGTGAGTGAGGACAGGTGTGCTCTGGGTCATGTGGTGCGTGTGTCAGGAATCAGGTGAGGTATGTGCAAAAGAGTGCTAAAGGGTGTTGTCCAAGGACTGACCTGAGTGCAAGGATGCTGTGACCGTCATGTTCTGACTATAACTAATAGTTTGAAACCACTGTCAACTGTCTGGTTTCTTCAGCTTTCACTGAGCAGCAAAAATGAGCCTTTAAATATGAAATAAACAATGATTTAACATTCATTAATATAATCATCAGTTGATGTAATTTCTTTTTTTACCATGATAACTTAATTAGCCATTTAAGGTCTTATACTGTTTATGCTGTACAAATTGACAGTAAAGCTGAGGTAAGCGGAGGTCTCAGTGTTTAGTACAATGACATACCCCAAATGAATGTCTGGCCTGCACTGGCCCACTGGCATTAACCTACCTTAATCTTCGCAGATCAAAAAGATTGCCATCATGACGAAAACATACTTTTACACTGTAGTCAGAGTTGATACTGTTGTACACTAACTGGAGTAGTTGACCATATAACTTAACAGCTTCCTGCCCCCAGCCGACAGCTTCCTGGCCCCCAGCTGCTGCGCACCCTTTGTGATTGAGAGCCATTTTTAGTGTGAGGTAATGGGTCATAAAAGGGAACAAAAATACATTTTCTGGAAATTAAAACATTTGTATGGTAGAATGCATTGTTGTAGTACATAAAAAAAGCCTAATTTCTGCTAGATAAGAAAATGGTTATAATTAAGAAAAGTTAATCTTATGTACTCCATGTACACTATGGAAAGTATTTCCTTTCCTTCACATGTCCCCACATTTTAGAAGTTAAACTGATCAAGCTGAAAGGTAAAATACGCTTTATGCAACAGTTTATTTTAACAGTTTGTTATAAGGTATAATATATACACTGTATATATTAAAAAAATATATAAATGTATATGTAAAGATATGTAAATATCTATAAAATAGTTTATCTGAATATAATGTAACCTCAAAACATCCAGTAAGAAAACAAAGGATCCAGTACATTATTATAATATTAAAATCACTTTTTTAAAAAATCGCTTTAATCGCTGATAAGTTACATTGTAATTTCACTATTGCCTCATTTGTCAAAAGCGGATCAGTAAGGGCAGGCATATGGCTTTCAAAGGTGTCTTTTTGTGAATCGTTTTTTTCTTATTCATTATGATTGGCCTTAAGGATGAATCTGTAATGGTAATCAAAGATTTTTTTAATTAGAAGGTTGAGTATTTAAAGCTGGGTTTGTTATTCTGAAAACCTAGCAAAATTTGAAGGAAGCATTTCTTCAAGGCTCCAGCTAAACCCTTCGTTGCCCTCAGAGGTTCTTCCATATCCAAATTCCAAGCTTCCCCATCCACACACAGGATGCCCTGACTGCTGGATTGTGCACTATATGATCACACACATGCAGGGAGACATGGGAGCATTTGATTGGATATTTCCCAGTGGACAACGAGGCACTGATTGGTTGGTGTTTTTACAGGATTACTGTGGCCACAGATGATGGATTTTTTCAGACCTTTTTTTGATCTCACAAGTTATTGATTGCAGTCACGGTGTAAAGACCGTGTATGGAGCAAAAACATTACCAACCCAAGCAGAATATAATACCATCACCATTTAACAATTACCCTTTCAAACTATATTGGAACTGATTATGTGATACATACTTATGTCATATAACCAATTCCAATATAGTTTGAAGGGTTTTTTGTTAAATGGTGGTGGTATTATATTCTGCTTGATTCATGTCTATAAAATGACTACTTTGATTTTGATGTCAGTTAAGGACAATTGTGCATGCATAATCAATAGTTTGTGCAGAGTTTGCCTCAGGGGAGAAAAACGCATATGAAAAATTGACAACATCAGGGGGAGCACAGCTGACCACTGGGTTCTAAGTGCCTACTTAATGTTAGCCTGACATAGCCTAACTCGGCGCCTACAAACTAAATGTACTTAACATGGTCATATAAAAATGTGTTGTGTAATTTATTTTAATGAGCCAACTCTTCACCAAGTTTATTCTTTTAATTTGCATCAAAGCCATTAAGAAAACTATTAAGAAATGTACATAGAGCTCAAACACCTTTTCATTAAAAAAACACTAACGTATCGGAGTGTGTGTAATAGAGTAAATCTCTCTCGTGCTCTCTCTGTCTGTCTCTCACTCACTTACACACACATACATGCATGCATACATGGTTTAGGAAGCTGGATGACCATATGTGACCATATGTGTTGTTCTTTGAGCAAAATCATTTTTGTTCCGATTGAATTTATTTTACTTTAGTTTTATTTTACCAGACCATGGCAATGCAAGACCAACATGCAAAGTTTTGTTTTTGTTTTTTTGGCTTCAATGTAATTTTCCAAATGCGATTCAAAAACACGAGCGCTTTACCAATGTCCTACTCACAGTATTCCACTTTGGATACATATGCGAGTCATCGTTTTCTACAGTAAACTCCATCAAGAACCATCTCTCTCTCGCTTTCTCTCCCTCCCTGACTCTCTCTCTGTCTCAGTCTCTCTCTCTCTCCCTCCCCCTGACTCTCTTCTCAGTCTTACAAACTCAGTGTATGAGGTGGATTTAATGTGAATTTATCTGTAGAAATGATGCTGGTAATTGTATATGTGGGAAGCTGTTTGGGAATTTTGCAGATGGGTAAACCCTTTAACAATCAGCATTAAGATTATTATCGGTATATAAACATGTTTGGCCTTTGTAGAAACACTGACTGTTACCTTTCTCTTAGGATTCTTAGTCCTTTACTGCTGTGTGCCATGTACTGTAGTGTTGTTGTCATTGTTTTTTGCTTTGAAAGTCACAGTAATTAAAATGCTTTTAGTTTGATTGAAATATGAAAATGTTTGTGTGCACCAGAATATTTCATTTTCTGTTTTGGGAGGTATGCGAGTGTTTAACCCCTGACCCTTTGGCCCTCAGCTTGGCATGCTTGGTATAACTTGGCTTTTGAGCAAAACCAATTGGGGAACCCTGCACTACTAAATCACATTGGATATTGGTCAGTTTATCATCAAATATTTAATAGCTTAGAAAAGTGGAGGATTTATTAATTGCATAGTTTGGCTGAAAAGTGTATGCTTTCAATGAATATGAACATTACTGAAGTTCGGAGAGCTGAGGAATGTATAGCACTCACTTGAAATGATTATTATTGATTCTTTATTACACAGCTCATTTGAATGCTCGATTGTTGATTGGTCAATTATGGCATTGAGCTGTCTATTTCTTAATAAGCATGGCCAAGACTAGAAATGCACACAGAAAGTGCAGACCTCCACCAAGGTAGTGCACTCTTCTCCTTCCATGGGTTATAGTAACAGATGAGGTACAATTAGTGTCCCCTTGTGGCCTTGTTCTGTTTTCTTTTCTTGCGGCACATTCTGGGTGATTTCCACCTCCTTGCCCTATAATGCAATGTTAAAAAATCCTTCAAAACAGTCCTGGATCCGGATTCAGATCACGCCCGAAGTGTTATCAGTTGTTGACCCTATCAATAGTTTGGAACTTTGTAATTGCATAAAGTGAGCCAGAAATCCATGGACTTTATCTAAGTTCTGTCAGTAATTTTTTGGGGTGTAGTTACATGGGATATTTTAGATATCTATTCATATTTCCTATTTCATAGATCATATTTCAAGAAAAATGCATATGAAATCAGGGGGAGCACAGGTGACCACTGGGCACCATACGTGTTCTAAGTGCCTAATATTAGCCTAACAAAGTCTAACCCAGCACCTACAAACTTAAAAAACTTAATTGCTTAACTTAAATGCTTAACATGGTCATATAAGAAATTGTTGCTGTGTAATTTATTTAAATGAGCCAACCCTTCACCAAGTTTATTCTTTTAATTTGCGTCAAAGCCAATAACCATCCTTAAGAAATCTACTTTACACAGATTCAGTAGGGATGGAGCATTTTTCCCCTTGTGGCCTGTTCCGCACTTTCTGGGTGATTTCCACCTCCTTGTCCTATAACACGATGTTAAAAAATCCTTTAAAACAGTCCTGGATCCGGATTCAAAGCACGCACAAAGTTTTATCAGTTGATGGCCCACATTTAATGGAAATCTTTCCATTAATTTTCGAGTTATCGTGGTCACAGGGGCACACATGACCAATCCCATGGTGGAGGTAATTAACAGACCATTGCCATGGAGCGTGTCATTAACGGAAGCAATAAAATCATTTTAAAATCAGTAAAATAAATTTTAAGTCGATATTCTGTTGCAAATTATTAATTTCTTTTGCAGGTAGGCATGCAATAAGCTGGATAATGTAAGTTTCATTTTACGATAATGACGAACTAACTATACATTATCCCTTGCTTAAAACATAGTAAATTGAAATATGTTGTTCATCTTAAATTAATTCTTTGTTTTTTTTTGTGTTACTAACTAACCATGCAATTCCTCCTCTTGTGTCAGTATGTAGACAGAATCCAAAGTGCATTAGTATGAATAATAATACTTCTCATGCTGTCTAAATGGTAAGATTCTTTTTAGTGACAGGATCTATGGAGGTATGGTCTTCCGGGGTCAACTGATTCTTATCAAAGAGATGGGTTTTTTTTTTTTACAGAACTGTATATATTCAGAGAAGACAAGAGCAGTATTGTGCAATCGTGTGAGCACAGTAACATTCTTGAGCATGTTAGTGAGTCGATATGTATATGTAGTGCTCCATTACTGAAGCATTGGAGAATTGATCACCTCATAGAAACAGACACAGCATGCTGTAATTCTGCTCAACAACATATGCCTTTACTCTGGCTGTGATGTTATATTATTCATCGTATAATGATCACAGATTTTAGAGGGCCATATTGTATGTTACACTAACAGCAGAAGTGTCTAGTCTGTGAGTATTTTTAGAGATGAATTATAATGATGTTGGTGCCACTAATATATAAATATATCATTGTTTCTAAGTAAAATCACAGTAGTTTTGCCTTATGGTGTCTTTTTTTGGTTTGTACATGCAAAACTTGACAAAGACACTGTGTATTACATTTCTCCTAAGCAAAAACTGCTTTAAAAAAAATCTGAGTATGTAGTGGATTAATGTCCGCAAATTAGTGCTGTGCTTATTGATTACTGATGACTGAATCAGATGATTCCTCAGAGGATTGCAAATCGCTTTAATTTCTGTAGTCACTGAAAGGAATGCCATGCATCTTTTATATTGTTTTTGTTTACTCTAAGTTAATCCTGAATTATGATTTATTATATATTATTTATTATATATTCCATTATACAACCACCTATCATAGGACAGAATATACCATGGAATGGTAAAATTCTAAGTATCATTAGTCACGCTAGGATTTTGTAGCATGCAGGGTTTACCAATGGGAATCATTTCCTATTCCATGCTGGGTTAAGTTAGAATGTGATAGACAGGTGATGACGCAGAAGCAAGGTAGGCTTAACATGAAAGTGTCAGCTGTTGGTACTATGGGGGGGCTATGAGATGAAATGATATCAATCAACCAAGACTTAGGTTAAATGGTGCACTTCAGAGTAATGCACTTGAAAAGACCTGGACCTGCAAAGATGTGTGAGAGAGAGAGAGAGAGATAGAGAGAGATACTGAATGAATGACCGTCACTCTCCCAGTGCTCCTATGGTTTTTGATGGATTTGCTGGACTGACTCACACTGGCAGAGAGATCTGTTATCATTTGCCCACACATTGATTTCCATCTTTGTCATAGCTTCACTTAACCTTTCGAGGGGTAGATGACACATATTTTGCTCTTCATTACATTCCATTTTAAAGTTCTAATGGGTAAAACTATAGAGTGATGAGCTGTTCTTTTGGGCATTATAATTAGACCACTTTTAAACTCAGCTTACAGCATGATCTGGATTGGGATCTTCAACAGGAGTTGTAAGCAGAACATTTTAAAATCACTTGTATAATTGTAAGTCACCATCATAATCATTTGTCTAAGTGCCAAATGCTTCTCCGGTGTATAGATGTCTTTGGTCAAGGACTGAACTGCACTAACTGAATCACTGGATCTCTTGTATTATTCTACTGCATATAAATATAGAGGATATTAAAATAGGAATAAGAATAAGAATTTAAAAACAATTAAAGAATGAAAGCAGGAACACAGCTGCCTCCAGAGAAAATAAGTGTCATTCCCAAGTTTGGCATGCAGTCTGAACCCTGCTGTAGCTGTTCCGTTCTCCTTACTGGTTGTATCCTAGACAACCCAATCACATCCAACATTTGGTGTCACAGGCACATGCAGTTTCATAGCATGTTTCATAGCCTGAGTGTTCCAGACAGCTCCACTCTCAGATACAGAGAGAAGGCTCTCGCCTCAGTTAACCCATTAGGCTCTTATAGCTATTGCATGACAGTGAGTTGCTAGAAAGAAAGTCAACAAAGTCAATAACTACATTCCATTATCTGGTTAAAAGGAACAGTGTGTAAGACTTGGTCATTGATTGATGAGGATCCAGATTGCAACCAACTGAAATTTGATCGGGGTGGCACGGTGGTGTAGTGGTTAGTGTACCTCACAGCAAGGATTGTCCTGAGATCAATTTCCAGGCTCGGGCACTTCACTGTGTAATTTGCATGTTCTCCCCATGCTCCTCCGACTACCCTGGTCTCCTCCAACAATTAAAATACATGCACATTAGGCTAATTGAATGTTCCTAATTGCCCCTAGGTGTAAGTATGAGTGTGAATACTTTTGTGTTTGTGTTGCCCTGAGATGGCCTGGCGAGCTGTTCAGGGTGTACCAACCTTCACCAGGTGTTGGCTGAAATAGGCAACACCCTCCCCAAATTCTAGTAGGATTAAGTGGTTCGGCGAGTGAGGAAAATTTGACCCCTCCCCTTCAAAACCTGTATGGACCTGTGCTACTCTAGCAATATGGCAGTACAAGATGGCAGCCTCTGTGAGAGGGGACCCACACCCCATATAGATATAAACAGCATATTCTAAGGTTCAGGAAACTCAATGACCTTTTTGGAATGATTATTGATTATTGAAAATCTATTTGTTGATTATATACTTAATTTATGCTAATAGAGCCTCACTGGAATGTTACACACTGTGCCATTAAATAGAACTTAACATATTTTGGTAAATTCTGATTCAGTTGTACACATTTACTTGTTGTACAGGGAGTTCACTTTCCTTAAGGGTATTAATTTATATACTGTGTATTGGGTTTTGCAGCTCTGACAGCAGCAGCAGGTCGAGGGAAGATGGACGTCTGTAGATACCTATTGGAGCAGAGGGCTCAGGTTCAGCAAGTAAACAGAAGAGGAATGTGTGCACTCTTTTGTGCAGTTAGACAAGGTCACTGGCAGGTGAGACATTCACATGCATACACTTGTACATAAGAAAAGGCCTGCTTTGCTTTTTAAGACATTATGGCATTGAATATGTAATCTCTTATTTAACCAAAAGTTCAGAATATTAATAATGGAGATGCTGATAATATTTGTATGACTGTTGTGTTGAACAACCAGAAACGACTAAATGAAAATAAGGTGAAAACAAAATAGGGGCAGAGACACATTTGATTTGTATCAAATGCACTGTGTAAATTTAAATGAATTGTTTGTGTTTTAACCTTGTTATTGTCTTTCTGGAAAAATACTTTGCTTACTGAACCTTGTAACACTAAAATGTGGCAGTTCAGATAGCACACACACAGGTTAAAATTATGTATAGCACTGTAAATCCTATCTCTGTGAAACAGACTGGTGAAGAGAAAATGTATAATAACGCTTTGTGTTGTATAGTTTATATTTTGTTCAAAGTGAGGTTGTGTAGCACGAGTAAATAGCCGAATTGATTTATAGCTCAATGGATAAGTACTCTTGATGAGTGTGGTAATGCTGTTTGCATGTTTGTCTACAGAAAGTTAATAATGAAATTACATACAAGTAATTAAATGTGAAAGAAGG
Source organism: Tandanus tandanus (assembly GCA_039654325.1). Lineage (NCBI taxonomy): Eukaryota > Metazoa > Chordata > Actinopteri > Siluriformes > Plotosidae > Tandanus > Tandanus tandanus. Next base: position 31,609,966 of record JBCNYH010000012.1, on the reverse strand, counting down.
AAACCTATTAGCTGTGACTAATATGTTTGTATTATGTATGATATGTATTAGTGTATTAGCTGCTTAACATCCACCTGTCCATGCTGTTTTAGTTAATTGAACTTTTTTTTTTTTAATTTCTTTATTTTACACTAGTTCTATGCGAATTTACATGGCATTACTTGGCATTAGTGCATACAAGGCAATCATATCAAAAGGATTCCTCTTTCTGTGTGTGTCAGGTTGCAGATGTGCTGTTGCAACATGGTGCAGATGTGAATGGGAGTGATAAGCAGGGTCGCACATTGCTGATGGTGGCAGCATGTGAGGGGCATCTCAGCACTGTGGACTTTCTGGTCTCCAAAGGTGAATGACCTAACTTACCATTATTACCGGAGCTCCGTACTTATACACGTCGTGAAGCCATGAGCTCAATTTTGTTGTTGTCTCCTTGCTCGCATATCCACACAGGCAGCCCAGGAAATTAAGAAAATGGCGGGAAATATATATCACATGCGCCACCGCCATCGGCGCTTAGTGCACTTGCACTTCACAGCTTATGCTCTTACCTTACGCATGCATGTTTTTGTAAATTTATACCTTTAGGCAGTGCCTAAATATTTATATTAGTTTATAAAGTCCTAGGGTCACATTTAACAAGCAAGAGTCGCAGAACAAAACAGTACCAATGTGATGTGTAGATTCTCATTTTTTTTACAGATTTATTGACTTTAAAGTCAGGTTACTTTAGGTTTGAGTTAACACTTTGTAATATCCTTTTAATCACAGTCCTAAACCATAGGTTGTGGTTGGTTTTGCTGCAGCTTTAAAGGCAGTGTATTTCCCAGGTGCATCTTTAACATCAATGGATAAGGAGGGGTTAACGCCTCTCAGCTGGGCATGCCTGAAAGGACATAAGAATGTGGTTCAGTTCCTGGTGGAGAAGGGTGCTGTTATAGACCACTCGGACAAGAACGGACGCACTCCTCTCGACCTGGCGGCTTTCTATGGAGACGCAGAGATTGTGAGTTATCTGAAACAAAGAAGCCTGATATTAAGACCAGCTGAGTAAGACACAGTCTGACCTGTTTTTCAATAGTTGGCACCAAGTTTGAAATGCAACTCTTCAGTGTTGTGAGTAAATTATGAATAAACTTGATAATTGTCCCCATATAGTGCATAGTATTTCTAGTTTGTTTTTCAGTGTGGTGTATGTGATTTGGTCATCTAAAGGATAAGATAAAGTCAAATAAACACCTTAATGAATAGTAACTAAGTAAACAGTGAGGGGAAACCTATTTATAGTTTACCACATTTAATGCTTGTGGAATAAGATTCTCTTTTATTGTATGTCGGGCCAGGAAGGTCTGCTTCTACATTAGCAAGACCATTATTCCTGCGGTTACATTTTTTGTGTGTGTGTGTAGGTACATTATCTGGTGGAGAGAGGAGCTGTGATTGAGCATGTTGACTATAGTGGAATGAGGCCACTTGATCGGGCTATAGGTTGCAGAAACACTTCAGTGGTAGTCACTTTACTCAAGAAAGGGGCCAAACTAGGTGAGTTTAAACATAATAAAATGCACAGAACCCTGTAAGTAGAATTTACTGACTTCTCATTTCCACTATTCTGCGTATTCTTTCCCCCCAAACAATGTAAAGACTGTTCAAAATAGCTTTAGAATTTATATATA
>JBCNYH010000012.1:31552872-31573153 GCA_039654325.1 Tandanus tandanus | reverse complement strand
TTTTATTCATAACTACTCTGGACTGTTCCAGTGTGTATACATCGTCCTCACCACTTTCATGATAGATCTCTCCCATGCAATCGAACGCTGTAACTGTTGCAGACAGAGTGAAAGCTGGGCACCACTACGCACTCCGTGCAATGCTTTCCTCCACAGCTTCATCCCTGGGGCCACATCTTCTCCACCTCTGCAAGAGACAAACAAAGAGTTTAAGGCTTACTGGGAAGAGGACATCCACACCCGCAGCCATACTCATGTGGGTGTGGATTTTACTGCCCCTAGAAAAATTCCCAAAAGTGAAAAGTGTGTGCATCTAATTAAACAAAACATTATTTCTGGGTACACTGTCAATTAAGGCCAAAACGGACAAAAATGCTGACAATGAAACAAAAAAAGTAAAGAACACCAAAGAATTATGCCTTTATAACATGTTTGTGGCAATTTTCTGAACTGAAATTTTTATCCTTTTATTTGGGTGGCAGGGAGGTTGGGCAAAGGCGTGGTACACACTGAATAAACTGCCAGACCATCACAGTTTTAACACACACACCTAGGGGCAACTCAGAATTCCCAATTAGCCTAATGTGCATGCCTTTGTACTGTGGAAGGAAACACCTGGAGGAGACCCATGCAAGCATGAGGAAAACATGCAAACTTCACACAGAAATGCCCTCACTTGGCACAGGACTCAAAACCCAGGACCTCCTTGCCTTTGATACAGATGTGCTAACCACTAAGCATTACTGATGATATATTGTGCCATTTAGTAAGCACAATATTGATGTCTTGGACATATCACTACCCCGCCTTCTGTCAGGAATCATTTCTGTTGTCTGGAACAGCGAACACAATTATGACAGCTTGACTTTCTAAAGCACCACCAAAGATATAAAAGGGTAAAGATACATAATTTTACTACTGTATAATATCCTCATAATACAACTGAATGTCAGAGCTATGTTTTGAAAGCCTAGCCAAATGCATGATAGTTTATTATTTATGGTGGCCAAGGACCATGCATTTTTACACAAAAGGCACTTTGACTGTCAAAAGATTGACCACAGGCCATTCATGAGCTTCATATTATAAAATTTTACCTCCCATACAATAACAATATATGCGCAATGCTCGTGTGAAGGAAGAACACCCCAAATCACATAATCTTTTAAAACAAAGGCTCCAGTGAGTATTATCCTACTCTGAATACCTTGCTCAATGTTGTAGCTAAAATATTTAAAAATGTTGTTTTCCTGTCAAAAAAGTGGTACACGATGCACAGAGAGCTAGTGTGTGTATATGGCAAGCTGTTGATTGATGTGACCAGCCATGTTTATCCTACACCAATGTGATGCAAGCAAATATAATACACAAGTCATCCACTGTGTAACTGCAAGCCATATATGCAGACTTGTGAGAGGAGAGAAGTTGACAAGTGACAGGTGGAAGAAGTAAGACCAGCCAGGATGAGTGACAGGGTCTTAAGAGAAAGAGGAGTGTGGTGGAAGGGTAGAATGATGGATGCAACCCAGATGATGGATGACCTACCTATCACACTCGGCATTAGTTGTTGTTGCAGGAGCCGGTATGCTAACCATACCCCGGTTATCCAGGGTGATTTGGATGGTGGTGCCTAAGGGACTCTTCAGGTACCATCTCTCGATGTTCCGCTCCAGTTCGAACAGGTGTGCCACTGCAATGTCCAGTGGGTTATTGGCGTGCCGCACAATGTCTGTGCTATTATTCATGCCCAGAGCCTTGTGCTCATAATAAAGCAGATCTTCCCTCTCCGACTGTGGCTCTGAAGGCATCCAGCCCTGATTAACAGTAAAGACAGGAAATTGTACCTATAAACCAAAGTGTTCATTTGAAAAACTGGCAGTAGCAGGACTTACTTTTACATGCAGGCTGGAGGAGACAACCCTGCGCTCCAATTCTTCCACCTGTTGCAGCACAGCAATGTCCATATCCAGGGCATGCTCCTCAACACACCATCTCTGCACCGTCTCCTCACATACCTGGTTATGTTCCAGCTCACATGCATCAATCACTGCAGCTACACACAGAGATTAAACACCGGAGTTAGTCTACAAACTGCTTAAAATGGATATGTTTCATGTAGAAAGAAGATAAAATATTGCAGCTGTCATTTTATACAAAAAAATTGCTGTTCAACAAAAAAAGAGGCTAATTTGAATTACTGAACTTAAATTTCTATTTAAAAAAAACCAAACAAACAGAACAATCAAATGTGCCAGATCCAGTAGCATGGCAATGCTGCAAATAAGAGTTGCTTCAAAAATTATGAAACTATTATTTTAGCAGGTCTAGAAACTCTTTTAAACATCACAGTGTGCATCTTTAATTATCAGTAAGATATAGGGTTTACCATCTTTGTTCTTGGCACAGACTTGAGTAAGGTACTCCATGTGTTTCTGGAGTTGTTTCTGTAGGATTCTTTCTCTGATCCCACGAGGGTGACAGGCACTCACTATATGATTTAACACCTCAGAGCTGGAGACCTTCCACCACCCTGTGAGCATTTCTATGACATGCACACACGGTACGTGTAAGCTAGCATTCAATGCACAGAAGCAAATTTTTGAGATTTTAAAAAATATATATGAATGTAGTAGTCATAGGTGCTCTCCTACCTTGTGGAATTGGCTGTGGGGAAGGGAAATCCTGACTTTTGGCCATTTCTAGAGATGGTGCTGGGGACTCACTCTTACCAGTGGCTGCACTGGGGGACAGGAGGGAGTCCCCTTGTGCAGGGGAAAAGGACATTCCCTTAAAGGTCATGTTTGGGCTGATCTTTTCAGACTGCCAGAGAGGCAATGGCAGACCCATTATGTGCTTTATCTACAATAAAAAAAAAAACAATTTTTAAACCTATAATTCCTTGAGGTAGCGATTAAAAAAATATCATAAACACATTCATATACACACAACTAATCTGCAAAGAATTGAAAAAGCCTCTCAATTCTCATCCAGTCTCCTTTTTCTTCTTTCACTTGTTTGTGTCACTTGCTTGAGTGAATGTAGGATAAGCAGCAAACATACCTGAATTCCTTCTATTAAAAAGTTTGTGACTGGTGCAGTAGAAGAGCTGAAGTTCTGGCTGTTGCCAGAGGACAGAGCGGAGGTGGACTGGGTCATGCTGTTGCTACTGGCAGGTGATGAGGCTTCGGCACTGCAGGATGATGGATTTGTAGGACTGGTTGTTAAAGAAAGCTCATCACATGGTGAACGTGGTAGCACACTGAACCAATGAGCCTGTTTCTCTGCTATAGTCCTATAGAGTTGGTCACTATATAGGTGATGTTGCAAATTGCCAATGTAGGCAGGGTTGGATTGAAGAGTGCTGACCTCAGATTTAATTTCCTGGTTTAAGTTAGTAGCAAGGTTGTTGGGTAGCATTGTTGAAGTGTTTATAGGTAAGTGGGGAACAGTAGGAATGACGCCTTGAGGATCACTGGTGGATTTCTTTGCAACTTCTAGCAGTTTGCTGAGTTTGGAAAAAGAACTTGGCTTCTGCAGGAACAGATTGAAAGAGCCATTCTCTTGCTGTACATCCAGACAGGAATGTTCATGCTTTGGCTGCAGGTTGACACAAGGTTTCTTAGCTGGTACCTCTGTTGGTTCCTCCTTCACTGAAATCCACTGAGCACTCTGTAACCTCTCAGACACTTGAACCTCTTGTGGATCTGGGGGGGGGGGGGGGGGGGGGTTTTCCCCTCCTCTCTTTCCTCCACCCCCAGCCCACCCCCCCAGAAACACAACCCCAACAACCTTCCCTGACTTAACATTCCCCTTAACCTCTCTCCTCCTCCCCTCCCCCCCCCCCCCCCCCCCCCCCCTCGCCATACTACTTCATACAAATGGAGCCTCAATCACAGTGTCAGCACATAGTAAAATATTTATATATTTCAACTACCAATGATATGAAATGACAAAGAAGTTTTCTTCTTACCCTCTCTGCTCATTGTACTCTCAACAAACACCCCTCCGCACTGAGGAAGAGCCCAGTAGCGCCTCTTATAGCGATCCTGCCCTAACATTATCGAATGCAGCAACTGCGAGGACTCGAATAGCTTGCGGCGGATTAGAAGCTGTTGCTACAGAGGACAAGTGTGCCATTAAAAATGATAGTACCTCATTTATCAATCACCTCAAATGAATCACTATAATACTGCTATTATCAGTATAAATAGCCAACAATACTTAATTTATTTTCATATAATTACCTTGGTTAATCTCTCTATCTGTTTCTCTAGCTCTTCCACACTGGCTGCTTGATCCTCATCCTCCTGAAATAAACAAGCAGATATTCATAAGAAACAGATAGCAGTCTCATGTTTACATCAAGCCAATTATTACAGAAGTATTTATAAAAAAAAATCTTGTTTAGCTGAAAGACGTCTGTTTTTTTGACCCCATTTGTTTTCAGAGCCACTTGACTAATATACTCCTACATACCTCTTCCTCACAAGTCTCAGCTTTCTTGCGTTTCTTCCCTCCATCTTCGTCTTCATCCTCATCCTCGTCTCCTTGATCATTACTGTCATCATCCTCATCGTCTTCTTCCTCAATGCCACCCACCTTTCTCTTGCGCTTGTGACCAGAGGTGGGCGTTCCCAAAGCCTGGCACTCTTCGCCTCCTACACTGCTATCACGCTTCCCAGTCCGCTTAGCATAGATACTTCTCAGTCTACATGTACAATGTTATCACAGTGATCTACATGTGAGCTGATAACTATTATACACTATTTATATAGTTAGTTATTAAAAATGTTATAATTTTTGTATTACTTACTTGCGAAGGCTACTCTCATTAACACATTTTTCTCTCCGCAGGTTTGTCATATTGTCAATATTTTTGTCAATTTCCCTGCAAACCAAAAGAAAAAAAATTACCACCACAGTAATTACATTAATATTGTTTTTTCCCTGGCATAGATGATGGAGAGATATTAAAGTGCTTACGCAACAACACTCCTGCTGCTGGACAGCTCATTGACCAAGAACGCCATCATGGAGGCTTTCTGTGTGGGGGTGTGGGCCTGAAATCCTTTGGTCTTTAAACTGTCTACCAAGGGTGAGAGCTCCGTATGACTGCAGTGAGCAGCCATGTAGATCCGCAAAACCTCAGACATGTTCTCCCGGTTTATTTCCACAGTGGAAACATGCTCACCAAGAGCTGTTTTAACCTACCATACAATATACAGAAATGAATAAAGTGATTCAAGTATAGAAAACAAAAAGTGACAGTAGGTATCATACTTTCTCAAACTGGTTATTAAAGCTTAGAATATTGAAAGAGATCCAAAATTGTTCTTGTCAGGGTTCATATTGAGGAAGTGTCTTATAAGGCAGAGCTAAAGCACACAATAAAACGTTGCAGCACAAATAAAGATTTTCGGATTTAATTGATGAAAGCCTTTACTTAGCATATTACAGCTAATTACAACCCAACAAAGTGTAATCGAGCTTCCTACAACTATTATTTGGCTGATGCCATGGCAGGGTCAATAATCCAACACAGTATTTACTCAAATGATGTTCCCAACATTATCTGTCATACTGATTGCTTGCAGTATGATGCTGAAGTTAAGCAATGGCATGGTTCCAAATATTGATGTGGTCATCGGGTAATGTGAGGTACACCAGGTGGTTTCTCTGTAAGGTCATAGTTGGTATACAGTTGATCAAATTTCTAATCACCATACAAATCCTCATTATGATTGAATTTCATCTCATGTATTCACATATATAGTCTGTCCAATGCTGAGAGAATTCCAGAGCAGAGCTGCCCATTCACACATGTGGCACTCACATGGAAATGTTTAGTCAGATGCATTCTCATATCCTTGAAATATTCTATTTGGTGTAGGTGAGCTGTCGGTCCTGGGTAAAGCATGTAGTGGCGATCCACGGGTCAAGGTGGGTTTGGACCAGTTTACTAGAAAAGTATTGCAGGCAGGGCGGATCAAATTGTTTGTTCAATTACTTTTGAGCCTGGTATGACTACTAGCCCACCTTACACTCTCTCCCTTTCACAGACAGACACAAGACTGTGTACAATAAGCTCAAGAGTTCAGTGCATGCATGCAGTCTACAGTTCTAACACTGTAAAGTTTCTAACACAGCAAAGTTCTACCTTTAATCCAAATCATGCATGTTCAAAGGTAGACAAACCACATCTTAAAAATTACACTCAACTTCCAACGTGCAACTTCCACCCTCCAAAAACCGAACGAAAGTGCACATTTTAATAGTTAATCATTAGATTTAATGTTGTGGTACATCTGAATACGTCTTTATGTTAAACCTGTGTTCGAATGAGTCTTTCCCTAACATCCTCTCTCTAAGGGTGTTCCTACCTTTAACCAAGAGAGCAGAAACTGTAAACCACTCTTTTCTGAAAACTTTTCTGAGCAGCAAATTCTGGACCATTACAAAGCGTTTACTGCTGAAACTCCTTCCATAACAGTTAATCAGATTTAATAAACATGACAGTATCAGTAAGTAGATTTTTTTTTTTACTTATTAAACAATGCTCATGTGGAACACATGAATCAGAATACTTTATTTTAATGTTAAATGCACACAGAGAATAAAATAAAATTAGACACTGAGGTAAAAAGAGAAAGAGAGAGGGAGGGAGAGAGAGAGAGAGAGAGAGCGAGAGAGAGAGAGAGAAAGGGGGGGGTGTCATGACTATTACTACACAGGTGATTGCAAGTCACCTTCGTGATCAGATAAATGTCGCCTCTGAGTGATTCACACAACACACACTGAACAAGCCCAGAGGAGACAAGTGAAACTGAAATATGTGTGTGTTTCTTTGTTATTGTGTTTCCATTAAACAACACAAATGACAGTAAATGCCACGATATTTTCTATATTACACACACTTCACACTTTTCAAGTTAAGTTTCATCCTACGCGATTATGGTGTAGATGAAATTCAGGGCAGTGCCAGTTTGAAACTAGCTAATGGCTCTTTATTTGCACTTGGACCCATTTGCAAATGTAATACAAAAATCTAAATTTAAAAAATATGTCCACTTAATAACTTAAATTAAAATAAAAATAATTTAAAGTGTAAGTCAAAAATAATAGAAAAGACAATTTCAGTATATTACAAAGCGCCGCCGCTTTCTTTTTTGACTTTATTCATACTAAAATTGCCGATTTTCCGGCATGAAAGTAGGCCATAAATGAATAAAACACAGGTGAAATGTCTGTGAAACCAATTACATGTTACATTCATTTATATAACCCTGAAGCCAAGACGAGTCTCATGAATATTTATTACTTCTAGACATGTTCAGTGGACGCTTTTCCGACTTACTTGATTTTAGCCACAGGTGACGTGATGTGCCCGTCAATGTTACGTGACATTAATTTAAAGTGGCTTTAAAAAATTTTCTGTGGATATTATCATCTTTTAATGAACATTACTGTTTTCTTTAGAGTCCTAACTTTGTAAATTGGGAAGAATTTTGATTGTTTTTATGGTTTTAAAAATTGACCCCTAGAATGTATCCAAGACCAAATAATGAGCCTACTCCAAACACAAGGTTAAGATGGACTTTATAACAATACTTATGACTGAACATATGCTCTTGCTGGTGCAACCAGCTGCTGGACTCTTAATGCCCCTGCTGCTTTCTTTCCCCTGACAATGCTCACCAGGTGCAGGTCTTACTGCAGTATGTGCAACAATCTATTACGCCTTTATGCCCTGGCATATTACAAATTACACACTGTACTAAAATGTTTTCAATACTCTCCATACAAATATTTCCATACTATAATGTAACAGTGTATAGTGTGTGTGTTCCTCACCACTGATCCTGGAGGAAAGCCTGGATCACACACTGCAGCTGACAGCAGCCCAATGAGCAGATCCTGTAGTTGAGTGGCACTGGGGCTCAGGTTGAGGAGTCCTGCCTGCAGCATGTGAAGGGTGGGTAGCTTAGTGCTGCGGTCCAAATGCAGCACCTTCCCAAAGCAGCGCAGGAACTGCATCACCATCAGGCAGTCCCCAAAACAGTTATCCGGTAACAGAAGACCTTCTAAACGGGACAGCTCTGGCAAAGACTACAGGAGATGATGGGAAGAAAGGAAGATAAGAACTATTTAAGTGGGAGCACCCACATGCTCACCCATAATATGAGCAGCTCTTAATACTAACTAATACAGAGCTTGCTCTGCACAGGCATCTTTCCCAACCTTTCAATCCTACTACAAGGGTCAAAGGGAGGCTGGAGCCTATCTCAGCCAACACTGGGTGAAGGCAGAGTACACCCTGGACAGCTCACCAGACCTTTGCAGGGCCAACACACAACTATTCACTCATATCCACACCTAGACGAACTTTGGAACAGCCAATTAGCTTAATGAGCATGTCTTTGGACTGTGTGAGTACCCTACACAAGCAAGGGGAGAACATGCAAACTCCACACAGAAATGCCCGAGCATCAACCAATATTGCCAGACCTAATCATGTAAAGGTCATCAATTGAGCTGTAATATGTTCTACAGCCACTAGATGGCAATGCACTCATCCAAATCACACAGACTCATCTAGATGGTACCAGACTCTGAACAGGTATAAGGATGCAAATGAAGAATCAAAGCAGATGGATGAGTCATAAAACCTCCTGTCAAAAAACTGATTATCATTATTTTTTCTAAATAAATGCAAGATAATCAATTGTAAATTTTTGTACAACTGAGGAGTGGTGATTAGTGATGACACAAATACCTTGTGATCCGACAGACAGAGATCTTCATTGGGTTTGTTCAGCTCTTTAACCATCTCTAGCTCCAACCGCCTGAGCTCCAGTTTGCGCTCTTTGTTAAGGCGTTTCTCATCTCTCTTCTCCTGCTTTAGACGCTCTCGCTCCTGTAGCCAGTACACAGAAGAGTAAATAGCATGTAAACAGATGTCATTACGATTCAACCTGGTGCTTTGCTACGATTATGACTAGCGATTTACAAACGAGAGACAGACTGAGTGACAGACAGATATGAGGTAAAGGTGAAGAAAAAGGGTTACTCGTACGTTATCTTTGCACAAACTTGAACAGAAAGGAAAAGAGCTGCTTCACATTTCTCATGTTGAACAACATGCATGTTATTTCAGGAAGAAAGGCAGTAATCATTGTGCAATGCCTTACACACCTCAGCTCTCTTCCGAGCCTCCATGACTTTTAACAACATCATGTGCTGCTTTCGTCTCTCTCGCTCCTACAACACCACAAACACACCAGTTACCATTTCATGCATGGAAGTTAAGCTGTGTAGAGCATGATCTTAGCAATACAGTTCGAAAAAATCGATGAAAATGAAAACAAGGCTTTTTGGATTAGCTCAAGCACAGGAAAGCTAAATCAAGTGGAACAAATGAAAACGAACATAGCAACAGGTAGATGCTAGACAAACAATGCAGTGCATGGAGGCAGCATTTGCTAAGATCTATAAATAAAGCAAACCTGAAAAGGCATTACTGATCAGATCTGCCACCAAAATGTAGAAACCATCTTTGGTTTAGAGAAGTGTTATTCATTAAACTGAAGGTTTCTACATGCTGCCCTTTCGAGCAGTCAGCTGAACAAGGGAGGGAGATGTGGGAGAATCCTTCACAATAAGTACTGTGTCCTTCCTCCCAGTTGTTTAACAAAATGAGTCACTCAAACAAGTCAGACATTAAACTGAATTGATAGTGAATTTCTCTACACAGATATGTGAAACTTGTCAGTGCCGCATGATTTCATGAGCCCACAGTACAGCTGGTTTAAACTTGCAAGACTTGAAAGCAGATATCAGGGAAAAAAACGAAACTGCGAGGGTTTTTTTAATACCTAAGACTATAAACATTCTGACATGCGAATCACATTACTTTACAGAAGCAAATAAAATCAATGTTTTTGGATTTCATTATTGTACTGATTGTACAGATCAGTGGAAATCACCGTCTTGCTAATGCTACTTGATCACTCAATGAGAGTATACACACTATTTCTCTCTCCCTGGCACAGCCAGAAAATATACAGTATGTAACATAATGAGAGCCATGCAAAGGAAATGTAGGCACAACAACAGCCTGCTTATGCATTATAATGGGCAACCACATCACAAATAAGTCACAACGTAGTGGGAGATGTACAAAAGTAAACATACCCATACCATTTCTAGTCTATGCCTCTCCAACTCCTGCCAGAAAGAGTTGGCAAAGAATTAAGAAAGAGAGACAAAATGACATTTAACCACCTTCATGAGCAGTTCCCAAAGTGGGCGGTATCCCAAATGCCACGAGAACGTTAAAAGAATGAGCATTGAAACATGGGATATATCCAAGGGAGAGCCATAGAACAATGTTTTTGATTAAGTTGCCATTTATAGCAGATGCAAGCTGAAAGACCTGTTACTGCATACCTGCTGTTTCAGAATAAATGCCTGTTGTCTCCGCAGTTCCTTCTCCTGAACAAATACAGCATGTGCACACACACACACACACACACACACACACACACCCCAAGAGTTTTTGACAAAACTATAGATTCATTTGGTTTATTTTAAAATTTATATAAACAAGCCTTGAAAAAGTATGTTAACTTTGTTAGCTCAGTGTGGCAGCTTCAGATTGTGTGTGTATATGTGAGTGTGTCCAAGTGTAGCGAAGTGGAAAGACAGAATTTGCTCAGACAGAGGCTCAGTCTGTGCTGTTATTAATTTAGAACAGGTCTGCTTGTCATATCTGAGAAATACATCTGAAGCCACACAAACATAGACCAACTGAGTGTATTAGTGTACACACACACACACACACACACACACACATACACACACACACACACACACACAATAATCACTGTCACCTTTATTCGCTTCTCAGCTTCTAGTGTTTTTGCATTGATGGCCTCCTCCTTCCTTTTTCTTTTTGCCTGAAAAAGAAAACAAGGAGCTTTATCCTTCAAACTAAATAGCTAAAAGTAATTGTACATTCTAAGACTACTGGAGCCTGAAAAACAGCCATGACACACTAGTTTCTTATTCAATACTAATCACTGCTGAGTTGAGCCACAACAAAGCCAACACCATGGACTACATCAATAGTGAAAATTAATTAATCCTAATTTTTTTTTTTTTTTTTTAACAAAGTGCAAAATTAAATATTATGCAAAATGGAGTATTCTACAGTAGCCACAGTGTCTTTTTGTTTTTTTCATTAAATCTCTAATCATAGAGAAACACATGAGGAAAGACAACTCTAGTTTTGGGTAAAATGCAACACAATACTACTCTTTAATGGAAGTCTTATATATGCTAATAGCACATACCTATTTAAAAATGTATTTATAGTATTGTACATAGATTTTCAAAGGAGCAATCTGCAAAAATCTATTTAAGAGTTTGCATTAGCCAATTTAAAATGCCTGCTGTTTTATTCTCGCGAGTGTGCAAAATCGCAAGAATAGGACGTGAATCTGTCAGTTCACATAAGTCAAGATAATGACAAAAATAACCGTATACAGATATTAAACTAACAAGTGAAATAAAAACTAGTGAACTTCTGAATAAAATAAAACTAGGCACAGTTATTCATATGCAAATTACTTCCATATTTACCATCGACTATACATGAATCACATGCGACTTTTCACAGTACAATGTCATCTCGTGTGCGGATTTATTACTTGTTTTTTTTCTTCACAAAGAAGCTTGTAATAACAATAGGGAGTTTTGATGTGTAAAAACGTATACAATGTATGCAAGCTTTTATTAAGTTTGGGATTAATTTCCGTTTAGGCGAGGTTTCCTTTTCAATGAACACAAGAAAAAGAATATCCATGGCATACATTTAGGTTACTCAGTAGGAGTCAGGAGTGTTTAGATACACAGGAATGAAACAATTCCCTAGTGATATAATGACCAGTTGATTTGAATGTAATGATGCAGAAACTTTTAAAATGATAGTGCCTTGTATTTGGCTCTTGCAAGTTGCCATCATATATATAATGTTTACTGGAAGCTGCTTGATGTTTTTTCCAAAATAGTGAAATACTTATTATTAGGGGCTATGTCCAGTTTTAAAAAGGCATGTAAAATTCAGTTTTGTCTACACGTAGTCAATAAGTGCAGTGAGAACATTGAGCATACTTCAGCTGAATCTTAAAAATGTTTACTTTCATGTGTCATTATTAAAATTAATAATTTCTTTACATACACATGTAATTTAAATACATTGAAAAAGAGAGATTAAGTCAACAAAGTTAATAAAACAATAGCTTGCTATACACTGGGCATGTTCGGCTTGTATCATGCCCGAATATAACTGCCCCCCCCCACCTCCTCACATTGTTCTGGGTCTGAGTACACTTAGTTCATCACAATGCAACTTCTTACTTTGAAGAAAATTGTTCTCCCATAGCACAATGTAGTCATTTTGAGCATGGTGGCACCTGACAAGGAGTGGAATGTATTGGGCAGAAGGTGAACAGGCAGTTCTTGAAGTTAATGAGTTAAAATCAGGAAAATGAGCAAGAGTACGGATCTGAGTGACTTTGACAAGGGCCACCCTGTGATGCTAAACGACTGGGTATATTTATCTCCAAAAAAAGATGTCTTGTGGGGAGTTCCTGGTATCCAGTGGAAAGTTCCTACCAAAGGTGTCCAAGGAAGGACAACCAGTGAACTGGTAAGAGTGTCATAAGTGCCCATGGCTCAGAGATGTGTGTGGGAAGTGAAGGCTAATTTGTCTGGTCGGATCCCCCAGAAGAGCTACTGTAGCACAAACACCCGAAGCTGTTAATGCTGGCTATGATATAAAGGATGTCAGAACACCGACTGCATTGCCTAGCTGCAGACCAGTCAGGTGGTGTTAATGTTATGGCTGATTGGTGTAATACACACGCACATGTACATTTTTTTTTAGGTTTTCAGTTTTTTCATTTCTAAGGAGATTAGTCTATTTTATAACATGACACTGTAGTGGGGTTCCTGTGTGGAGCCCCATAAGCATGGAACATATGCATGTCCCGTGCCAATGCCAGACTTGATGCTGACAGCGGGCATGAAGATGACTGGCTATTTAAAAAAAAAAAAAAATTATTCATAAGAAACCTGAAACCCCATACACCACTGCTCAGACTTTCACAAAATAACTACATTTAAAAAAACTAAGACAGGTAGGCAGACAAACTTTCACCAAACAATAACAGGAGCACAGAACATGAACTCGTTAAACAGATAATTCAACTAACAAGTCAGGTGATAGAAACAAATGCAGAAACCAGCTAGTGAAATGCTTGCTTTCACTCCAGAAAGTAGTCGTAACATGCAGGGGAGAATTATTTATTTCCTTCAGGGCTGAAGTTGATTCAGCCCTTCAAGGAGCCGCGCTACTTACAGCCTCAAAAACCTATCAAAAGAGTTATCTATTTTACGCAGTGTCTAAACCTACATATTACTTCTGCGCTGAGTCACAGTTCAGCCTCACTACAGATGTGTATCTTCTTACCTCAAGTATCTGCTGAGCTCGAAGCTCCTTCTCAACCCGAATTTGTTCAAGTCTCCTGATCTTCTCCTGTTAGAGAGATGAAAATGAAAAAGGTGATCAAAAAAAGAACAAGACCAGGTAGCTGATCTCAACTTTTTTTATGCCTTTAATACCACGTTATTCAATACAGTCTGGGGGGAAAAAAATAATACAACATGAAAAATCCCAGAATGTGCATGTACCCCAAAAAATATTTGGAACAGAAATGAGATACCAATAATATCTGATATTATCAGTCTGTATTTACATTGATGGTATTTGGCAGACACCCTTACTGCTGAACTACTACAGAACTGCTGACCTTCTGATCACTAACCCAGAGCCTTAACCTCTGAGCCACCACTGCCACCAGTTCAACATGAAATTTGAACAGAAAGTTCCTATAGGCTGGCTGTATGCTGCGAGTGCAAGAGTAGTGGAAATGTGGAGTTTAATCTGAGAGGATGTGCTGCACAATTTGTCTTCATCAGTGTGAAGGAAAACAACAAGGAAAAAAAATACAGGCGTGAAGCCTCTACCTGCTGCTTTAGAATCTTCAGCTGTTCTTTTTGCTTGCGCTTCTCCTCTGCTGCCAGCAGGGCTGAAATCACACAACACATGTTAGTTCCTATGCCCTAGAAGTTGTGATTGAGCCCGGATTTACAGATTTATTTTGACGTTAAGGTTTTGCTAAATCACACCTCATCATAGTGAAAGATGTGTCACAGTGACTGGAGGTTGGGATTTAAATTTAGAAATGAGTGATGTGTGCAGGGACACCTGGCTCTAACTGATCAGTAAGAATTTAGGCAATCACATATAGGTTTCATAAACAAACTGCATTCTTAGAATATGAAATACACCCAAGCTGTACAGTGTATGATGGCTTTACCTTTTTGTCTTTTGGCCTCCTTTGCAGCTTGTGCCAGAGCTCTTTTTTCCAGCTTTCGCATCATTTTTATCTGAGCAGCCTGCCGTGCAACCTCTGACCCACAGAAAAAACAGGAAGTAGAGCGTGAATTGCCCAACATAATGCTCAAAAAGCTAACAAGTAGCCAAAAATACAGGACACATGCTGCTTTTGCCTCATGGGCTTAACAATGACAATAGAATAATCTTTTATGAAACATCAATGGCCGTGACTTTGGCTAATCCACCTTCAGTTTACATTTCAACAGCTCATATTACACATTACAGATCAATATGTTACATTCCAAATATCCTTTATCTTTGCAGTTCATCTATTGAGCAGAATAATCGCAATAATTCAGAATCCTGAGAGCCACAGAACTTGAAATCTTACCTTGCGCCTCCAGTTTCCGCTGTAGTTTAATCAATGCAGCATTAGCCACTTCAGTCTCACCCACCCCAGGGGGTCTTCTTTTCCTTTGGCTGGAAGGCAAGGAATCATCAGTAGACTGGGGGTCCAGACTCTTAGGACGACCTCGATGTGGCTCCATTGCCAAGATAGAGGGAACAATCTCATCGTCTTTCAGCAAGCACCACTGCAAACCCTGGAAACCAGCAGGGAATAAAACATAAATAACTCATTATTGCTGTAGGAGCAACACTGTTTTTAGAAAATATGTGTGGGCTCCCGAGTGGCGCATCGACAAGGTGTGTGACTATCAACCCGGAGCTCGCAAGTTCAAATCCAGGTTTATGCCACAGTCATCCGTGACCGGGAGTCCATGGGAGCTAATTGGCCGAGCTCTCACGGGAGGGAGGGATGGCATACGTCACTTACAGCGATCACTAGCCAATCATGGGCGTCTGTGAGCTCATTCGTACGAGGGGGCGGATAGAGCTTTCCCTCCGAATGTGTTAGGTCGCCTCCAAATACGCATAGGCAGCAGTTCGAAAAGAGGCGGGTGGCAGCATTGCATGTCACGGAGGGGGCATGTGCATGCTTACGCCCCTCCTTGGTTGGTGGTGGTCATGTGATTGGGAAGGCAATACTTGACGGGTGGGAATTGGATACGACTAAAATTAGGGGAGAAAATGGGGGGAAAAAAGAAAATGTGTGTCAGACATTCAAAAAGGTGTTTACTTCATCATAGTGTCAATTTTAATTTAATATTTAAAAAATATATTTTTCCCTCCTACCAGAATTTTGAATTGTACAATATTTGCTATAATAAATGTCCACAATCCTTTTAATAACTAACTCTGGTTGTAATTCTTACTGTTTGTAAGAACTAGTACCTAATATCCTACCACAAGAGATAACAATATTAATTACAACAACAATAATAATTTAATACTAATAGTGTTAATAAAGGCTGTTATCTGGAAGGAAAAACTTGACCTTTCATTGGCCTGCTGAGTTCAGTGGCTGTTTCATATTATTACAGAAAGCAGTGCTTCCTGTTCTGTTCTGCTATTTTGTAAAATGTTGCATAATTCACATTTAACTGTCAATGTTGTAAAAGGTTTCACACATGCAAGATTGCAAAAGAATGCTTCCCATTAAATCAGGCCAACGAAGATTCCTTATTAACAATTAGGACAGGCAACGAATAAAATAAATGGAAAATCACCTCTGGTCCTTCTCGAGCTTCGTAGAAGTTGCCAACCCTTATTTTAGCACTGAAGCTAAAATGGTCACGCGTGATCTCATTTATTCCATTTCTTGTTAGGTACTAAAATTGTACAGTAGAGAGACAGCATAAGGAAAAACACATTGAAACTCCTAATTTAGAAACAGTTTGATAACATATACTATAACATACATAAAGTTTGTCATCATCCCATTATAAAGCTGGACTCAAGCGCATGGGGATATTTTATCACAGTTTTATGACAGTTCTGTTGAATCACAAATCTGATTGCCCATAAGGTGTTGATTTATTCTCTGTTACATCAGCTCTGACAGCAGTGCCAGCTATAATTGAAATCATAAGCTTATATATGAGGAACGTGTATGGAAGATGCTCCACATCATCTAAGCCTCAAAATTAAAAAAGTGAAATCTTTACAATACGAAGAATAATCACTGATATGATGAAACTTTTTTTGGAGTGTTGTTTATTTAACATTTATGGAAAGAGTCCCTGATGTCAGGGCTTTGTAATGGTCAGTATGTGTTCTGCCATGGACGAGGTTTCAAGACAGAGGTCTTTATCTTATTAAGAGGCAATTTTTATCACCCAGTAAAACATGGGGGGTGATATATCACCCCCTTTAGATTCCAAGAAAATTTTTGGTGGGTGTAGACACATTGTAAAAACAAAAGTCACATTTTTAATTTTTTAAACCCTTCTGAGAAAAATGTACAGCCCTCTTAAGGGTAGGGGTCCGAGGGCCAAAATTCCAAAAACCTAAATAATTGGTTTTTGACTTTGATTATCTCTGTGCATCCTCATTCAGACTGTGTGATTTCATGGTATACAAATGTATCAGGTAGAGCCTTTCAAAAAATGTGGGTATTTTCGAGGTCAAATGAGGGTGTTATTTCTATATCTCTACTTTCTATGATTATAATATCAAAAAGGCTTGTTGTATCATTAACAACAAGCCAGCATTCCAGGTGAAGGACTTCTTGACATTATCATAGAAAGTAGAGATATAGAGGAACATAATATAAGTAGTTATATTTAATTCCATAAAGGGTGCTCTAAGTTATGGCATGATGAAAATGGACCAAAGCTGCATTTTCACCACAAAAAGCAACCCCTATACAAAAGTGCCCAAACTAAGCCCTTTTCCGAAGAGTTTCAGAGATATAAAAAAAAAAAACAACCTTGATTTTTGTCAGTTTTGGCAATATATCTACCCCCACAAAAAAAATTGATAGCAATCGGACAGGGTGATGTATCACGCCATGGGTGATTCTTAGAAAAATTGGCTCTTAACTTAAAGAGATACGCGGGGGGCTCTGGGGGGGGTGGGGTTCCCCACTGTTAAGGGAATAGCAGTTTATAGCTCTGATAACACAAGTGTAAGAGGAGCTAGCTTATCTCCCTGAAATTCCACAAAATTAAGTGCAGATATTAACAAACTGCTGCGGTATAAGTCAAATGTGTTGATGTGCTGTTATTGCTGTTAATTAAATCAGAACTTAGGAAGTGTAAATATTGGGATCCCGAGAAACTATAAACAAATCATTCTCTGGCAGAACTCATTCTTACCTTCATCACGTCTGGGTACTGTTTGAGTTTCTTGCCACAGGGAGCATAGTAGGCCACTTCTCCCTGCACACGCCCACAAATATTCCTGATGCGAGTCTCTCTTTCCCACCTACAAGGTTTTGAATTGGTTCAGAATTGTACCAATGACACTACTCACATATTCATACACACTGACTAAGAAATCACAATAAATTGTTGTGTTCCACCTGCCCAAACTGTCTTAGTGAAAATGTCTGATTCACTCACTACACAAACCTGGTACAACTCAGACCAGTTATTCAAATGAGGTGCAGCAGGCTTGGCCAGCTGTGAGTTACACACCGGAACACTCCAGAGACCTGTAGTGTCTGAGTGCCAACAGAGTCCATCATGGGAGGAAACATGGATGGAAGGAGAGAAGCCAGAAACAATGGAGCTTTCTTCTTTTCTCCTCTGGACAGGTGCCATGGCTTTAGTAAAGCAAGTCTGAGCCTGACTTAAGTGGAGCATGGGCACACATGGGAGACTACAACCCCTGGCAAAAAGTATGGAATCACCACTCTTGGAAGATGTTCATTCAATTTTATAATTGTGTAGAAAAAATATCAATCACAGACATGCCACAAAACTATTTTCATTTAACATTCCATACAGGTGGATCGGATACAGGTGTTTGTTTTAGAACTGCAAAGTACATGGTGAATCCATAATATTTTCCTCTGTTTGATCTGTAAAAACTGTTGCAAGTGACTACCATTTTCTTTCTTTTTCATTTTTGTAAGTGTAAGTGTAAAGCCAGAAGGTTGGAATGTTAAATGAAAATAGTTTTGTGACATGTCTGTGATTGGGTGTTTTTTCCTACACAATTAAACAATTGAACAAGCATCCTCCAAGAGTGGTGGTTCCATACTTTTTGCCAGGGGTTGTATACTGTTCTTTTTCTTTTTCTTATCGGTAGCTTGGTTTTTTGTTTTCTCTACCAAGCACACACATTTTTGATCATTTTATCGACTTTCTTTTACTCTTTTAGGCAAATGCTCTTTGATGCCAAATGTATATTTTGCCTGCATTACAGTTCTTTTACAGTGGCTACATCTCTTACCCGTGTTCAAGAGGTTTACGAAGTGCCTGCTCATCTGTCACTCTTCTTCTTTTTGCTGTAAATGGAAAACAGTGAGTAATGCATGCTTACAAACAAATTATGTCTATATCTAATTTCATACATTTTCATATATTTTCCAGTTTAGGATAAGATCTATGAAGAGTGGGTTTTATGGGGACTCTAAAAAACACTATTTTATTACCTGAGGGTGTGGCCACACATGATGAGCTGGGAGCATTGTGATAGGTCAGAGCCCATGATTTGTTCATAGTTTGCAAAATCTTTGCAGGTGTATGGATTTGCAGGTTAATTGAACTGGAGCTGTTGATCTTGCCAGAAGAGTCTGTCGAAGAGGTTTCGATTTTAGTGAGTTTAGGTAGTGTGCTTTCTGTGTGACCTTCTGTGTTAATATTAGTTTCTTCATCTTTAATATCCTCATCATCATTATCTGAGTCAGTGTCCAGGTTACTGCCGGAGCCTACCGAGCATGAAAATGTAAAATGTAAGATTCATGATCACATGTGACACATCTAAGCAGTGTTAATAACAGATTACAAACTATATAGACACACACATTCACACTAAAGTAGCACATTTTAACTACACTAACCTGTCAGACTGTCACTTAAATCCTCCTCATCATCATCCTCCTCCTCAAATTCCCCTGAATCATCAGAGTCTTTGCTGCTGGGGATGTCAGACTCCATTTCCCTGAACAGTTTTCCCTGGAGCAGTGATCCTGCACTTTCCCTGCAGGACTCTCGCTGTGTGGAGGCTCGGTCTGATGCAGGAGGTCCAGAGTAAGACTGTCTGGCTCCAGTACTCAGGTTGATGGGGGCATCAAAGAAGGGACTGCTAGCTTCTGCTAAAGGCTTATCTGGGGTTTTAGAGCTGTCAGAGCGAGGTTTGGTAATAAGTGCCAGGGGAGTATCCTGCATAGTACTCTGAACAACTCCATTCAGGTGAGGAGAGTTCTTCAGCAAGGTGGAGAAAAGGTTGGAGTGCTGGGGATTGGGGGATTTGATCTTTGGACTACTCCGAGGTGACGGTGACGAGGACGTCACACTTTTCTGCAGAAATGCATTGGTTTCTTGGTCTTCCTTTTCCTGTGGAGGCAAACAATGTATATAAAAGATTTAATAACAAAACAAGCAGTTTAATTAATTACTTTCATTTGATTTTAATTATGGAAGCAGTGGTGCAAAGAACCTGTTGTTACAAAGTTAATCGTATAGCATGAGCACAAACTGAATAGAATACCTACTGTCAGTTATAAAAGTTATAAAATCATGACGCTGATTATAGTATGCTACATGCTAAGACGGGTAACTACGCTGCAACTACAATGTTATAATGCTCCACATAACACTTAAAGGTACAGTCTTACATAGGATACAAGTATGCTTAAATATGTTAAATCTTACCTGCTAGGCATGTTGAAATAATTAGAACAAGAAAGTATGTAGATAAAGAAATAAATCCAGTTTTTTTGAGCGAGCAGCATTAGCTCTCCAAAACGCA
>JBCNYH010000012.1:31522719-31537736 GCA_039654325.1 Tandanus tandanus | reverse complement strand
ATATACACACACACACATACACACATATACATATACATATATATATACACATATACATACATACACACACACACACACACACACACACATACATATATATATACACACACACACACACACACATACATACATATATATATATATATATATTTGTACATGCAAATATAGAATTAAGTGTGACAGTCAACATTTCCAGGAGAACTGTGGCTGGTTCTGTAAGACACCCGATAGATACTGTACTTGTAAAACAGCACAAACTGTACCTGATGCTATTTTATTTTTAAACAAAGTCATCACACCTAATATTGAATTTCATTTATCACTGTTTATTGTTCTTTATAGAATTCTTATGTAAAGATCTTTAATTTAATGTCATTATTTATATGTAAATATAAGGCATCTTTGTTCTACACCATTCCATTGTGTACAGTACCTACCGAGTATCTAACAGAACCAGCCACATTTCTCCTGGAAATGTTGACTGTCACACTTGATTCTTTATTTGCATGTAAATCGCAGCAGCCTTCATTATATTTTTGTCTGTAAAGTGGTCTCTTATACGTAAGCCTTCTTTATATGCTGCCTTCTTTATTGACATACTGTACTAACATTTTTTTATGTAACCTTTCATTTTGTGCTGGTAAACTAATGTTTGGAAATCTAAAGTGTTTTTTTGTACTAACTTGCTAATATAGAAATTATAAAAATAAAAATTTATAGCAAAGTTTATACAAAAAAAAAAAAATGGGGTGTCTAAAACTTTTGCACAGTACTGTATATATGAAAACAGTTTTGAATATTATACTGAAATACTTTTAAGATCAAATTAACTGTTAAGAAGAGAGCATGATATCCACGAGGTGCCCTAATTTATGATATCAACATTATGTATTATCATATCAGCCAGCCTTCATCATTAGGAATAATAAGAAACAAAATTATATAAACCATCACTTAGACCAATAAGCTTCATCTCTCTCTCTCTCATTTGTGTGTGTGTGTGTTGTCTGTAACAGATGGCTGGTCATCAGCACGGAACATCAGTATTGAATCACACTAACTCAGTTAACACACACACACACACACACACACACACACACACACACACACACACACACACACACACACACACACACACACACTGTTCAGAAACACAGAAGAATAAATCCTGAAAGTCAGAATGCTCCTGGCCACATCACATCCCATACACGCCTCAACACTACTGTATAAAACCAGCAATATAAGTCTCCTAAAATACTGGATTTACTAAGCACACTTCCAATCACACAGGTGGAAACAGACACAGCTATGGAAGGGCTGGATAAAGAAAGGAAGAAGAAAAAACCCAGACAGACAGAGACAGGCAGAGTCGCCACAGTCACAGCAGGCGGTAAACACTCAGGAGGGAAAACTGACAATGCACAATCTATAGAAGGATAGAAATGGATGACACACAGTGGTGAATTATTTGTGCCAGTTGCAAGTTGTCCCAATGTATCTGTGGGTATGGATAGCTGTTTGCAGTCAGTGATCAGCAAAATGCAAAACACACTTTCACAAGTACGATTCCTAATCCAAAACACTCCAGAGTTCTTCAGGAAGCTGCTACCTTCTCCCCACCTTCTCTGGTATGCTGATT
This sequence comes from Tandanus tandanus, assembly GCA_039654325.1. NCBI lineage: Eukaryota > Metazoa > Chordata > Actinopteri > Siluriformes > Plotosidae > Tandanus > Tandanus tandanus. The sequence goes on along the minus strand of JBCNYH010000012.1, from coordinate 31,536,097 downwards.
TTGAGTGCATGTGCTGGACAGCCTGTTTGGCTTCCTCCTTCTATTTATGATCTTGCTATTCTCTGCACCTACCCTGTTTAGTTGCCTGAAAGCTCCACGTTTGGTGTGCCGGAAGGCAGACCGGGATGGGTGGAGATACCGCTGTGTGCATGGGGGAAGGCCAGCTAATCACAAGGCCTAACATGCCATGATGCATTAGTGTGGCCAAAAAAAATAAATAAATATATGAATCAATAAAAAAAGAATAATTTATTTACTGCATTTATAGCCACCTCAAACAGCCCAGAGGGAAACTTAAACATGCGTTACCTGTTACAGTGTTATCGACTCTGCAGGGGTGTCAAACAGATTATCAATGAAGGCCACATCCCTAAATTTTGAGGTCACAGAGGGCTGAATAGTGACTCAACATCTATTCAAAATGGGCAACAATGAAATCTGCATGGCCATATTATTTGCTCATGCATTTGTCGTTTTCTTTATTCGCGTTCCTTTTCTGACCATGCTTGACATTGATAAGCTAGCTTGCAGCCTTTCCTGAGTTATGAATGACTAGCTGTATACTTTAAATAGGTTGCCTCTACCTAGTGGATGGATGATGAATTACATTTCATGGTAACACTTGATGCAAATAATGTACAATAATCATCATCAAGGTCACGGGTTCAATTCCCAGGCTCAGGGCATACCTGTGTGGAGTTTGCATGGTCTCCTCATGCTTGTGTGGGTTTCCTCCGGGTACTCCGGTTTCCTCCCACTGTCCAAACATACGCACATTAGGCTGACTGGTGGTTTGAAATTGCCCCTAGGTGTGAGAGTGAATGGTTGTATGTTTGTTGGCTCTGCGATGGCCTGGCGAGCTGTTCAGGGTGTACCCCGCCTTTGCCCAGAGTCGGCTGAGATGGGCGCCAGCCTCCCCACAACCCTAATTAGGATTAAGCAGCTTAGAAAATGAATGAGTGAAGAATGCGTTTTATCAGTAATAATATTAATAAATAATAATGATTAATATTATTATTATTGTTGTTGTTAATAGTACCAGCAGCAGAAAAAATACTCAATATTATAATTATTATTATTCCTACTACTATTATTATTTTATTTTTGTTTTTTTTAGAGCAAAACGAAGGTTGTGTAACTCGCCTGGGATCTGAACCTTCTCTCTGAACAAACCCCAAGGGTTTTAGCACTTGCCCCCTCTGCTCATCTCTGCAGAATCCATGTGCTAGTTTCCCTTTCTCAGACTCCTCACTCTGGCTGTGTTCAGCTGGGTGCTGCTGTTTCAACTCTAATCAAGTTTGTTCGGGACGTTTTCGCAGCGGGTCCTTGACCTTGCATGTACAACAAACTGCATATGCGTTGTGGGTTTCACCGGGAGTGGAGACTTTACCACTGACGGATAACCTGGCTTTGAGTGCGCGCGTCTGTGACGTGTTTACGTGCGCGCGTCTGTGACGTAACTGCATGCGCCGGAAGCATGCGGACCATAAACATAAACACGCGGAGGATTCCTGCACATATAGGGGTGGAGGGGAACGAGCTAGCACACAAGCGGAAGATATAAACATGACAGTAAATTACAGTAAGGATAAAAGCGTTATTAAAGCAAAAACGTTAAAGAAAGGGCAGGAGGTGTGGAACAGGGAAATACAGGAAGATATCATTAGAGTATCCAAAAGAAAGCGGGTGAAATAAGGGGAAAACACTAGGACAAAAGAGGAAGACGTCACACTGGTGTTAACAGCACGCTTAGGATAATCGGTAAACATGCAGCAGCTTGGAAACAGTCAAACACGTCATTATTCAGTGTCGGAAGTACCAACAGGACACAAATACTTACTACGAATCATGTTCAAGTGGAGGTTAAGCGGCTGCTACAGTTGAATTCAGGGCATGTGGGGTATAAATCTTTACTTTCTTTGTTGGTTAAAACCGGACTTGGTGGGTTTCTATAGGAACACATGATACTTTGATCCACACTCCTTTTTTACAAGGAGGCGGTAATGCACCTAAAAGCTGTTTGCCAAACGCCAATAAAAAAAGAAGAAAAACTCATGGACCAGCTCATCCTTCTAATATAGAAATAAACAAAACCTCCACAGTATCATGGAAGTTGTTAATGTTTTGCTAGAACAGACAACTTTTAAAAAAGTTCTTGCGCTAATTTCTTCCTTGGCTTAATGGGAACACTGGTGTCATGTATCCAGGAATTGTGTTCAGTGCCTTAAGTTGAATGAATTTTAATGAAGGAAAGCTAAATGGTAGCCAAATAACAAAAAAGTCCCGTACTATGAAAAGTAAACCATTGCCGACTTTTATCAAGAGTAGGCTGCATAGCCGTCAGCTTGTTTCTGCCCTGCGATGGCCTGGCGAGCTGTCCAGGGTGTACTCTGCCCTCGCCCGGAGTCGGCTGAGATGGGCGCCAGCCTCCCTGCGACCCTAATTAGGATTAAGCGGTTCAGAAAATGAATGAATGAATGACTATGAAAAGTAAGGAACAGAGAACTGAAAAGTGCTTTGCTCCGCTTTCCTGTCATCATATCTTCCATCAGGATCAAACACTAATTAATCAGCTTCTCACACCACCCAGGTCATTAAGCCCGATGAGATTGGGAGAGATAAAAGATGTGAACAAAAAAAAAACGGAGACAGAGCTGAAGAGTGCTCTTTATATAAAACAATAGGCTTTAGAGATATGTGTAAAAACAGAACCCGGTCATCTAACATTCATCTAACATTATCAGCCAAGGCACTAATGAAATCACATAATGGGTGTGGGAGCTGAAACACATGCACGTGAAGCATCTGAAAAAAGATATCTAATCAAGCGCTTCTCTTCAATAAATCTGCGTCAGATCTAAAGGCAGCTCGAACCTTGAAACAAAGCAGCTTAATGTCAAGTTCTATAATCCAATAAACCATGCTTGGTTTAAGCATAATGGCTGCCACAATAACATGACATTGCCTTTTCCTTTAACTCACCTTAGATGTTTACCTTCTGTGGGATTTTTATTGCTGTTTGTACACAGCCTAACAGCTTATTAGTAAAATAGGTTGGTTTTCACAAGGTTTACTTTACTAGTGTAGTTTAAGTGCTTCACCATAATGCATCTCTACGCAGAGGTTTCATAAAAGATGCAGTGTGTATGTGAGCAATACATATTTATCAGCATAGAGATGAAACAGAGTTTCAATAAGCTGTATCAGGGAAAGATCCCAAAAGAAAGCATAATACCTAAAACATAAATACAATAACACATGCAATACATTCAATTATTCATTCAGTTGCCAAACCACTTAATCCTACTAGGGTCGCGGGGAGGCTGGAGCCCATTTTAGCCAATACTGGTACATGCTGTACAGCTCGCCAATCCATCGCACGGCCAACACACACACACACACACACAAAACTATTCACACTCACTCCTAGGTGCAATTTGGAACAGCCAATTAGCTTAGTGTGCATGTCTTTGGACTGTGAGAGGAAACTCAAGTACCCAGCAGAAACCCACACAACGACAGGGGTAATACTCAAACTTCACACATAAATGCTCTTATCAAGCCCAAGACTCAAAACCAGGACCTTCTTGCTGTGAGGCAGATGTGCTAACCACCCACTATGCCACCACGCCACCTCATTCAATACATAATCCACGTAATACTTGTCCCTATGGCTTCCTTTACTGCACATGTGCAGTCTTAATGGCGTGGAGCACATAAAAGTGTGCCATTTTGAACAATATAGGCGTTAAATCATCTCAAGCTGTCAGTCCGATTGTGAGGTTTCCATTGCATTCTGTGAAAAGTTTATAAGAACTTTTCACTAGTTTGAACTAGTTACTGCTTAAAAAGCCAACCACAACACAAAAATGTATGACTGATTTTTCCATCTCTCAAGATTTTTGCTCCGTTTGCTCTACAGCCATGGATGGAACCTTTTTAGATTTAATTTCAGATTCTGAACAGAGTTAAATAACTTTTACACAATTTCTCATCAGTAAACATGGCAACTGTAGATTTTGGGTGCGTTAATACACTCAGCTATGAAATGCATTACTGCCATGAAGAAAGCACTTATGAGACAATAACTCATCACTGCTGTAAATGATACAAATGCTCATCTCTCCCATCTTGTTCTAAATTGTTCCAGAAATTGTTTTTCTAATGCTGTTGACACTGGCATGGTGATCTATTGCTGATGAACTACACAGATGAAATATCCACATAAGGGCCATGAAACAGGAGCAAAAACAGTCAATTTCATTTTAATCAAAAGCCACAGACAGACAATTCTACATCTCCATAGAGCTGAACAAACTCCGCACTAATACGCTTTTCACTGCATACCTGGTTTGGTCAGGGGTGTCAATATTGAAGTTCATCCAGTGGTTGAAGCACCATAAAGTGACATGGTATTAAGCATGAAAACTCATTTGTAAATAAACAACTCATGTTTGTGGCTGAGAGCCGTAATCCTGAACGATGTGCAATATGGCTTGAGAGATGACTACATATAGTCAAACCAAATAGAAACTAAGAAACTCTAGGAGCAAAAAAATAAGGGAAGCAGACCATGTGAAAAATGACCACATTAAATACCAAACAAAAACGTGAGATTTTCCACTATAACACAATAAACAGCTACTTTCACAAACACAGTACAAAGTACAAAGCCTTTATCTCTTTTCCTTGGCCAATAACCTGGTTTTTGCTTCTGAAAAAAGCAGGTACAGCTGGATAATTAAAATGTTATAGAAGACTGCACTTTTCATTAGCAAAGTGCTTTTGTTATAAAGATAGCCAGGCCCATACATATTTGTACAGTGACAATTTTCCTAATATTGACTCCTAATATACATCATCACAATGGAAATAAATAAATAAATAAATAAAGCAGTCAATATGTCCAATGTTTAGACTTTCAAATTTACTCCAAGGATTAACAGAAACGGTGCACTAATTATATCAGAATTACAGCCTTTTTCTCTTCATAGTTCCAACACTTATACAGGCTGAAAAGTATTTGGACAATTGCAGTATTGACAACAAAGCGGTTTCATGGCCAGATGTGGAGTTCCCTTAATATTACATGCAAGTTAAGAAGATAAAAGGAGGGTGTTGATTCCAAATTAATGAAAACATCTTTAGGCTAAAAACTGTCAGACAGACAACAGAAACTTCAGGAGTGGCCAAATGAATAATTTGGTACGCTCATAAAAAGAAGGAATAGACTGGTGAACTCAGGCAACACCTTAAGGCCTGGCAGACCACACAGAAGACAACTCAAGTTTATGAGTGTAGAATTCTTTCCTTGGCGAGGAGAAACACTCCACACCATCTGGCCAAAACAGGAACACTCTCACTGAGATAAGCATATGATTGTTAAAGTCCACAAATGCATTTGTGAACAAAATGCATTCAGGAAATGTAAAAATTCTTTTGAGGGTTTACCTCAAGATGCAAATGATCCAAAGCATACCACACTGTCTGTCAAACAGGGTGGACATGGGCATACTGATGCACCAGTGGAAATGGGTCACTTGTTTGCTGAGGTAACTGCTGATAAATTAAAAAAAAAAGCAGGATAAATTCTGAAGTGTTCAGGGCTATAATTTCTGCTCAGCTTCAGTCAAATCCTGCAAAACTAATAGAAATACACGTCACAGTACAGATGGATAACGTTGCAACATATCCTGTGAAAGCAACCCAAGATATTTTAAGGCAAAGAAATTAAATGTTCTTAAATTACTGATTCAGTCAACCAATTGTGCATTCTTTTCACTTATTGAAGACAAAACTGAAGGAAGAAAGAACTTCGGGCTACAGTAAAGGTCTGGCAAAACATCACACAGGAGGAAACAACATTTAGTGACAGCCACGGTTTCCCCTCAAGGGACATGGGACTTGAGGTGGTTATTGGCCAAGTATTAAATATGATTCCTATATTTATAATTATTCCAGTTTGTACAAATACTTTTAAGCCTGAGCAAATGTAGGCACTATATAATAAATGTCTGTAATTCCTAAACAGCTAATGTCATTAACAGCTAATGTCAAACAAACAAAAAAACCCTTTAAATTAAAGTTGAAAGTCTGTATTTCAATAACATCTTCATGGCTTCATTTCAAATCCACTGTAAGGGTGCACAGAGGCAAAATTATGAAAACTGACACTGTCCAAAAACCTATGGACCTGACTGCATCTTAGGAATGCAACCATACAGAATTGTAAGGACAGTTTCTCTGGTAGAATGATACAATTACAATTATGCTGTCTTAGTATAAAACCAAAACAATTTAAGACAAGCCAGTGAATACTGAAAGATTCAAATGTAAAAATGTAGAGGTGGCTTAACACAAGGCACAAGCACATCACCATATTTAAACTACATGTGAATGGGTAGACAACTCTGTCAAAATCAGTTCCCGAATTGCAAAATAGATATTACACAGTTGCACACCACTAACATTTATAAAATAAATTAATGAATTAATGAAAAAGAATAATAATAATAATAATAACAAATAAATAAATAATAAAATTGCAAAAACAAAGCAAGTCTTATCAACAAAGAGAAAATTCAAGGTCCCGAGTCTATAATCAGCTATAAGGACATGTTCCCTACAAATTTTTGCAACTCATCTAACACACAGTAAGCTGTAGTATGTGGATAAATTATGTTATTAACATGATCATGCCCTCAGATCACCTTTATGACATTCATAATTTAATTTTTATTATTCTTAACAGCCAAGTCACAGCACTGTGCAATAAAACTGCATATTGGCAACAACTGTAATGGTTCTGTGTAGATGACCAACAGAGCCTAAAATAACTGTGCACATAAATATGCTCTCAGTGTACATAAGTTGGTATTCATTTTAAGCCGGCAGTTACATTAAATGGTACGTGTGATCTAAACATAACCCACACCCAAAATGTATTTCTGCATTAACGATTAGTGCAGCATTGGGGTTGTTCAATAATAAAGAAGCATCACATTACACTTAACATCTCAAAAACACAACGTAACCACGATGAACAGAGTGCTGTCTTTTTGTGTTCTTAAAAGGATTCAAATAATAATTAAAAAAAATTCTAAAAATAAATCTCTCGCATGGTAAACCTTTCCCTTGTTTCCCCCCAGAATATATGGACTGTGCATTCACACTAATGAGGACTTCAGCCCCGGGGACACTGTTCATATACAATAATAATAAAATAAATAAATAAATAAATAAATCTTCATAGTACAGGGTGTTTTTAATTTGTACTCAGTAAAGAGCACTCCGATGGCAAGAAAATACTGAAAAAATTTGATAGTGGGGAAATGTGTCTTAAAAAAAATAAATAACTTGTTCATTTGTAAGTCACCTTTAAGGCTTAAACACGCGTCTTCCAATTTCATTCAAACTGAATTTATAGGACAACTCCGGAAAGCTGGAATGTGTGTATATACACACGATTACAGAAGAATAAACAAACAAACCAAGTACAGCAATTCCAGAAGTCGATCCGGTGACTGACATTTTAATTTAACATATTCTCAAATGGTCATGGAACAAATATCAATTCAGAACTAGACAGTGTGAAATCAAACTAAAATAACATGCTCTTAATCTGTTTTTAATTTGTGCATCATTATTTGTTACAAAAATCCATGAAATAACAGAGAAGACAATAAGGTCAATAGCAATAGGAAAAAATAAACAAATAAGAATCCCAGATAAAGTTAAATTAAATCAGAAATAGATGTGATTGAATGAAAACAAATAAAGTACAAATAACCATAAATATTAATCTAAACATATCAGCACTGGGATTCAGATGAAAATGAAATGGGATAGTGCTGCGAGTCTTAAAAAAAAAAAAAAGTGATTCTTGTTTCGCCTTTAATCAGAAGAGATCACCGAGATTTTAAGAACTGATCTGCAAAGTTTCAGGAGAGTCTAATCCCAGAGACCTCTCTAACTAAACCATCTGAAATCAGACCTGATATTATTTTTAAAAAATTCAAGGAACCATACATTTAACAATATAGAGATTAGAGTAAAATTAAGAAGAAATATGTTATAGCAAACCGCTAATTTAAACTGGATCGCTCCATGCAGAATATTTCTGTATTATTAACTTTAAGATAAAAAAAAAAAAACCTACAGGCTGCCCTGAAGTGAATTCATGCAGACACTTTTGCTCCAAATCATTTTTTTTTACAGTAATCACTGAATGGTTTACAAATACTGATGTTTGTTTAATAGATGCATTCCCTGTTATTCCTGCAAAAATGGACACTGTTGTATTTGTAAAGGCACACTGAGCACATTTCACTTCAGAATACAGTATCAGGTTTCCAAACGTTGCTCAGATAATATAAAGGATAAACAGGTGAAACTCTGCTTTCTTGAGAATTACAGCAAAATACTTTATAAAACATCTGGCAGGCAGTACTTATTATGTTCCTAGTAGACTACTGTAAAAAACAGAAAAAAAACCTACTGAACCTCAAAAGATGCACATGTTTTTCTCTAACCCGGTCTGCATCACTCAGAGCAACATCTGGAACACAGCCTTCAAATGTGAAAAGACCACACACTGGCCGGAAGCAGATGCATAATAAGAAGTATAAATAAAATTTACCCTCTGACATATTTTGAAATCTTTGGTAGAACACACATGCCTGAAAAAGCCAACAGAACACAAAGATATCAAGAAGATAAAAATCAACCACAGTTTTCTTCCTTGTCATCATAAACTTTACATCATTTCTATTGATATATCAGCACTTGACTCGATTTATTTCTGGCTGTGGTGTGACCAAGACATGCCTGAAGTTGTAGAGACCTGTACAGCACAGAAGGCATACTGAGCATACTCAAGTAATGCAGGAGAGTGGTCACACCTTATTTAGAGCCACTTCCTTTATTTATTCCCCTCAATATGTTAAATAGACTTCTGAAGGTGCACTGTTTGTGGCCCCGTGCTCAAAACCCAAACAAACGGGTTGTCCCTTCTAATTCTGCACTGAAAACATTCAAGCGCTGCCTGGTAAAACCAAGCCTACACTTCCTGGTGCACGGGAAATTAAAAAAAAAAAAATTAGGAAAATTAATTTTCTAAAGATTAAACCTAAGCACTGCCAGGATTAACAAATACTTTCCTGTGAAAATACCTTGAAACAGAAAAGCATGACATGAAAAACTGAATTTCACTACCATCCTTTTCTACAAAATAAATAAATAAATACTACTACTAAGATAAGTAAATAAATGCCCTTTGAAATGCGTACATCCACATTCGAAACCAGAGATATTGCAAACTGCAAAGCTACAGTCTTCTTAATTTTTAAATCATGAATCCGGACACTCTCAACCATCTTCCTTGAACATGAATTCATTTATAAAACACTGGAAAGCATAGAGCTTCTTCCTCGCGAGTAATTAATCCTAACAGCTTATTAGATTTAATAATAAATTTAAAAAGCTTTCACACCATATAAATGAAGATAACATTTTATTGGTTCATGTTACACAAGCCTAGGTCAAATGAGCTACTTTTATTCATATATTGTGCTTATATTAACACAGTAAAGCAAATTATTTTCCTTTTATTAATGTTCATTTAGAACAAGGAAGGAATTAATATTGCTTTAGTAAACTGTTGTGTTCCATGTGAACATTTAAAAGTTTACCAGGAAAAAAAATGACAAAAATTATTTCTTTTTACAGAAGCGGGGTGAAAGCAACAGAACAAACAGTCAGCATTTCACCTGGAGTTCTCTAGATTCATACTCCAACACAAGCCACAAGCCATCCATGACTGAACATCCAAAGGGAAGGAGGGAGGAAGGGAGGGAAGGATGGTATACTCTTCCCCATGCCCGTCACAACAACACTAGCCAATCAGGGGGTGTCTGAAAGCTCATGCATTACAAAATGAGCGGATAGCACTTTCCTCCAAGCGTGTTACACCACACCGTGACACAGCATAAGCAACAGTTCAAAAAGATGTGGTTGGAGAGCTTCACACGTCTCAGGGAAATCATGTGATATCCTTTAACCTCCAAGAGTGGTAGCTGATTTATGATAGTGGCGATGTAAATAGTGGATGGTAATTGGTCAACAAAAAATTAGAGAGAAAATCAGGGGAATACTATTTTCAATAACCACTTTATTCAGGTCAGGGTCACGGTGGATCGGGAGCCTATCCCAGGTGCAGGGCAGGAATCGAACACATCGCTTACACGTGCACGCACACATTTGTACCTAGGGTCAATGTTAAGCAGTCAATCCACCCTCTCTTCTTCTTGGGAAGTTGGAGGAAACTAGTGATCCTGGTGGAAACCTATATGAACATGAAAAGAACCTGCATACAGACAGTAACACAGTCTCAGGGTCAGAGCTGGGACCCTACACACTTCCCCACCGTGACGTCCCAGTTAATGGTTATATAAATCTTCTTTAAAAGATCAAGTGTTCAAGATCAAGAGTCAAACTGTTACACAGGACAGGCACTAAGAAAACCTTTCACGATAATTGGAACGAAAAGAGGTTCTAATGCAAAGCAATCACATCTGTAAGATGAAAAAAAAAATCAATCACCCTTGATCACCAAGGTTTTGCAGGATGGCAAGAAAACCAGAGTGACATGCATTTGCTTTCCTCTCATGGAGGACACACAGCAACAGTGTCTTCACATAAATCCTTCTAGACAGGCTCAACACCACAGAGCGAGCAGGTGAAGCTGATAAAACACACAACACTCCACATCACATGGATTTTCATTCAATGGGAAACCTGGACATTATAAAGCAAACACGAACAACAACCTTTTAAATCATAACGTTTATATAATTACATTTTTATAATTACGTTTATATTTACATAACTCGCACCCCCGTCCATGTATACCACTAGCATGCCTGCAACACGCCATTTTGAGCTTTCCACATTTCGTAAAAACAATGCAGGCAGAGTAATTGATCAAAGTGCATAGACAGAATCGCCACACGAGCAGAGGAAGGTCACAGGCTGCGAGCGTAGAGGGTCGGTGGGGGGAGAAAACAGCAGCCGCATTCCCTGGCTGCCATTTTTCTTGCCATTTTCTCCCTGACAAAGACTCCATCTGCCACGGAGCCATTTGCAGCCGGCAAGTCAGAATATCAATGATTTCCAACCAAGTGTGCCTTCACCTTGATGTCACCTCTATCAGTGCAAGGAAGAGCTGACGGCAGGGATATATTCTCTCTCCCCCCTCCCTCATCCAGCTAAGTGGCATTTACTCTGCTCCTTAAAAGGGTGGCACTTTTATCAGCCCTGATATTACTGAAGCCATTTTTGGATGTGCTTTATTAAGGTAGATGAATTCAGCTACACATGATTCAGGTGCAAGGCTGTGTGTGTTTAAAGCATTATCTGTGTGCAGGATGTGGCCTTTGAGTGTGTCGGAGGCCAGAGTCAGCATGGAGAGAAGAGGAGGACTTGGCTTTTACAGTGGGGGGCAGACAGGCAGCTGGGCATAACAACCAAACAACACTAAAGTCAGTTTCCGTTCTTAACATCTGCACACTGAAAAAACAGGAAAAAATATACAGGCACCTCTGAACTGGTCAGTCAAACTATGCTCACACAAGCCTCATACTGAGTCACAAGTCACAAACCACTCCTACACACAAGCCTTTTTTTTCCCCTTCTTTCCTAAGGAAAGATAGTTAAAAAAAAATAAAAATAAAAAATAATAATAATAATAAATAAATAATTTCAAAGACGATTTTCCTCGTCTGGACCAGACACACACATACAGACACCACTGAGTTCCTTTATCAGATAACTCCGACCCTAACAAAGAATTAACTGAGAAGTCGTCCTGTTTCTTTCTGATTTATCGTGAGTAAATTAACATAAGGGTGCACAGCTGGGTGTCTTATTACCCAGTCTGTAATTAGTGCCCTGAGGCCTGCAGTCAAACCCTCAGTCCCACTCTTCACCAAAACAAAGCATGTATAAAAAGAACCTGCACCAAACTAAAGAGATTATCCAGAAGGATCAGGAAAGTCCCTTCTGCACCACAAAGGCTTTTCAGATGCAACTTCACTTCTTAGCACACTACAAACAAATGCAGAGATGCAGTTTTTTCAGGATCACCAAGACTTCTACTCAACAGAAGATAAATACACGTTGCATTCAGCCTTCCACACACTGTGTGATTTTAACAATCCGTCAAGTTCAGTACAAATCACACTCTGCAACACTGATCTGATAAACTTCTGTATCAAGGTATGTAGACTGTATACCTATTGAAATCATAGGCTACAATATAAGTTAGTAACAAAACATCATCAGCGTACTCTAGCAGTAAATGTGATCAGTATGCAAGACCTCTGCTGCCACAGCTACACAAGAGTTCCTTCTTTACTGGTACCACACATACTGGTATTCCTTTGTTTCACCCCCATGCTGTTTGGGGTTTTGCACATAATGTCATGTTGCATTTTTATTGGCTAGTCAGTAGACAGGTCGAAACAGCACAAACTGGGAGATGGTCATCCTAAATTTCTGACACCTCAGCAAATTATCACAGTTTATCTTTGGTGACAGAACCATGACAACATCTGTCTTTAAACCTTTCTTACAGTACGATGTAGGACCACTGTTTAGGAGCCATGAGCAAAGAAATCACCACAACTGTTTCACATTGGTCGTCTTTCATCTGGGACCGCCCCAAGTCATACATTCTATACCAGGTTTTACACAAACTAGTTCCATTGCTCTGAGAGTGGGGCGTGAACTCAAGCATCAGGGAATTTATTACTGCCTCTATGATAATACCTTTTACACTAATGTGCCTGTAATAAACCAGTGCTCAGTTATAGGCCTTATCTTTTTAGTATATTAAACCTAGTTCTGTTGCTAATATACAAATTAATTTCAAAACAAAGCAACTGTTTGGGGGATAAATAAAAAAAGAAATACATCCCCTAATGACTGAAATTTCTAAATCATATACATGTGTATAATGTGCTTCAGTTTTCTTTAATACCTGAAACATATATAACTAATCTGCAGCTTGATTAATAAGAGGGTTGAAAGATTTATTCAATAAATAAATAAATAAATAAAATACACTTTGCACAAAACAAGCTTCACAAAAATACACTGCACTCTCACAGAGGTCACTTCTCTTTTGTGTAAGTCACAGTCTCATTAGGCGTCAACAGGGATTGGGTTCAGTGGAGCAGCAGGCTTGAAGTTAACCTTAAAAAAAAAAAAAAAAAAAAAAAAAAAAAAAAAAAAAAAAAAACAAAAAACACAAAAAAAAAACACCCCACCCCCCACCCCCCCCCCCCCCCCCCCCCCCCCCCCCCCCCCCCCCCCCCCCCCC
>JBCNYH010000012.1:31508147-31521172 GCA_039654325.1 Tandanus tandanus | reverse complement strand
AGAGAGAGAGAGAGAGAGAGAGAGAGAGAGAGAGAGAGAGAGAGAGAGAGAGAGAGAGAGAGAGAGAGAGTGTGAGTGAGTGTGTAATGTTTGTGTCTGTAGTGAGTGTGTGGGAAGATGAGTGTGCTGTATTTCCATGTACATTAAGTTTGTATTGTGTGTGTGTGTGTGTGTGTGTGAGAGAGAGAGAGTGTGAGTGTGTAATGTGTGTGTAGTGAGTATGAGTTTGCAGTATTTGCATGTACATTAAGTTTGTATCATTTGTTTGTGAGTGTGTGTGTCGCTGTACAAAACGGACAACTACAAGACTTTAGACCAGTGACGTCTGACTCCAGTTACATATATCTATATATCCGATTGGTCAGAAAGAGCTGAATCCCTACAACACCGACTCTAAACACTTCTGTCTGTAAATCAAGTCACAGGTTTACATTCATTTGATACGTTATCATTTATAAAGTAATAGGTGATTCACAGGGACTTGCAGGAAAGATGGAAATTTAATTCTGTTAACAATCCTAAATTAATAAAACACAGTTATTTAACAAATAATAAAAAAACAAACCTTATGTTAAAACACGCTGAATCTTTCTGTTAGGAAATGTTTATTTAATATTTTTTGAAGACGTCTCGGGTGTCAGCACTCTGTAATGTTTCATCTTAGGGAGTGTCTTGGGGACAAAGAAAACTTTGTGCGTTCCGGTTTCTCAGTAACATGGCAGGCTGCATTTTGTCTTATTAACTTCCAAAGGGGAAAAAAAAAAAAGGCTGGTGGGTGGATGACTCTAACAGACACAATATAAAGACAGAACAGGAACTGACTTGATTCAAGGATGTTACACAACACTAAAGCTATAAAAGTGATTAAAAAAGATAGTGTGGCTTTTATTTTATTAAATATAAATAATTGTTGACAAAATTATAACTTACAACCCACCAACACTCATTGCTTTCCAGTATACCTGGTCATGTTTCTCCCTTAAAGCATGATGGGGTTATCAGTGTTTACAAAGGGAAAAGCATGACACTTGTTTTATCTAAACATCCCAATGACAAAGAGTAACTCTTCGACACCTTGATCTGCCCTAAAAGCTTAATGGATGAAGAGATCCTACCTCCCCAACATGCCATCCACGATCTGACCCTGGGTTTACACTGGGGCACGATGTCTGCGATCTCCGCGATTCAAAAAAGCATGGAGATCCATGATTTATGAGCACACTTGGAGCACGCTTGGGGTATAAAAAGGAGGCAGGGTGCATCCACGAGATGAAACTTGAAGGAATCGTGTTGCCAAGTTCATCAAGATCATCTACGATGGTGCAACAGGGTCTATTAAGGTCTGTTAAGCTCTACTGCACTCTACTACAATTCCCACGCTCTGCCACGATTGGCGTCAAATGGTAGTACACCATAATAATGAATATTATGGTAGTACACAATAATAACCACGGCAAAATGTTTTGACAGTCAAAAATTTTGCCACGATCAGCGAGATCATCATGAAACCACCAAGTTCCCTCGAGATCATCATGATTCGATCCCCCGATCCCCCATGCTCATCACGATTCTCTCAAATCACAGAGATCATTGTGCCCCAGTGTAAACCCAGGGTGAGATGAAAAGAATCTAGCAACGCTATGAACCATTACAAATCTGCCTAGTAAATTACTTTCAACTTAAAACATGTATATCAGTGAAGAGGATAATATGGATCTATTTATAGGGGCAGTGGATGGATGTACAAGCATGTGTGTGTGCATGTGTGTATTGCAGAAGAAAGGAGAGGAAATTAGGGGTGTCAAAAATAAGACAGAAAGAAAATGACCAAAGAAAATAAAATAAAATTTAAATAAATAAATAAATAAAACCCACCCTGCCAAGCTGACGCAATCCACTTTTAAAAGTGGGCCTGTAATGCCACCCACTGTTTCGACCTTCTCGATCCATTTTATTCTTTTCACACATTCAGGCAATATAATGTGTTTCACATTAAAAGCACCATGCTCTGCCAATCTAATGAAGCTTCAGCTCAGATCAGTATAAGCACTGTTTTATAAATAGGTTCCTTTAGACCATGTCATTCGTGTCACACACACGGACAAACTGCTGGCTTATTTTGTTTCCACTTTACCCTGAATAAAATTGTTCACTTTCCTGAGATAAACAATGCTGTCGGAGTTGTAGCAAACTTAAATTAGCCAAGATAATAACTGTTTCTAATCAGTTACCTTTTTGCTTTCCTGGCTTCGCTCTTACAGCATAGGAAGCTACTATATTCACAACCCCATTAGATTACACATGACGCCATGGAGACAAGCTGTTAATAAGCCAGGCTCAGTGTGGTGCACACACATCTAAAATATATATATGCACGCACACCTTCACACTAACATGGCTCAGTGTAACATTTAAAAGATTCACTGCTAACTAAAAAAAAAAAAAAAAAAAAACAACACACACACACACACAAAAGGATTTTATACAAAGGAGAAACTGCAAGTCCTCTTGTCTGTGCATGATCTTAAAAAGATACTCTTATAAGGCACAGGAGAACTGCTGAGGTCTTTCGATTGGCCAAAGAGACTTTTCGATTTAGGAGAGTCCTGCTCCAGCAGTTTGGATAGGTCAGGCTTAACCTACTACTGATTTAAACTCAAAAAAGAAATCATTCATCACTTTACGTCGAGATCTCCCTCAACCTCCTACTGTCTCACTCACTGTACTAACGTCCATGCTTAATGTCCACGCTTCAACACACTTTAAATCTGTTTTTAGCCAAATATAAAACACAAACACCATATTTATTATCTCTTAAGCATTACTGTAGTTTAATATGCAATGATTTGAAGGCCAATAAGATAGTACTATTCCCATGTGGTATACACACTCAAATTTTTTATCTAGCCTGAGATAGTGAACCAATCAGATTCTTCCATTTCTGTGTCATGTATATACAAAAATTATGAGTATAAACCACACGGAAATAGTGCTATATTAAATTACAGTAATGCTTAAGAGATAATAAATATGGTGTTTGTATTTTATATTTGGCTAAAAACAGATTTAAATTGATATACAATTATTTGAAGGCCAATCAGATAGCACTATTCCCATGTGGTATATACTCATAATTGTTCACCAAAGACAAGATGGATGTCGATGAATGGTCACTGAGATGAAACATCATTCAGTTCAGTGAACCTGAAGTGCATAACTGTTTTAATATATACTACACAGGAACATATGCAAAAAAAAAAAAAAAAGCAAAAAACACACAAACGGTTTACATTTAAAAAAAAATTTTTTTTTTAAATCATAACAGACGCAGCTGACCTCTTATAAACTGGTTCATGAGAGCTGTGTAATGGCAGCTCTTTAAACCCCTAGAAAGAGATTTTTATAGTTTAATGGCGTCTTACAGAGTTTAGTACATATTACACAAAATGTAAGTAAACCGTGATCTGTAACGGTATGTTTTTGCACTTAAATCTTTACTATATACACTATTTGAAAACAAGAAAAACAAACTAAAACAAGACTTTTATTTTTCCATTTTAAAATGAAATGAATATTTGGTGGCTTTCCACCAATCAGAAATGAGAATTTTTGATTGTATAATAATTAACATTATTAAATACCTTGGCAGATAACAACCCCTCGACAAAATTATCCTCTCTATCATATTTCACCTTATGCAATAATTGCTTGTTTTCACATGAGGTGAAATATGACAGAGAGATAAACTCAGGATAACCCTTTTTCTAACTATATTATAATAATACTAATCATGAGTATTTTGGGCATTGGGTAAATTGTGTACATATCAAAAATACAGCTACTCTTTATTCCCTAATGAAATCACAGGAATAATGACTGAAAAGCCATACAGCTACTGTTGAACCTACAAAGTACAGAAATCCCTTCATGTTCCATCACCCATTTATTACCTTTTGGGAGACGAAACTTAAATCTAGCAAAGCTTTGTTGTCTTCCTCAAGCCCTCATCAGAAAACTCCTATTAAAATAGTATTAAAATAGCACAAAGACAGACGGACTGACATTCTGTGAATTGCCTGGCAGACAGATAGGGACGGCAGTGATGCATCACCTTTAAAATTCAAGTGAGCAAATCAAATAATTACCGTGTAGAAAAGAACAGAAATAAAAACACCAACCCACCAACAAGCAACTTAAAAAAAAAAAAAGTTATGTTCTATTATTAAACAAGGACCAGTTGTTTCCTGAGTAGCACATGTGTCTAACAGTGGAGCACAAAATCAGCAGTACACAACTGCAGCGAGCAGACACTTACTGATTAATATGAAGTCAACTTCAGTGTAGTGACATGAGTAATCCACAACCTGCAAAACACACACACGATCATCTGATCTGAGTTATTCATTCATTCTCTTCCCCCCTGAAGGACTGAAAAAATCAAAGCATACTGAAATGAACCATATCCGAGTAAAGGAGAACTACTATTATAAATTAAGCTTTAAGACGATAAAGACAAAAGGCTTGGTAAGATAGGAACAAGTACAAATATTCAGGAACACATAAGACACAAGATCAAGTTACAGGGACACTGTATTTTAAAAACAACAGATGTTCTGGGAATACATTCAGCACATCATTCATAGGAACTATTTGATTGTTATGGTGTGGGGGGGTTGGTTTGGTTAATTCTCTCACTTAGGATTATTTATTATTATAAAAAATAATAATAATAAAAAAAAAATAAAAAAAAAGCACAGTGAAATAATATCTGATCGGTGCCAAGATTTTCTGGACAGAGATCAAACCTGTTCCAAGATTAAAGCACATCTTCAGTGGTGAATACCCACTGAGAGAATAATTTTGTTCCTTCTCAGCTTTCTCCAACTCTAGATGAGGCGGGAGGTTATCAGCACGACTGCCAGCTTGTCCTCCATTTCTGACACATTCTGGTGAGCCAGCAGCTTTGCCTTATTTTCATTAAACACAGATCCATCTGGGTGTGCTTCCGCACTGATGGGGTGTATTTATACCCTCCCGTGAGTGCCATTACACCTTATTTACACACACAGACACAACCTATAGTAGCTGTAGGTACCAGACTATGTGCTATTTGTGGTTGCACTAACAGCAATGCCTTAATTGTGACTCCGCCTTTCCTTACAGCCTCACACATCTCCAAAAACCCACAAATCCAGCTTTAACAATTACAAATCTATAATAAGATTCATAAATCTGCAGTTGGGTTTCTACACTACATTTTATACTATGATGGATCACAATTCATCCATTTTATTTCATTCAACACGTACAAATTACTGGTTACGATACCAAATCACATAATTACAGCTGCAGGGCTTTGACTGAAACTCCGCACTATTATGATACATTGAGAGCCATGACCTAATAATCTATTGTATTCAATATTTGTTTGTTTAATTCTGCACTATATTGTTCTCAAGTCTTGATCATTAATTACTACAGACTGCACCTGAGATCAGGATACTGATAACATACAACAACAACAATTAAAAAAAAATGATAAAAAAAATAAAAAATAATAATAAAGAAATTATGCCCAGATAAAAGGCTCACTTGCTCTAGTGAGTGATACCCATCAACCCCAGGAAGCATTCACAGCCTAATGTATCACTTCCAGGGGGGAAAACACCCCTCAGGTGATACCAGCACTCATAAGCAGCTTGCTTTATTTAGATCTAAATATGTGCCTTGTGTCAGGGAGCCACAGGAGACTGGAGGTGCTCAAAAGATTTCCATCAATAGCAGGTTCAATAAAGAACAGAGGAAACGTCTCCCATTAAAATGCTCTTCTACACGACAGCCCTTTCCTGCCAATTCGCCTCAGCCAGTCTACAGGGAGTGAGAATGAAATAATGCAGGAGTCTGAATTCTGGTCTGTTCTGTTCAGCCTTTTCAGTTTTGGTGCCATGGGGAGCACAGGTCACCACTGGGCCTCTGAGTAAAAGGTCTTTGAAGTGTCATGCAGGCAAACACGGCTAATGTTACATCCACAGGACTTAGCTCAGGTCCTGCTCGAACACAACTACTAATTATCTGATTAGTTGAATTAGACGTGTTAAGCCGAGGAAACTACAGTGTTGACCAGGAGAACTCCATGACCAGGGTTAAGAAGCTGTGATTTAAGAAGCTGTGATTGAAATGACAATGTGGTTCAGGAGAATTACACTAAACAAAACCTCTTTCCATCCATATCCATTCCAAAATTTTATAAATGAATGAAGCAGCTTTGATGCAGCTTATTTACTATAGTATTTGACATCTCTTGATTAGAGAGCAGGCAGCATGGTGGCACAGTGGTTAGCAGGTCCATCTCACAGCAAGAAGGTCCTGGGTTTGATTCCTGGGCTCGGGGCGTTTCTGTCTGGAGTTTGCATGTTCTCCCTGTGCTTGCATGGGTTTCCTTCGGCTACTCCGGTTTCCTCCCACAGTCCAAAAACATGCACAGTAGGCTAACTGGCTGTTCCAAATCGCCCCAGGTGTGAGAGAGAGTGTGAATGGTTGTGTGTGTGTTGGCCCTGCGATGGCCTGGCGAGCTGTTCAGGGTGTACCCCGCCTTCGCCCAGTGTCGGCTGAGATGTGCGCCAGGCTCGCCGCAACCCTAATTAGGATTAAGCGGCTTAGAAAATGAACAAATGAATTAGACAACAGAAACACGTGCAAAATATTTCAGTGAACTTGCCGTTTAACCACATTCCACAGTGCATTGATAGATGGTGTAGAGGCTGTATAGCACAACAGAGTCTACGATCAGTCATTAAATGCCTAAAAACTTCATTATTGTTACTAATAAACTGACAGTGTGTAAAGTGTGCATATTACATTCTGCAAATGGGTCAAGTATTTCTGCTCATTGCTTCATACTCATTCAAGGACAGACTTTCTTCATACCCTTCCTGGCTTGTTTCATGTTGCGTTAGGAGAAAAAAAATCACTTGTCTGCAGCAGCAGCTGCAAACACAGCTAAAATGGAGACGCCCTGTGGCAGCAGTGACCAGATTTTAAATGCAGAGAGATCAATAAATAAGACTTGAAGAAGCACTGGCGCTCTGTGCGCGTGCGTGTGTGTGTGTGTGTAATGGTTTATGATAACTAGTGAGATGCTGGGCTTCCAGTGATAGCAGCTGTCCCTTGGCTATGAATATGCAAGACCTTACTCAACACCCTGCCCTTTCTCCCTCTTCCCCGTCAGCTCTTCTGAGTACAGCACACACACTCTTCAGCTCCAGGATGCTAATGGAGGGTAGCAGGCAGGCAAAACAGCCCTAACCTCATCCCAATTTACACAGTAAAGCAGATCTTCACATCAGCATCCCCACTTCAGTTCCCAAAACATCATAGCCAATTATAAGGATAGATAGGCAGATTGATAGGCAGGTCAACAGATTTTTATGGTGGTTTCCTGCTTTGCTCCTTCAAAAAAGTTATTTAAAAAAAAATCTCTGTAAAGCTGTCACCTCATGTACTAAACAAAAGAGGTAACAGTGTACACCCTGAAGTCAATCCACACACTGGTGTTACAAGCCAAAATCTGTTTTCCCTGTGTATGCATATCAATATTAAACAGCAGTTCGTGAAAATCTTCACCCTGGAAGGAGTTCTGATAAAAAGTCTGTTTCTTATGCTCAAAAACATGCACATGGACAAAAAAAAGAGAGAGCAAGAGAGATGCGAACGAAAGAACAAAAAGAAAAAGAACCTCCCCCCTACATTTCTAATATATCACCTCTCTATAATACCTCTTCTGCTAAATCAATTAAAACGTGTCGACCATCTCTGACCTAGAAACAGACATTTGCCAAATCTCTACTGATCACAAACATCATCCTAAAAAAAAAAAAAAAAAACAGCAGTTAATTATTTACTTCTGGGCTTTGCTTGTTTTTGTGCCACCCTAAAACTCCATGTTAATGACTCTGATTAATGAGAACATGCTTCTATAATTACTGATGGGTTGAACTCAATTTTAAAACAAGCCCATCACTTGTTTTATAATCCACCCCGTGGTGGAAGAAACCTGAAAGGAAAATAATGACACACCACCACCACCACCTCTCCTTAGATTCATTATCTGATCCCAGATTTCAAGATGGCTGTGACTCATTCATCAACACTCAGGATTATCTATATAAAAACAATCATGTTTCCTTTTAAAAGGCCATAAATTCGTAAAAGGTTCTGCACCAGGCTCCAACTGATTTGCTTTAACATTGCAAGTAATCGCCATTCACTTCAATGCAAACTCTGAGTGTGGTCTTAGTTACAAACTACAAACATTTAAACACCAGTAACAGCCATCCTGAACACGGCGGCCAGCTTTTTTTGTTTTACTATTGACAAGATTAAGCTCGAATGTGGAACAATTTAGTTATTTAACTCATCTAAATAGGAACAGCCTCAGGAAAGCAGTTCTCTCTGTGTGGTATTCTGAGGTTACCAGGACACAGGGAGAGTACAACGCTCAAACACCGTGGTGTTATTTTTCATCATTTTAAATACTGAGCAGAGTCACTGAATCCACAGTAGAGCTTTACTGTCTCCTTATTCCGAAAGCATCCTCAATAAAGACACTGTTGAATAAATATGAGGTAATATGATGACCTTTCAAGCTGTGCATCTCGTTGATTCTTCTGCATTTATAACATCCATCTGCACCACTGGTCTGTCAGGTTGAGTAAATAATAAACTAGATTCCAAAGCGAATCTTCATCACTATGAATAAACTAACAACAAATTGCTTTTACTTTCATCACAGCGCTCTTGGGGTCCTGATTCTTACTGACCGGAATGTTTTCTATAATAAATATCTTCTACTTATTTATTTATTTTTAAAACATTATTAACTTCAAGACACTGAGAAGAATCACCAGATTATTTTTTAGCAGTCACAATCCAAGTGAGATCAGGTACTAATTTGTCTCACAGACATTCAACAACATTAACTGAAAGTCAAGCATAATAATTGCTAAATTCCTAATTATATAGGAGGAGTAGAACGCTTCAGGACGTGCTGTAATGAGAAAGTAATCAACTCTGTGATATAGTAGCAGCTCTCCACTTTGCATTACGCCTCCTTTCTGTTGATTCTTTTCTTATTCCATATGGTACATTACTTTTAATTTTACTGATGGGCAATATCAATAAAAGACTGTATTGTGATAGGACTATTCATATTTTCAGCTAACTGAATATAATGAGTATAGTGACGTAGCAGAAATATCAACTCTGTTCCAGAAATGCATGCAGCTGCAGTGTTTTTACCCCATGAATTCATCAACAAAGTGTCTGTACAATATAGATGATACACAGAACTAGCTTAATAAATATGAGGCCTGTTGAATTACAGTCTTACTGTGGGAAGTAATGGGAGATGGAGGAGCAGATACCCAGTCACTTGTGAAGAAGGGGAGGGGGGAAAACAAAACAAAAACAAAAAAAACTGGGCTTTATTGACTCAAAACTTCTGCAAACAGCAGGGGAAAAAATCTGGAAAAAAGGTAAAAACATAAGGAACAAAAATAAAGCAAGAACGCTGATCGCGTGCTGGAGCAAAGAGCAAAACTAAAAGCATGGGAGAGCAGCACTGGAGCTCATGAACCACTGTCCTGTGTTGGGAACAGCACAGTTTATGACAGGTGTCTGATGAGACCAAAATGACCGCAGGTGTCTGCATGCATTTTGGCTCTGAACATTATTATTATTATTATTATAAGAGATATAATGCTGACTATTGTTATTGTAAAAAGGTCAGAAAATATCACAATGTAATTTTTTAGGTCATATCACCCAGCCCTAGAGAAAACTACTCTCTAGTAGAAATGATTCAGCTGAATTGTTTTCATGAGGCTGTAAAAGAGCAGTGGTTAAAAGGTGGCACTGTGTGAAAGGAAATTGGCCTTGGTTGATCCGACATTCTTTAGGCCGTATCCGACAGTCAACCTGCCATGGACTGTCAACTACACGTGTTTATATTTAATAGCTTCGTTTTGAAATCCTTACATGTCTGGAAAACTACTGAATAAATTCCTTGGGAAACATTTCAAACACAAAACAAGCCCCGACAGCTCTACTCTTCTCTCCTTCACTCTCTTTAGCTGAGATACTACAACAAGTATATCAAGACCTTGTTTTGTGTTCAGCTGCTCTACCGCTAAAAAAGCAACAATGGCCATTTGTTTGCACTACAATTTGAGAGAGTGAGTGTGGGTGCGTGTGCCTAGTGAGCCTCTGAATAAGAAAGAGAGAGAGGGGGAAAAAAAAAAAAAAAAGAAAGCAGGGGGAGGTTGCAATTCATTTCCACTAATGGTTTCCAAGCATCTCCACAGAATCAAGCAGCTGTCAACTGAATGCCTCAGAGTGGCGAGCTGCATTTCCCAGAAGAGACGAGCAGCACATCAGAACGCTCAGCAGAACAGATGCTTCATTCCTTATATTAGCCTCTCCATACAAAACAAACAGCAAACAATAGAGCTGTGGCTGTTGCCACAAAGTATAACAACTCAGTCAAGAAAGATTCAGTCTTAAATAAAACAGGACAACATTTATATTGTACTGTAGTTTATAGACTTGGGCTGTGTCAGCAGAGTGGCGTTTTCTGTGTAAGGCGAGTTGTGCAATTTGCTGAGGAGCACAAAGCCTCTGAGCTGTGTCCATTGATGAGAAATACCCTCTTCAGTAGAGAAAGACCTGGGGCATTTACAACTCCAGCCTCTGTCACACACAAGAATGCCTGTTAGCGCAGGCTGAAAAGACACGGTTAAATTGAGCCTGTTTCAAGGCTCAGCCTCAGCTCATGCTGCACATCACATCAGCTTTAAAAGGTAGGAGACATAAAATCCTCTGTTTTACAACTTAATAATTCAGTGAATGACACATTTAAATATATTTAATTATTACTGACTGATCTAGTTATACAGGTGATGCCTGTTGAGATCTGTTCAACAAGGGAACCAGGAACAAGGAGTCTCAAGCAGCAACAGACAGAACAAGTAAACGGATTGTTTAAATGTCTTTCCCCTCCTCCAATCCTTATGGATGTCACAGTATCTATCTCCATTCAACCGCGCCGTAATCACAACCGTGTTGGCCATGTAACACAGCCGATCACACACACAACACACTTTTTACCTCAGGCTTAAGATCAGGTACAATAAAGTTAGTAGCATAAGAATTTCCTACACGAGTAGTATTTAGGATGTTTACTGCTTGAGATTAGAATATTATATAAACCTAAAAAGGGTATTGACTTTTTCAGCCTAGGTACTAATATCAAGGCATGAAGGTAGCACTACAACGCATACTTTACCCTGCAAACCAAAAAAATCAAAAATTAGAAAGACCCACAAGTTAGACTTGTTTAGTGTGATGATCCGTTTCAATTAAGCAAATTCAAACGAATGAACAAAATCAATCTCAAATCAACACACAACCCTTTCCAACCCTCTTCACCAGGATTCAACACTTAACCTCTCTACTGCGAAGGTTTAAAAGAGGAAAAAAAGAGAGGAGAAAAAGACAAGAAAAGTGAAACATTTGAAGTGTTTGAAAGTGTTACAAGATCAGTAAAGGTGAAAGGCTGAAGGTAACAAAGAATACAAAGGTAACAAAGGGGTTTGCAATACATGCCAAAAACAAAAACAAACAAACAAATGTAAACAAGCTCTCCTTTCAGGAATGCTTTCATTATTCCAGCACGGCTTTAAAAGCTGCACATGATAGCACTTTATCACATGTAAAATAGATATGCAGGTAGATATACAGATAGATAGATAGATAGATAGATAGATATTCTCCAGGCTTTGTTAATAATGCACTCAATCAAGAAGATATACACATAATTTTGCTCAATGCATTTAAAAAAAAAAAAAAAGTTGCTGATCAACTAAAAAACAGCACAAAACTTCTCTAAAATAAATATCTCGGTTTTCTTGCTCATGTAGCTCTGAACACACCGGTGTATTTCTTGCCCAGTTGTTTCTAAGCTCATGAAAGAAGTGTGGAGTTCAGAGACAAAAGAGGTCAGCAGTCTCAGTCTCAGTGCTGAGATTAGCCACAGCCTTGTTAGCATGATCATCTCATTACAAATTAAACGCTCGCCTGCTAACAAATAGAATTTAAAAATTTAAAAAAAAAAACACAGAAACAGTTGAACAAGTTTTAAGAAAAGGCTTGACTGGTTTGCCGGCAGGTAGCTGGAGCTTTCTCTTTAAGAAACTTAAAACCCAGAAGTCATCGTGTCGTGTATATGTGTGAATAAGGTATATTTTGGGGGAGTTAGCTTGAACACCGGTGACTGAGAGCTAATCAGCACAGCCATAAGTAAACAATCCGAATAAACAGCCCCAGCTGTAACGCCACTAGTTTATGTACAGAGTAAAGACACGCTGTGTTTAAACACCCTGGGACAACAGGGGATATCTTCCTTAAAAATATCATGATTTAAAAAAAAAAAAAACCCTTTAAAAATCTTACCTGTTTGTTTTCACCTTTAGTAGAGTGTTTAAACCGCAGCTTCCAGCGCCTTCATACAGATCAGTGTTTCTTCCTGATTTATAAAAAGCGACGCGCCACTGAGCAGATGTCAGAGCCCGGAGACTGGAGAGAGAGAGAGAGAGAGTGTGTGTGTGTGTGTGTGTGCGCAGATAAAAGAGACTCTTCACACAGTCTTCACTTCTGCTCCGTTTCAGCCAACAGCTGTGACGTCACACTTTCCGTCTGAACGCCTGCATTTATTCAAAATACAAAAAACTCCCAAACTTCTAGCATAACAGGTTACACTCTCTCTCTCTCTCTCTCTCTCTCTCTGTCCTACCTGCAAAGTCATGACATTTAGTAAATAGTGGCTTTCATGGCCATTGTTCTTGGACAGAACATGCAAAAAAAAAGGTTTATTGTTCATAATTCATAAAAATAGATCAATAATAATTAGCAGCCAACAGCCTGGCTTTGAACTGTACAATATTGTTGAATCACAATCATATATATATATA
>JBCNYH010000012.1:31491042-31504175 GCA_039654325.1 Tandanus tandanus | reverse complement strand
AGTAAAAATAAGTGCGTAAAATAAAGAACGCGTGCACACACACACACACACACAGAGAGAGAGAGAGAGAGAGAGAGGGAAGTCCACTGTTATATTTTTAACCTCAAGGTTCAGTGTGAAATATACAGGATGCACAGAAACCTCCAACTTAATGAGAAACGTGAAGTGCTTATGGGAATTCCTTATAGGAATAGCTGCTTCAACACCACTGATTGGGAAAGATAATAATCCCAGTGGCGCAAATGCTGCATCCTGATTAAAACTACCTTAAGCACATAAAAAATGTGCATCATACTACATTGTGTTTTTAAATGAAAAATGCCCAGTTGTAAATTACTGATGGTTTCCTGTCACATAACAATCAGTTCCATGTAGAGAATAGCTGCCCTCGGTAATTGCATAGTGGAAGTCATTTAGAGACAAAGTCAGACCCTCGTGAATTAAAGATGCGTGAATATACTTATTCAGCTTTTGGAATTTAAAGCAGGTTTCTGTGGCTGCTTGCTGTCTCGCAACCTCATTGATTTCCCCCATCTTCCATCCTTGTGAGCGAGGGGGGTCAGTTTTTGCATTTCTTTTAGAGATGCAGGAAGAGACAACACCGTCTGGCTTGACGCCGTCCGAGAGAGAAATGATTTGACACGTTTGTCACCCTAGCAGTGAGCTGCTGGGATTTTAATTGTATTGGAGAATCTTGATTAGCGAAGGCATGGGGGGAACGAGCTCAAAGCAATGTCATTATCACAGAAGGCTTGCATACCAGGCTCTTATGCATGCCGTGGAAATGTCAGGCCCGCTCAGTCTTTTGTAGCATAATAAGTGCAAGTACAATGACTGCAAAGCTAGTATGTTGTGGGGGGAAGGGCAAATAGCCTATCTACTTAAAAAGAAGCAGCTTTAAAAGAGCCTTGATTAAAAAGTATAATGAGACAGAAAGAAAGCATAAAGATGATTTCTCCCAGGACTGATGGAAAACAAATTAATGTGATGATTGATTTGTTTTCTTCATGTGTTTTTTTTCCCTTCTATTAGTCCACACTGAGTAATCAGCTGCCAGGCTCGTGCTTGCTGTTATTGATTTTCTTCACATTTAAAGAACACAGATTTTAAAC
The DNA here is from genome assembly GCA_039654325.1 of Tandanus tandanus. NCBI lineage: Eukaryota > Metazoa > Chordata > Actinopteri > Siluriformes > Plotosidae > Tandanus > Tandanus tandanus. The sequence continues at coordinate 31,503,063 of JBCNYH010000012.1, read as the reverse complement.
TCTGCTTCTCCTTACTTGATCATTTTACTAAACACCTGAGCTCCAGCACCTGGAAAAAATACCAGAAAATATTTCATTGAAATCTCTTTCTGTTTTTGTCAAGTCTCTTTACTTTACCCCCCCTCCCCCCCCCCATGCGTTTTTCCTAAAAATGTTAATTACTAATTAAAGATCAGTAACAACAAAGGAATCATTTTCTACACTGTGGTCAGCCAGCACCAAATATAATTCATTACTTTGATGGTCTGAGGGAGTAAAGTATTATTATTTAAGATAATTGTTCTATGACTGTAGCTGTGTTGTGAATGCATTACTGTCTTGTTTCACTATGAATTTTCCCATAATGTGACAGCAAATATGCTTACTACAGGAACTGATGTATTCAAATATTCAAAAGCTGTATCCCTTGATGATGGTTTTGTATTTGTATTTATGAATAAGAGATGTCCTTAATTTCATCATTCCATATGCATATCAATATTTAATGGATGGTCTGAGAGTGGCATGGGCATGATGAGACATCAGAGGAGTTGTTGAAAGTGCACGCGTGCGCGCGCACACACACACACACACACACACACACACAAAACCAAGCCAGGACTGCTACTGAGCCTCTCACACAGCTGGACACAAAAGAGCCAGACATAAAAGAAATTGAAACTAAAGCAAACCATAAGGTCGTAATAATTTAATGCTTTAACATAATCCTTATGGAATGTTCACAAATTACTTGGGCTAAAAGGGAATTTTAGTTTAAAATAAATATTTGTGTTGTACTGTAAATAACAGGAATTGCAAAAGCAACCAGAGGAATTGTAGAGAGGGATTAGAAAAATATCTGCATTAAGGAAGAGCCAAGTAATCAGCACAGTGGAGTAGTTGTTAGCATAGTGGTTAGCGTAGTGTTTAGCACATCTGCCTCACAGCAAGAAGGTCCTGTGTTCGAGCCCCAGGCTCAGGTGTTTCTGTGTAGAGTCTGCATGTTCTCCCCATGCTTTAGTGGGTTTTCTCCAGGTACTCCAGTTTCCTCCCACAGTTGAATGACATGCACAGTAAGCTAAGCAGTTGTTCCAAATTGCCCCAAAGTGTGAGTGTAAGGGTGAATGGTTGTGTGTGTTGGCCCTGCAATGGTCTGGCGAGCTGTTCAGGGTGTACCCCACCTTTGCCCAGAGTCAGCTGAGATAGGCGCCAGCCTTCCCTAATAGCACTGTCTGGCACTAATAGGAGTAAATGATTTGGCAAATGAAATAATGAAGTTATTGAAGTCCAAAAATGGCTCTATTTGGAACCTTCATAAAGAAACACTATTTTGGCTTGTTCATATAACTTTAAGTGTACAATGAACACTTATGCGCCAAAGGTGGGGTGGGTGTCACTAAAACATTGAGACTATTCAGTCCAACAACATCCTCTGAACCTGTGGCAAATAATTGTTTTAGTATATACCAGACAGGAGCATGGGTGGCATGGTGGCGTAGTGGTTAGCACGTCCTCCTTACTGTAAGAAAGTCCTGGGTTTGAGTCACGGGTTTGACGAGATTTCTGTGTAGAGATTGCATGTTCTCCCCAGTGCTTGCGTGGGTTTCCTCTGGATTTCCTTCCACAGTCTAAAGACATGCACCTTAGGTTAACTGGCTGTTCAAAACTGCCCCTAGGTGTGGCTGTGATTGTGAATGGTTGTGTGTGAGTTGGTCATGATAGATCAGAAGCTGTTCAGGGTGTACCCTGCCTTCACCCAGAGTCAGCTGAGATCCACAACCCTAGCAGGATTAAGCAGTTTGGCAAATGAACGAATGAATAAATGTGAGCATATTGGGATACAAGAAGAACTATTCTCTTTTTAAACCAATTCAAAGTTTTACGATATACTACACAGAAATATAAGAAAAGCAACCTACAACGAGATTTTTATAGTTTACTGTTCCATTTTAAAGCATGACAATGATGATACTGCCTGCTCCAAGTGAGCATGACAAACCGTGAGTGTCCATCATTGTGATTCATTCATTATCCACTCAGGATATATATACAGTAGAGTGCAGTGAAGATTATACACCACCACTTTTGTCTACAAGGGCTCCAAATAAAAAATGTATTGAACAATGCTATTGTAGGTAATGAGAACCAAAAAAAATAATTCCGACAAGAATATTGAGGTAAAAGTATGGCTAATAAACAAAAACACAGAAAATACTAATTTTCAGAAAAATTGAAAGATGTCACAAATGTAACTTTTTTGACTTTTGCATATCATGAATGAACTTCAAACCATATGGAATGTTTTAGCGAGTGAAGAAATTAAAAAATACATGAACACTATGCCTGAAAGGTTAAATGCTGTAATCAAAGTAAAGGGTGGCCACACTAAATATTGACTTTTCTTTCTCAAAAAAGAGACTGTCATTTTTGTTATTACTATATATTGTTGTTTGTTTACTTATTCTTATCAAATATTACATGAAATAAATACTTGAATAGTACTTGGTTTCTGATTTATCTTCATTTGTAGTGTATAATCATCACTGCATCACTGTATTAATTTTTTTCTTTTTTAATTTCTTTACTCATTGAACCATTCCATATGATTTGAAGTTCATTCATGATATGCAAAATTCAAAAAAATAAAATTTGCGACACTTTCCGCAAATTGGCATTTTCAGTGTTGTTGTTAATGATTTTTTGGTTCTCATTCCCTACAATAGTATTGTTCAATACATTTTCACCAAAATTTATAGAGAAGTAATGTTTTTACTTCTTTTTATTAGGAGCTCTTTTAGACAAATGTGGTGGTGTATAATCTTCACTGCACACTACTGTATTAGATCAAGAGATTTTACACACACACACACACACACACACACACACACACACACACACACACACACACACACACATATATATATATATATAGTATGTATGACAATACATCACAGAAACAAGAGAACTTGGAAATCGCAAACCTCCACCAAGCCATAAAAATTAAGTACACAGCACCCCCTGCTGGCCCTGCCATACCACCATGCCTATAAAAAAAGGGATATCCCATGTTAAATTTAAATTGCTACCAAACGTGCAATCTGGACCAGATCCGGATGAAACTTGGTTTGACATCAAAGCTTCTGATCCTAAATATGCAAATCAAATTTCTTTTAAATCAGATGTGTTTGACAAAGAATGATTTTAATGATATTTTGTTTGTGATGTCATCAATCTGTATGAATTCTTACTAAAATTTAATGGGAACATTCTGGGGTGATCACCTCCCCATCATAAAAATTTCAGATTGACCTGTCAAAAATGGTAGACAGAAAGTTGCTAACAGACAGACAGACAGACATAAATCCACACTGATGAAAAGATAACTTCCTAGGCCGAGGTAACAAACAACATTGTTTCAGCATCACAATGCCCTACGCACAAAGCAAAGTCCACGATGACATTGTTTACTATGGTTGGAGTGTACAGAGTTGACCTCAATTGGCCTGTACAGAGACCTAACATCAACTCCACTGAAGGTTGGAATGTGGGACTGCACACCATGTCTACTCATTTGATATCAGTCCCTGACCTCAATTTATGCTCTTGGGGCTGAATGAACAAATCTCTACAGTCCAAAATATAGTGTTTTCCCAGACGAGTGGAGGCTATTTACTAGTAAAGGTATAATAAATATGGGATAGTCAAGGAGTACATATGGGGTTGATGTTTAAGTGTTTGTATACCTCTAGCCTTATAGTGTATGTTGTGAAAACAACAGTACATTTCTGCTCTAAATTCATTTTGTACAGTTTGTCTGTTGTGTAGTGTGATCTTGCATTTTCCAATATTTCTTTTTTATACATTGATTATTCACTGTCCACTTCATAGCCTGATGGCATTTAAAGCTTTGGGAGCTTAAAAACATCAATATCTGGGGTTTTAGTGTAATTAGGCAGTGTAATGTCAGACATTTTTCTTCCTATGGAAAATGTACACGTTAGAAGTTTTCTCATGAGAATACAGAAAAAGTGTTCTCGGTAAAAAAAAAAAAATATATATATATATATGATTTTTTATACTAAATGAGACTGGCTTCATATTGATGTGCTACTTCTAACTTTATTTGTAATGTTAATATACAGTCTCTGACATTTTAATCTGACATTGTTATACCGTAGGCCAGAAGAGTCTAACAGTCTACAATGTGCCATCAGTTAATAATGACCTTTTCAACTTGAAGTGATGGCTACAAGCTATAATCTCGCTCTAATCACCATGACATCTAATTAACATATTTACATGATCTTTATTGTCGCAGAGGTCACGTCAAGGTCAGAAGACCAGAAGCGCAGAAGTTTAATGAATAGACAGCATGATTTCTGTGAATCTACTTGTGCATGTTGTACTTTATTAGTGTACAGTATACGGATATGTTTTAATAAGGTTTGTAATAGATTGCAATACACTGACATTACAGTGCAGAAAAGAAAAACAGCAGATTGTTGGAACAGCATTGCTGAAAGCCTCCTTGTCATGTGGTACATAAAATGTAAACCTATATTAATGTTTCTGGTAAGATCTCACTTTGGCAGGTTTGCTTCAAATAAACACAGCATTCATAACCAGGATGATGTTTTGTGTTTTGTGACAGAACTGGAGTCATCTTCACCTTAAAGCTGTGATATGAATAAAGAGTCGTGTTGATGTGGGAAGACAAATAAATGTAAGCACACCCTTTATTATCCTTCTCTGACAGCCAGATTAATTCTGTTTTGTTTTTGCTGCATTAATTGGGTCAGGGTTAAAGACAATCAGGGAGCAGATAGGACAGGGATCCTGCATGAGACACAGATGGAAGAAAGCTTCTGGCTGCACATTTGCAAGAAAGAAAAATAATGAAGTGTCAGAAAACAAAGACATGACTGTTGGTTTGCAGTGTAGTAAAATGTCTTTGTTTTATAAATGTATCATTATCAGAATTAATACTACAACACTGGATTTGTATAAAAACAGTTTAGACTGAATTATTTCATTAACGCTTTTAAAACTATATAAATATAACAGAGAACATCAAATAGGCCAATCTGTGAAACAAATAATATGATGTGAACAGCAGTTATAATAACCGATCTTGCAATCATGCCTCCATGCCAGCTGTCATGATATGGCATGCCGTATTAATGTTCACCACTGTCCGTTTTAATTAGCAATTTCAGGTCAGCTCTAGCGCCTTTAGGCAGCAGCACAAAGCAGGGATGTGTGAATGAGATTCCTTTTGCGTTATTTGATCAAAAATAGGCCATTACAAGCATAATCATAATGGTGACAAGCCTAGTGTGATGCATGCTCCCTACAAACCATCCATCTTGAGGGGAACAGGCCACAGCAGGCAAGAGAGAGAGAGAGAGAGAGAGAGAGAGAGAGAGCATACAGAGGAAAGATAAGACAAAAGCTGAAAGCTGTCAAAGAAAAAAAGCACCATGCCACGCAGGCCAAGGTAATTAGAATGAAAGCTTGGGCCATCGTTCTCATGCATAGAAAGAGGACGTGTTTTATTTTTTTTCCAGTTATACCAAGAATTCCATTAATTAAGTTAATCACCTCTACACATGATAAGAAACATGCAATTTAAGAAAACCGATGTAAGAGCACAGTGCTAGAAGACAGACACTTTGCTCATTTCTTAATCAGGGGATATTAGCTATTGTCCAGTCCATTATTTTTATTAATGACTCAAATGTGATAGTTAAAGTAAGGGAATGTAAATATGCTGTACTGCACTCTGGCACTTTTTTTTTTTTTTTATGTATACTGCATCTGTGCAAGACTTGCATTTAATCAAGCTGACAACACTAGAGCAGGGAGCCTACTACTGCATGATCATGATTTTTCCAAACAGCACTGCCACTGTCTTTCTCCCAGAGATTACTGTTTGCATGCTGGCTTGTAAAATAAAACTGCCAGCATATAAGAACTGGGTGGTTTCATTTCTCCTATCCTTATTCCTTTTCTTAGGCAGCAATTGTACTTCTTTCCAATATAAATTAGGCCTTTGTTGCATTTGGACATCTCTTCTCTGTTGTCTGGATGTAAGAGGTTGCAGTGGTCTCTTGACCCCTGGGAAAGTGACAACAAAGAAAGGGGGTAAAATGTCAGAAAGTATTCGTGCCTTTGAAGACATCTGCGCAGAAGAAATGGAGAAGGAGAGGAAAAACGTGGGGGAAGTTGGAAGGGGTACATTTCTTAACTTATAAAAACCATTTATCTTAGCTCTCATTTGACATTGTAGAATCAGGAAGTCATACCTCCGGAAGGCATGTGTGCAGTGTTTGAGACACAGTTTGACCTAACAGCTATTCTGCTGATGATTCACTCTGAATGCAGATAAGACTGCACACGCACACACACACACACACACACACGCACACACACACAAACCATGACTGAGTTGCTATTTCAAAGAGTATGATTGTGAGAAATCGCAGGACACAATGTTCCATGACTCTTGTTACTTCAAACCCTGTCAACCTCAGACAGATATTCACATGTGATATACAGGAGAAATGGTGGGAGTGGGTCAGCTGGCAATAAGCAGACATACTATGAAATGCCTATCAGTGCACATTGTGCATTACTCGTGCATACCTGTGCTCATCAGAAAAAACACATTTTTGCTATTCTTCTAAGCAGCACATTCGAAGTGGTTTACATGCATACCTCCATAGGCAGCATTGTAAGATCCAGTTTCAGCTGCATCTCAAAGGCAGTTCAGAGTGAGACAGGAAATATGTGTGTCATAACAACATCAAGCTGTTTCTGTGAACATGCTGACCTGCACTTAGCCAAGTGGACTTTGGAGTAGCTATTATAATGACAGAAAGTGGCTGTTGTTCATAGCATTCTGCAGTTCAAAGCCACAAGTCTCAACAGCTGAAAATATATAAATACAGGCTAACCCTACAGAAAAATCTGGCTTGGACTGGCCAGATACCAGCTACCAAAACACAAGCGGATGGTCAAACCAGTTTTGCCAGCTGATAAATGCTGAGAGGTGGAACCCTTTTCTGAGTTACTACCATTCATTCACCATCATGGATAGTGATACTTGTGAGAAAATAACTCTATAGTAAAGCAAAAAACTTCCAATGACTAATTTGATCAAGTAAGAAAGGAAGCTAGCAAAGTAACCAGCCCCATGTTCCCCGGTCCTTATTAAATTAATGGATCTTCAAAGTAACAATTTATGGAATATTCATGATTTCACATTTTCAATGTTAATAGGGTTAGGGAACATAGGTAATGGGGAGCATAGATATATTACATACATTATTACATTTTGGCAGATGCTCTTATCCAGAGTGACTTACAATGATCATTTTTATACACCTGAGCAATTGAGGGTAGTGAACCGCTGACCTTCGGATCAGTAACCCATCACCTTAACCACTAAGCCCCCACTGCCCTAGGCACTGGGGAACATAGGTACTGGGAACACAGAAATAGACCCGCTAGCAAATAGTTTTGACCACCGGGTGTATTTTGGTTTAGACCAAGCAGGATTTTTCAGCAGGGAAGTCATCCACAATTAAGAAAGAATAAAATGTCAGTTTTAATGTGTTCTGTTTTGTATTCAAAATGTGACTATCATGTTGTTCATAGGAGCTGCACGCTAAGTGAACGGTATGATCTGGGTCATAGAATAATCCAACCTTTTGTAATACTAATACACCATGGATTATGTTCTTCTTTTTGCATTCATTCATTAATTTATTCACCGAACTGCTTACTGGGGTCATGGGAGGCTGGAGCCAGAGTACCCAGAAGAAACCAACACTAGCATGACTCCACACAGAAGTGTCCTCACCAAGGCCAGGAATCAAAAACAAGACCTCCTTTTTACATCCTTTCCCCAATTCTATGTTGGGCTGATGTGGACAGTGTTAAAGGTCTTGCTCAAGGCCCAGGGGTCCTGCAGTGGAACCTTGGGTAGTAACCCAAAGTCTATTTCCACTGCCCTACAGATTATAAATGATTGTAAAGTGTAAAATATGCTTTGTCTTTGTGTGGTAATGTCTGAGTAACCTACCCTTCACTGATAATGCCTAGGATACTATGAAAACTCAGTGTAAAAGGGTGACCCAAAAAAACCTCCTTTATTTCAAAGATTTAAACATTTTAAAAAGGGTAAAAGATGATCAAATTACATAAACACATGCAACTTTTTTCTTGGTTTTTATTCATCATTATTTGTACACATATAACAATAATTCATCCTTAACCTTTTTTAAATTACCTTTGAAATGTGGGAAGTTTTAATTTTACATGAGACACAGCACACTCTAGTGGTCATTATATAACTTCACATTCTTAACAAACGAGTGAAAAATAAATGCTTATGAATACACCATAATAAACACCATGGCCGATTTGTCAGTCTCAGAATAAGTTATTTTCCATACATTCCTAGAACACAGTACTAGGCATTCCTGACCATGCAGTATATCCTAGATATTGTCACAAGCTGCAGTTCCTTATGCAATAGTAATAAAACCATAAGCCTTGAACTTAAGCAGGCTAGGCCTCGTCTAATAACTCTCACTTCATGCAGGTACGATAAGACAGCACATGCTACATTACAAAAAAATGTTGGGACTCAATATGCGCATGACATTAATACAGATAACACAGGAAGTCACTCCCTACACTTAGAATCAATGGAGAGGAAGCAAGAGTAAACTTGTTTCCTATGGGCTATGTCTATGAGGCATTGTTGATCGAAGTGAGGGCATATCTTACATTCATGGATTAAGCTGCATGAAAATAAAAATACAAATCTATATAACTGCAGTTATAATCTATATTAGCCCTATCATTCACGAAGTACTCATTAATCACAAATAATTACGTATTTACTGACATTGGGTGAAGGCAGGGCACACCCTGAACAGTTTGCCAGGGCAACACATACACAACCATTCATACTCCCACTCACACCTAGGGTCAATATGGAACAGCCAGTTAGCCTAATATGCATGTCTTTGGACTGTTGTAGGAAACCAGAGTACCCGGAGGAAATCCACGCAAGCATGGGGAAAACATGCAAACTACACACAAAAACAGCCTATCCCAGGAATCGAACCCAAGACGTTCTTGCTGTGAGGCGGACATGCGAACCTCTATTAGATATTGGCAAGAAGAATTTATTTTTCACATATTCATTACATCCCAGCTTGTTAGGAAGTTGGGGTGAGCCATGATATAGCACCCATCGAGCAGGGAGAGACCATTCTCAAACCCATATGATGACAGTGCTGGGGCTTGAACTCCCACCATTCTGATCAGTAATCCAAAAACGGAACTGTTTAGCCACCACTAAAACTCTTTAGCAAACAAAACTGTCTGCATGCAAATATTAAACTGCATGCATTGCCTTACATTAAAATGACCTCTGACACAAAAATACAGGGGGGGGGGGGGATTCCAGTGAAAGATTAAAACTTTTATTCTTGATTAAACATCAACATTTCAACTTTCAACGCTAGTAATCAACAGGACTGCAATTAAAGGTTAACAAAGTAAGGTGCATGTACACAAGCAAAGAAATCTGCAATTGAACAGTTTTATTAATCTCTTAGAATCAAGCAGAAAATCTACAAGAACATGGTCCAGGAGGTTTTTTAGTCACTACATGAATAATTATACCAAACAAAAGTGCAATCCTGAATAGAACAGTACCACTAATGCTCATTACACTATAAAGATTTGCTGATTACTTCATTCACATTCCTTTCTAAGGCACTTCACTTTTAGATTATATAATTACATAACCCTGCTAATATTAGAAATTCATCATACAAATGGCATGGGGGTGGGGGGTGGTTAGGGAGTGAAGAAAACAATAGAAATCCCTTATCAGACAGACATTCAGTATAAAACCAGACGGCCTCCAAAAGTCAGTTTTCTTGAAGCCCAACATGTTTTCAACAAACACCTTTAAAATCTCTAGGCCATTCTGTGCTGTAAAAAAAAAAAAAAAATCCAAATGGTCTAAAATATTGGAACACTACTATGAAAAAGGAGGCATACAGAAAGTGCAAAGAGCAAGAACACAACAACTGTGACCTGAAAAATCAGCTTTACAAATACCTGGACAATCAGGACACTTGAGATCGAAAGAATTAAGGAAGGTGCTGTCATTATTTATGCAACATCTAGAATTGAAATCACTCCTGTTGCCCAAATACTCATGGAAATTTGAGCCAAGAAATTATCATCCAGAATTACTTAACTCCTCTGCTTTCTGTGATACATTAACCACAGCACACAAACAATGGATCACTCACATGGACCCAAAGCTACTCACTAACTGCATATTGACTTCAGAGAATAGGAATATATAAAGAACAGCTGATTTTGTAATATGTAACTAATATTCCATAGCGTCACATTATTTCTCATGGGCTGTAACTGAACCCACAATCATCAAGCCCCAAGGCTCAGGACGTTTCCTCAAGCTCTTCGGTCTCCACCAAGCACGTCTGATCAGCTGAGGGTGATCTAAATGGAGGATGGTACTCGAAGGAGGGGAACAGTGATGAGCCTGAGCTGTTCCTTTGGTGGAAAAACCACACAACTGTAGACACTCCCAGAATAGCAACCACACTCAGAATGACTAGTGCTGAGAGGAGAGGACTGCCATCTGAACAAGGGACAAAATAACTCATGTTAAACCATATCCAGCCAAGCTCTGAATATTTTTGGATGGGAGACAAATGAAAGGAAAAAAACATTAAAAATATGCAATGCTAATGGTTACAGAGTCATCATGGAAAAGTTCACTCGCTCCACGACAGAAACATTTCATCACAGGATAAAGGTGAGCACTCAAAAGAACTTTGTACTGTTGTGCAGAAACTCTTTGGCCACAAACTATGACAAAAAACATCTTGCTCTTTAGCTCAAATCACGAGTTTTTCATTTAATTTGTCACCCATGTTTATATCAAGACAAATCTAGGCAAAAAGAAAAAAAAAAGGCAACACCATACTTACTCTTTTTCTCAATTACAACAGCCTCTGCGAATAAATAAACAAATAAATAAATAAACAAACACTAAACACTTTTTACAATACACAACACATTGTAATAATTCTCCAGAATGGAGCTGTTGGCTTACTCTGGGCTGTCTCACACACCACTCCATGCTCATTTTTCATGGAGCAGCTTACGTTCTCCCATTTGCCAGTGGTTGAGTGCAACACCACACATTTATCCATTATGGGAATGTCCCAATCAGGTGAGCCCCCTTCCACCCAATTCGTAAAGCTCACAAGAGTGTCATCGTTCCATTTAAACTGATCATCTAGCACAGACAGATAACAAGGTACATACACAATTGGCGTGAGAAATCAATGAATCGACACGAACATAACCTACAAAATGAATGATTTCAGTGAAAGGGTTTCTATTGTACATCTTCTCTAACATTAAGAACCAGGCATTAATAAATACAACTGAAGACATGCCAGCACTGTATATACTATAGATAATTATTTGATATCAGAGACATGCACATGGGAATCTTATCTGGGTATGAATTACATGTTCGTGGAGTCTTTTGTTTTTGCAGTAACTACAGACAAATCTCTAAAAATAACAGGATGTTAACGATGTGAAGCGAGAGGAGGCTGTATTATTCCCCTTTAGACAGCACAGCTGGAGGTGTTTTTATGCAGTGATAAATTCCCTACATTACTTTATCACTGGTCTGATGCAGCATTAAAAAGTTTACAGATGCCTGTAAAGTGAGTCTGCTAAGAAATTCATTTGTTTATGGATGTTCGCTTTGACCCCTAACTCAGTTTTTCATTGAAGTCCAACAGTCTATCAAAAATAATTTTTACTGTTACTAATAAATGTAAAGTTAAAAAAAAAAAAAAAAAAAAAAAAAAAAAAAAAAAAAAAACCTGACAAACAAAACAACCAAAAACACACTAATCTTCCAGTCTGCCAAAGCAGTTGTTTTCACATAACCTTTCTGTT
>JBCNYH010000012.1:31476982-31488667 GCA_039654325.1 Tandanus tandanus | reverse complement strand
AAAATCCAGGGAGGAACCTCTGGAGTGTGGTTGAAGGGGTTTTTGGGGGTGGGGGGAGGGTTTTTTTTTTTAATTTTTTTTTGTTTTTTTTTTTTCTAAAAAAAAAAAAAAAAAAAAAAAAAAAAAAAGGTACCAAACATGACATCATAATGTTTCTGTAGTATATTGCAAGCTGTTTAACTTACAGGTACAAGGGTATGATATTAGAATGGAGGTCAACAGGCAATGATGGCTTAGTGGTTAAGGCTCTGGGTTTCTGATCAGAAGGTCAGGTGTTCAAGTCCCATTACCACCAAGCTGCCACTCTTAGGCCCTTGAGCAAGGCCCTTAACCCTGCTGCTCAGTTGTATAAAGGAGATTAAAATGTAATTCACTCTGGATAAGGGCGCCTGACAAATGGTATCAAATGTAAAAATGTCAACAAGATCTAAACATGTACAAAGTTTAACATCTTTACATGTTTAACATTAGCAATGTGAAACAGAATAAAGGCACCTCGGATGTTGCAATACTGTCAGTTAATCCTGGCACACATGTTTAGATCTTGTTGACCTCCACATTACAATCTCATGTAGGGTAACATTAAAAAAAAAAAAATAAATTAAAAAAAACCAATCCTTAGTGTACTTCAGTGGAATCCGCCATCACCGGATCTAAATCCAGATCAGCACCTCCTGAATGTGGTCCAAGGGATTTTTGCAGCAGGGCGAATAGCTGGCCGACCTGCTGCAATTATTTTATTCAATCATGTCCACATGGACCCAATTCTCACTGTACATGCTCTACAAAACATAGTTAAACACTGCTAGATGAAAACAGTTTCTAAATGACTACTAATGCAGCCTTGCAGACAAACATTTGTTGACCAGTTTGCTGAAGTACTGATGCAGCCAGAAAAGAACTTGATGGTCCAGTTCAGGCCAGATTGTGGAAGCTGGTTTGCTAAAACGCCATCTTCCAGGACATAACTAGTGACACAAAGCAGCAGTCAGCATTTTTTTTCCTGCTTCTTTGAAATAATTACTAGAAAATTCTATATTTTTCAACAATAGGAGACTAAAAACACAAACAAAGCCGTGTGAGGTCTTTGCACTGTGCATGTGTGAGGTACTATGCTATATTTAACCTCGTATCGGCTCTGTTAGAGGAAGCAGATTTTGGAACTTTGTAGCGCCTCAGCTGCAACTAACAAGCAATAAACCCCATTCCACAGAAACAAACGCTCACGCTTCACAAAAAACATCTCGATAAAGAGACCAGAACCGAGATATTGCGACTTACCACCATAAACCTGACGTAGCAAAAACACAAAACAGCTCACAAGCCAGAAAACATAACAGACTTTGGACTCCATATTTGTCAGTGCAGGACACTAAACATGGCTATTCTGAGGGAGCAGCCTTCCTTTAGGCTGTAAGTGTGCGCGCGCACACGCTCGCACATACGCACGCGCGAGCATGCGCACTCAGCGATGGACTACTCAACACTATGGACTCATTTTCCATGAGTGAAGCCGTCTTTGCTTTAAGGCAAATTACTGGTTTCTCTCTCTCTCTCTTATATCAAACAGCCTGTCTCAGCCAACACTGGGAGAACGCAGGGTACCCCCTGAATAGCTCGCCAGAATACTATCTCAGGGCGACACACGCATTCACACTCACACCTTGCAGCAATTTGAAACAGCCAGTTAGCCTAATGTGCATGTCTTAGGATTGTTGGAGGAGACTGGAGTACCCAGAGGAAGCCCATGCGAGCATGGGGTAGCCGTGGCCTAATGGTTAGAGAAGTGGCTTTGGGACCAAAAGGTCACTGGTTCGATTCCCGAACCAGCAGGAAAAATGTGTGGCGGTGGGGGAGTGAGCTGCACCTTCCCTTCCTCCACATTCATGGCTAAAGTGCCCTTGAGCAACATATCTAACCCCCAACTGCTCTCTGAGAGCTGCAATGTGTAACAGCCCACTGCTCCAAGTGTGTGTGCACACATAGGATGTGTTAAATGTGAAGTCAATATTTCCTTTGCGGAATGAATAAAAAATAAAAACATGCACACTCCACACAGAAACGCCCGAGCCGAGTATATATATATATATATATACAATTTATGCTGGTACATACCTGGGATAAGTATAGACAGGGATTAGAACCTGTATTATGCAGGCCCAACAATGCTACGTTTGTATTGAAGCTCATGTGACATTCTGGGAAGCGCTTACGTGAAAATGTTCATTGCAGAGATGGCTAATATTGGCTCTCAGTGCCAATCTTTGCCTGTACACAGAAGTTGTAGCTTTCATCTATCAAAATGGGTGCCAGTATGAAGATAATACACTGTTCCGGTTCAAATTGAAACGCAGCTCCAACTTTGGAGGCTGTAAAGAGCTGAAATTAAATGATATTTTGGACACACACGTTACTAACGAGCATGATCTTCATAGCAGTAGAGATAGAGACATAGGTCGGTCGAAGATGGTGAGCCTTTAAGTTTTGTACCTCAGTGTCTGGAGTCAAAGCTGTCGCACCTCCAGCAATTTATTTTTACATGTCGTTGGTTACATCTGGTGCTTTGGATCTGTGTAAGGCATCATAACGGTGGAGCACTTGTACTCAGCTCCCAGTGCTAGCTTACTGACATAGACATAGAGCTCGCTGAATGTAACTACAAATGTAGAATAATTTCCATGTATGGACATTAATTTAAGGCAGGTGGGCATTTCTTTACACTAGTTCTAAAAACTGACCGGGTTTCATTACATTCTGATGATGAGAAGAATGTTTTTTAACATCAGGAAATTAGCGTTGAGCTGTTGCATTTGTGGCTGCAAATGCCAAACTTGTCACAATACCCATGTAACACACGAACATTGCACAGAATAGCTACATTTTGATGCTTAATTTTGTATACTTTCTTGAATAATGCTGCGATTACACTTTAAGCTTACACATAGCAGTAAGAATTACGTTCCCAAAATCAACTTTTTAAAAAGTTTTATCATTACCCTACTGCTAACTGCTCATGAGTCAGAACGGCTAACAGCTAAAAGTCAGTGATATAATAGATAAATCAGAGTTACTCATTCTGGAGTATGCTGAGAATGTGCATCTATTTAGCATCTATTTTCCTTTCACACTCAAAACGTTCTCGCTAAAAGGCATTAAATCACAACACACTGCCATGTTGGCTTCCCTGTCTGAACACAATCATTCCTGTGTTACAACATAAGTCTACTTACCTTTTAGGGTGTTCTGTTGTGATTACTGGCAGAAATAAAGAGATATACTCCTGAAATCCCAGCATGCATTTAGTAAATGCACAAAATCTTGCTTTAAGTTTGAATCGCGTGTGAGATTTCATGTTAGAAAAATGCAGGTTTCCAGTCACTCTCTATACTAGTCCCAGCACACACTAAAGGAGTTTCCAAACTTAACTGATTTTTAAAAGAGACCTCAATAACCTCCACACTAGATGATTCATTTGAGAAAGATTTCAGAGTGGCTGGATTCATAAGCATTATAATGAACAGGGAGCAACTCATTACAGAGAAATAAACCTCTTCAGGGTGATACAGGACCCCTTTGCTACATGCAGGGGTCCTGAATCACCTGGAGGGGTTTATTTTTAGATAATAAACAGTGTTTTGTGGATTTGTGCTACCTGTCAATATATGTAGCACTTTTAAGCTATGTTACCTTCATTAGAGAATTTACCATCCTTTGCCTATGTATCTTTTCTATACACATGCATTTATACAAACTGTTAAAGGGGAGATATGCTTTTTCCACTTTTTTGACCAATAAATGTGGTTACAGTGTTGAATAGCCATGTTAGATGACACCACAGTGTCAAATAATGAGGTTAGAGCAAATTTTCCCTCTGGGCTGTCTGAGCTGGCCGATAACATAAGATTTTCGATAATTTTTTTTCTTGGGCACACTAGTGCATCACGCCGTGCTGAGCCTACTAATTAGCTAGCTCCCCAAGACTCCAGTGTGTGCATTCAAAATCTGTATTTCAGGGGAGGGTGGGGAAGCAGCCTCCTGAAGAACTGCCGAGTTTTTTTGGATTAGGAATTGTGCTTTGGTGAAAAATAAAGGTCTGAAAATAGATATAATATCTGATCTTTAAGAAGCATTTCCATTTCTATTAAATATCTGAAACACTGAGAGGTTCGTGGTCCTGCCAGCTCCGTGTATATCCAGACTCAGTAGCTTGATCTTGTACTGCCAACTCCGTGTATACACAGCTGTAAGCCACTATGTTTAAAAGGAAAGCTCATTGTTGCAACACTGTGGCATACAGCACTGGCCATGCCAGCATCTGCCTGACAATCAAAAAAAAATTGGTCACACCTGTGAAGACTTGGCTGGATGGTGTTTGGGCAAATTTCATTAGCTAGCAGCTTACACGTCACTATGTTGTCATGTCATTATGATGTCATGTGTGAAGTTTGCATGTTCTCCCCATGCTTGCATGGGTTTCCTCCAGGTGCTCCAGTTTTCTCCCACAGTTCAAAGACATGCAAATTAAGCTAATTGATATTCTTGATTGCCCCAAAATGTGAGTGTGAATGGTTGCGTGTCTGTGTTGGCCCTGCATTCGTCGGTCGAACTGTTCAAGGTGTACCCCACCTATGCCCGAAGTTGGCTAGGATGAGCTGTATGCAGCCTTCATGTGACCCTAATAAAGGATAAAGATTAATAAAGGATTGTAAGATTAAATGAAAAATATTGAGGCTGTGCACATTAGAAATGGATCTTTCTTGAAACACCCACAAGATGTCGCCTTTAATGCTCTTGACTTGAGTGGGAAGTAGGGGATTTGGAATGCTCGATGATTTCTGATTAATATTTCTAACAGCTGTAAAAGGAAGCGAGAAAAGCAATAGAGCAGAACTATTTTTCTATTAGGAAATGGATTAAAACCATATTGTGATCCCTTTGGACGTTTTCTCCATAAAGGGTTTGTTTACTGCCTTCTCTGTCCCGAACAGCAGAATGTCTGTGACAGTGATCAACACTGTATTTCTCAATAACTGTTCCAAGTATGCTCTGGCTTAGTGTAATCATTAAATGATATCCTATGGATGTAGTCAAGTGAGAAAGCCTTGAAAAAAAGTGAGAGAGAAGTGAGAGACTGCAGACCGGAGGCGAGAAGAAAGAGTTGAACAGAACTCAGTACACACCCTGCGGGGTGTGTGTTTCTGTGCATGTGTGTCCCACTGAATTTCAAACACACACACAAACAAACTGTGGGGTGTGAGTGTACCCCACTGTTCCACACAAAAGACCTCAGCGACTCCTTTACTAAAACTACACCCGCTCTCAGCCAGCCACGCAGCCACTGCGGCTTCTTGCCGCTCCAGACATCCCCAAACTGTGCCAGAGAGGCCGACAGCTTTCACAGCTCATATAAAACAGCAGGGAAAATCTTTAGTATGAGCTTTGTGGAGATTTCAAATAAAGCTCAAGGTTTTGGACTAAAGAAAAGATTTAGTTTGACTCAGTACATGCTGTTCAGTACTGTGCTGTAGTTCAGGGAACCCTGTTAAGGAGAAATGCTCAGATATAGAGGAATGTGTTAAAAGTGCTCTGAGATTTCTTAGTATTAAATATATTATAAATATTAAGGCACTGCCTCAAAGGGGAGCTCCGAAAATGCATTTATTTTCAGTAAAGAAACAGCCAGAATATAACTTACTGTCTCATTTCTCCTCAAGAAGAAAAAACATTACTACATTAAAAAAAATTGTCATTTATTTATTAAATTACATTATTACATTTTTGCAAAGTGCAAGTGCACTCAGTGCCAGTGGCAGTGGCGGTGTTGGTTCTGTGTCGATGTATCATGTTGGGTTGCCTGGTTGGCCACATGAGCACAGACGTGACAACAAAATCAAGCTCATAGCTTTACAACATTTGCATAAGGATAGAGCTCTGTGGAGCTCCGCTATTAATGGGAGGCCAGCCATTAGGAATTATGGACATGGGGACAACTATTTCCAAATGGAGACCTTATCTTCCCCCAAACTTGATCCTACTTAAGGGTCAATCAAAGACCTTTGCATGAATTCCTCTTCTCCGCAAGCCTTGGGCCAGAGTCATCCGTACCCTTTGACCCCCTCTGATGGTAGACCTGACACGTGGTTGATCTTTTTTGACTCACTTCCCCAAAGTTTCACAGTCCAGCACCATTAATTATCACCTCTTGTTCAGTGGCTTATTTATTTTAAATCTGTTACTACTACTACTGAATCAGATATACAGATGAGGCACATGTGCCTTTACATGATGTATGTTAGATTATCTTGCAACCTGATGACCAGAGAATAATTGACTGTCCAAAACTCTGAGATGTGAAATGTAAAAAACTAAAAAGTGAGTAAGTGTTAAACAGAAGCAAAATGACAGTACATTCATTATATGCTCTTGGGGGGGAGAGGGTGAGGAGTAAATGTGGCACCATGATCATTAACACATGTCAAAAGAATGTGTTTCAGCAATAAAGAAATAAATAAAACCAAATCATTTTGAACCATATTGTTCCACCCACTATAAAAAAAGAACAACTTTCATTTCACAGTGCCATGAGCCCACGTCTCACTCTTTTTACTCATAGCCTTTTTATATCTGCAGTAGTGTTCCTTATGGTCAGCATTATGTGACATCTTTATGTTGAAATGATGTAATCAGCCAGTGTGTCAAGACTGTAGGGTTTGGCAGGTGGTTGAGAGCAGACAGCTGCAATCTGAATCTCAGTCTGGCCCTCTAGACCTCCTGTAGGGTGGCGTAACACCACTACACACACATGCACACACACACACACACACACTCTCTCTCTCTCTCTCTCTCTCTCTCTCTCTCTCTCTCTCTCTCTCACTAACAGCTCCAGATCTTTGTCAGGCCCATCTGCTGATAGACTGTACCCCAATTTCCCCATCAGATATAAAAAAAAAATCCTTATAAATCTGCAGTCTAGCACTTTTCACTTAAAAACAGTGTATTCCAAAAGTGTGTGTAATGGTCTCTCATGCCAACAAATACACTAGCAGTGAATTTTTTCCCCTGGTAAGAACAGTGGGAAAAGGCAGAGTCAGCATTACTTGATAAAACTAAGCTAAGTATCTTTTTTTATTTTTATTTTATTTTTTTGCTTAAACCTGAACGACTGTCAGACAGTGTCTTTAAGTCAGCCCACTGGTTTCAGTAGGTTTCTAAATAGGAGACTGAAATTGTAGCTGGACTGTTCTGTTTCTTTAAGCATTTCTGTATTGATTTAGAAGTATGTCTGGTTTATCATCTTACTAAAATCTCTGTGGAAAAGACCATGTCCTGGCAGAGATGAAGACAGTTTTGGCTGAAACTTTACAGAATTAAATATGATAAATTTCATGGTGCTTCAACCTTCATAAGAGCCCATGCAGAACCACCTGCTCCAAAACAGCCTCCAAGCATCACTATCACCATATTTTAGTGATCCATCAGGTAAGAAAATATACAGGCCTCTTTTGTCACCAAACATGTTGATTTTATTCTCATCTAACCACGTACAATATATGTTGTAGTTGTAATGACAGTTGGTGAAGTTCAGATACTCTGTATCAGAACAGCTTGTTCTTATGAAATTTCTTTTTTTATCAGTTTAGTCTGAAACTTGACACCCAGAAGAACGTGTGCAGATCTGAAACCGTGATCTTTAAACTTTCTTTCACTTTTCAACTCCTGTGAAATGACAACTGAAAAAAAAAAAAAAACCTTACATTTTATTTTAAATCTGAAAAATATTTTGGACTAGAACAGCAAGGCCAGTTCTTTTTTATTTTTTATTTTTCCAAGACAGGACTACATTTATGCAGATCTGAATTTTTAGCTTTCATTACGTGATATTCACATCCTCTTCTACTTGGTCGGTTCCATGTCATCTGAAGGAGAAACAGAAGGCGGCTTACTCGAGACTTACACGTCTCTCGGTCCGTACAGGCAGATCAAATTTCCTCCTCAGTCATTAAGATGTCATTGGAACAAGACTAGCAATATACTGCAGGTAGGTGGATTTCTGTTGCCATCTAGATGTGTTAAACAGGTTAGAATGTGACACAGTTGAGATACAACTATCCAAATTCAGGGACAGGGTTTTTTTTAAAAAGAAAATATAAAAATACTTAAAATTGAGCTGTGTATCTTTTCCTTGCATTATTGCATGAGTCCAGAGATCCACTGACATCACCAAGCTGTTGCATTCTTCTGTTCTGTTGTTTTTGTTTTGGGAGCTTTCTCCCTTCAATCTCCTCTTCAGGAAGTGAAATGCATGCTCAATTAGGTGAAGGTCTGGTGACTGATTTGACCAGCAAAAAACCCATTCCACTTTCCCACCGATGTCCTGCGCTGTGTCGGCAGTGTGCTTTGTCTCATTGACTTCCTGCAAGATAAATTTCCCTCCAATTACACCGGATCTATTTCTCTGAAAATTGTCAGGCAGAATGTTTCTGTAGATATGTGAATTGATTCCGAGAGATTAGTGAGCTTGTTCCAGAAACAGCCATGCAAGCCAAACCTCCAGTGTGCTTGACCAGTGAGATCATATGTTTTGGATCATGATCAGATCCTTTCTTTCTCAACATTTTGGCCTTTACACAATGTTGGTAGAGGCCAATCTTACTTCCAAAGATTTTTGTCTCATCTCTGTATTTCTTTGTAAATATAATCTGGTCTTTTGATTCTTACAGCGGATGAGTAGTTTGAATCTTGTGGTATGGCCTCTCTAGTTCTGCCCTTGAAGTTTCCTTCAAACAGTGGATTGTAATACATTCATTTCTGCCCTGTGAAGATTGTTGATGTCACTGTCTGCTGTTTTTGGGGCTTTTCTCTTTATGGCTCTCACAATGTTTCTGTCATCAACATTGCTGCTGCTGCTGTTTCGTTTATCAGTGAAATTGTTGTTTGGTTGTTAGTATACCAGTGGTTTCTTTCATTTTTAGGACTTTCCAGACTATTGTTTTTGCTATAATCAATATTATTGGATTATTAGATTACCCTTCTGTTCTTATTTCCAGAATTGCTCAGTTTTCTCCATTAGACACCTTTCTGGTCTCAAACCAAGAGTAGACCTTTACAGCTATTAATTGTTGTGGGCAACAAGAAACACCGGTCAGTCACATGTTCCAATATTTTTTAAAAATGTGCCATATTCAGTGTTGTTTACACATCTAGATTTAGACAACTTTGTGTTGAGCTAAAAGAAAAGCATCCAAGAGTTCATTCCAATACTATCAGTGGAGCCTGTATTTGTCTCCCTCAAGAACGAGAATTCTCCATCATTTATCTGTACCGCTTACCTATCAGGGTTGCACGGGAAGTTGGAGTCAATCCCACCTGACTTTGGGTGAGAGGCAGGGTACACCTTGAACAGGTCACCATTGCAGGGCTAGACACAAACAATGGTTCACTCTCACACTTGGGCATTTCAGGGTAGTCAATTGACCTAATGTGCATGTCTTTGGACTGTAGCTGGAAAACTGGAGTGCCCGGAAGAAACTAACACAAGCACAGGATGAACGTGTGAACTCCACAAAGAAAAGGCCTCGGCCAAGATTTAGACCATGAATTTTCTCGGTGTGAGGTAACAATGCTACCCCCTTAAGCCATCGTGCATTTAGAGAATATTCTCTTTCCGTTCATTTAAAATATATTTAAGGGTATCAATTTTTTCCCTTTAAGATTTGAGAAGGAAAATTATTTTCTTATTAGGATGTTTTTATAATAACAGATAAATAGCTTTTATTAATGTTTGAGAACTGAGTGTTATGTGTGTCATCATTGTTCACTGTTTTATGAAGGTGCCATTATTTCTATAGAGTTTTGTCTCTCCTCTGCTTCAACCATAAAACATAGAAAATCTACACAAACCAATTTAAATTTTTATTAAAAAAAAAAAAATGAAAGAATGGACAAAAAACAAAACAAAAAAACAAACAAACAGAATGCAAAGAACAATCTAGACAAAAAATGGCTTTGACAAACACTACCAAAAAATGTACAGAGGAAGATTTCTCTTTAACCAGACAAGTTACCACTGGCAATTTTGTAGCACATGTAAAACAAAAAACAAAATAAAATAAAAATAACTCTCATATAGATATCTCTATGAAAAAAAAATCTTTTTATTTCTTCAAACAGTCTGTACAAAGATCTCGGTTCATAAATTATTACTTTTTCCATAACTTAATGGCTGTCTAGTATGATGTTTCATGTTCATTAGCGACTCTTTCTGTATGCAGTCACCCACTCGTTCATCCAGCTAAACATTGGCACTTGTTTCAGGTGTTAACTGGCAGAATCGCCCACACACAAGAGCTCCGGCTGCCCACCACACACACACACACACACACACACACACACACACCTCAAGCATCCTTCAATCACTGCCCACACACCGTATACTCAGACCACACACACACACACACACACACACACACACACACACACACACACACACACACACACACACACACACACGTGCACCCATAGAGCTGTGAGGGTGGTGCTGCTAAAAGTCTGGATTGGGACTGAACAGCGGTGAACTTTCAGGAACAGATCCGAGGAATACCACAACCTTCAGTTTAGATTTGTTCCCTCTTTATTTTTTTCCTTCTTTCATCTCTTTGCCATGGCCCACTACCAAAACATCTTGTGATTAAGCAGCAGTGTTTTTGCCTTTGAAACTATGAAACTGAATGTCTAGACAAGATTAAATCACGCTCAACGCACATCTATCCTCATAACATTAACATTTGCATTTAACAAAACAAACAAACAAACAAAAAAACCCCCAAACAAACAAACAAAAAAAACCCCAAACAAACAAAAAACATTTTTGTTGAAGGAAAAAAACCCAGAAAAAACCCAAAGCACTTAAACAACCTGAAAGCAAAAAAGTTTAGATGAGGGCAGCTCCAGAGCTAGCCATTTGGTCTGGAGGGGCGGGGCTGAACCTGCTAGCCCGGCCAATCGAAACAGAGGAGAACGCAACTCTGAGGTAGATAACTGGTCAATAGGACCACCAGTTCAAAAACAGTCTGTTGGAAGACAACCTACTAAAGCCAAAACTAAAGCATATTGTAATTTAGGAGGGGGAAAAAGCATTCTCCTGCTGAAAAACAAAAAGCATAGCAGATAAACACTGTGCTGATCAGTTCATAGTTTCAAACTTCTCCTTTTCCATGTTCTAGTTTCATATTTCAGTTTCGTGTGCTCTGTAGTGATGTATGTGGCACTTGTCGGATCCGAATCTTCCTTCTTGCATGTGTCCGAACCTAGACAACCGGATGCATATATACAAAGAAGGCACATTCTTAAAATTGCAATCCAGTCCATTAAAAAGCCTATCCTGTGTAGGGAGGAAATGACATTGTACTCATTATTTGATCTCCGCTTGCTAGCTCACTGTCTTTGGTGGAGTAAACTTGAAAGTGCCGAGTTCTGTTTGCTTCCTAAAAAAGAGCTAGGCAAACTAAAGTCTAGAGAAAATCAAGCTCATCACAAAACCTCCAATTGATCCTTCCCTCAAGTTGCCACGGAAGGCAGAGTTCATCTGTACATGATCATAAAAGTGTGTTAAAAGTGTGGGAGGGGGGGGGAGGGGGAGGGGGGGGGGGGGGGGGGGGGGGGGGGGGGGGGGGGGGGGGGGGGGGG
>JBCNYH010000012.1:31440886-31451131 GCA_039654325.1 Tandanus tandanus | reverse complement strand
ACACACACACACACACACACACACACACACACACACACACACACACACACACACACACACACACACACATTCACACAACCATTCACACTCAGAACAGCCAATGAGCCTAATGTGCATGTCTTTGGACTGTGGGAGGAAACCACAGTATACAGAGGAAACCCACACAGACACATTCTCGTCGAACCTAGGACATTATTGCTGGTATCTCACATCATTTTGTTTTTAAAAATCTTACTCTATAAAGAATGCTTTTTAAGGGTAAATTCAGTTCTAGGCAAAACCTTAATTTCCTTTAGTGAATATGAAGGGGCATAGCTGTACACTACAGAACCTTACATCAGTAGCAACAAAAACAAAAACAACAAAAAAAGTAAAGGAAAGCTTTGACCCAGCATATTGTTGCTCCACTACAATGTACCTGTGATGCACATAGGGAGTGAAGGCTAGTATGTCTGGTCTGTTCCCACAGAAGGCTATTGCAGCACAAACTGCTGAAACTGTTAATGCTGACTAAGAAAAGCTGATTTTACATGGGCAGTGGGAACAATTTGCCCCTGAAATAACTTGTGGCCGGAGCAAGTTGTGCCCACTTTCCTAAGTGTTTACACAGTTACTCTCAAATCGGTGGCAAGCCGGAAGCTAGAGGGGCAACTTTTCCTGGGTACAAGTGCCCATGTAAAAGCAGCTATAGAAAGGTGCCACTGCAGCTTGCACTGGGGCTGCCTAGCTGCACACCAGTCTGGTGGTTTTAATATGTACTGTACAGTATATACAGTGCTCATCCATAACATTAACACCACTAACAGATGTCTTTAAATTACAATGTGGACAGTCAAGGGGTGGGATATAGGTATCAGGCAGTAAGTAGTCAATTCTGTGTTGAAAGCAGGAAAAATGGGCAAGTCAAAAGAGCATCTTTGATAAATTGTGAAAGCTAGACAACTTCATCAGAGCATCTACAAAATCTCAGGTCTTGTGGGGTGTTCCTGTTATGCTGTAGTTACCAAAAGTGGTCCAAGGAAGGATCAAGTGGTCCAAATTGAGTATCTTTGGCATGTGCTGGGCAAACAAGAATCTGCTGCTAACATTTTGGTGTCAGACACCTCAGCATACATTCAGAGATATTGTGGAGTCCATACTGTGATGCACACATTAAGAGACATGATCTGCTTTTATTTTGGGTGAGGTTCGGAGTTATAAAGTCCCGGAACTGAACGGCTTCCATGGTTCATTAGGACATTACTGGCTCATTAGAACCGATTGCACAGGTCAAGAATTGTCCTTAGGCATTGCCATTGGTAAGTTCTAAAATTGTACCAACACTGAACGACAAACAGCAGCTGGCTTTGGATCTGAAAATGAAGTTAATTGATGCCTCCATAGCAGAGGAAGGCTATAAAAAAAGATATAAATGCTCTACCGGCTCCCAATTTCCACTGTCCAAAATGTCATCAAGAAATAGCAGTAAAACAAAACTTTGGAAGTCAAGGAAAGATTGCTAAGACCAAGAGAAGTCTCAAACATAAACTTTATGCAGGAAGGAAGGCAAAGAAAAATCCCCAAATGAAACTAAGGACCTGCAAAAATGTTTAACCATCACAGGGGCAACGATGCACCATTCTACAAGGAAACAATGTTTGCAAAACATATGATTTGCATGCATAAGACTTTCACTTTTGTGATGAGGTCTCAGCTAAGGTTTCCTTTGACTCTTTTATGAAGAACAATATAGACATAAGCCTGAGGCAATTTGGAAACATGCTGCAGACTGACAAAGTAAAAAAAAAATCTATTTGGCTACAATCACTAAAGGAAAGTTTGGAGGACAAAACAAGCAGCATTTGATGAATAGAACCAGTAAGCATGGTGGTGGAGCTACTACAGGATATATACATCGTTATAGCAGTCAGTGGCACAGGAAACATGTTGCATGGAAAGATGAGAGAATCAACAGCAAATCCTAGAAGTAAAACGAGACAGTTAGTCAAGAAACTGAAGCTGCAAAGAGACTGGCTTCTACAGCTGGACAATGATCCAAAATATACCTCTGGGATATTTTTGTGAAATTCCGGGTTAATAAGCCAGTGCGTGAATATTTGTGAATAAACATGATGTTGAATTCTTTTCACTTAACCAAGAATCAAGAAAGTGTATTATTTGACCAGGAGTGCCAAAATTCTAAATGCGTCAGCAAATATACATGTGTTTACAAGACGGCATACATGTGTAATAACAGGACAGTTTGCAGAAGGTCACAATTTTGGCAGACCTCAATAAGACTGATCTGTTTTTGCAGAGAAGCAAGTCACCAGTTATCCATTCAATTCACTCAGGCCATGTGATTCTGGGTATAAGACACAAAGTTTGAAAAACAGAGCGGAGATAGGATGTGTGTGTGTGTGTGTGTGTGTGTGTGTGTGTGTGTGTGTGTGTGTGTGAGAACGTTTTTTTTTTTTTAAAAACTCAATTGCTTGGAGAATGCCCAGAGTGACAGCGATGTCCATGTGAAACACACACTTAGCCAGAGCTTCCAGTACAATGTTTGATAAATACAACTTTCAGTCAGCAGGTCATAAGACTTCTACTGCAGTAATTCAGATGCACACTGCCTTTACACACAGAAATGAAAGATGTATAACACTCTTTGATTTTCTCATTAGTCTTTATGCTTTAAAACACTCGTTGCAAAGTGCCATACTCTGTTCTAGCTCAGTTTGTGTCCCCTTAAGCCTGGCGCAGGCAGCTTACAGCTGCACAACACGTAAGGAATAAAACATGATAAGGCATGGCTTTATAGCAGAGCTCCCACACAGGCCATACATGGACACAGCGTATAACCCAATGACTTCATTTTGGATGATGTCACATGCCCACCACAGGAAACCCAATAAGGCTGCCTGTATACAGAACTAACCCATCAACTTCATTTTGGATAGTCGTCCCATGTCTGTGCATTGCTGAGTTGATACTGATTGGCTGCGTTGCATAATGATAGTTTTCAAAAGATGCTGAATCCTGTCCATGCCAAACAAAATAAATTGGATTTTGATTTTGAAAACTTTAATATAAAGATTTAGGCACTGCCTAAAAGCGGAGCTCCAAAAAAATTAACCTTTTCTGATACAGAGTTTCAATGTGAATTCGTTTTGATGACGCCATTGATGATGTAATGTCGTGTAACCATCATTTTATGACCGCCCCCTCCCCAAAGTTTGGATATTGTCTGAAAGTGTTACGCTATTGAGATAAGATTTCTAAAAAAGTGTATTTTGTTTTATTTAAAAAAGTGTATTTTATTCATAGCTTGAAACAAGTAACAGTTTGGAGGGGAAGATAGAGTAGAAAAAGTCTACCATCACTCGTTCCCATTTCGACGGTTATATATCTGCATGAGAAATATTACCACAGGGTCCACAGGTGTACATGTACAGATGGACACGATGTCCGCAACACAGAAAAAATCAGATGGTTGCTATACCAATTTCTCTAAAGTATGGGGCTGTTTGGTAAGTTTTTTTTCCTGAATCTTGCTTTAGTTTGTTGTTCTTGTATTTCTTTGTATGTAAACTTAGAATGAGTGTAAAAACCCACATTTACTGAGCATGGTTTACTATTGTTTAGAGTATGTAATAAACTACAAATTGTATCCTAAAAACTTCCTTACTACACAGTGCTGTTAGCTCAGAGGCTGCAGAGCTCAACTGACATGTCTGTCATAGTTAAAATATGTAAATATTAAGGCTATTTTAAATTATATCCTGGATACCTTCAGCAACATCGCCTTCCTATCATTGTGTGAAGTCTCAAAAGTAGGCAAATCACACTCAGCAATGACCCCCCCCCCCCAAAAAAAGAAAATTGTTAAATAATAATGATGAAACTGAAATCCACAAAAATAGAGGCTCACAAACCACCGTTCGGTCTTAATCCAGGTAGGTAGACAGACTTGCAGTTAAATACATTTTTGTCAAGCAAACACTGAAATCAGAAGTTCCACTTTCGATGCACAAAACGGGCACAGGCATTCCAATCAAATAGAACACAGAATAAGACAAAAAGACAGGAAAGCATGAGGGTGAATAGATGCCAAGCTGTGGATCAGGATGGGCTTAAAAAGGGAAAGCAGAGACACAAAAAGGTGTTCGTTTAAATAGAATCATAACTAGGAAACACAAATCAACCAATGAGGAAAGAAGAACATGAACTCATTAAACGGATACTTAAACTAACAAGACAGGTGATACAAACGAAAGTGGAGATCAGGTAGTGGAAGGAAAGGAGGTGAGAGGCAATCCCAGGCTCAGACACCTAGCAATAGAGTCGATGGGGTGGGATGATGTAGTGGGACAGTAGCATAGTGGAGTGTTACCACCTTTAAAATTAGTTATTTTATTATGACAACATGCTCTGTAGTGTTTACTCCACTTAAGTTTACATCACAGGAATTAATTCATTAAAGAATGACACGCCACCTTATTAATTAGTTTTTACCTGTAATGTCAATGAGACAAACTTCTGTTAAAAGAATTCTGTGAATGAGTTGTTACTATAGAAACAATATTGAAAAAAAAATTTTTTCATAAAGGTTCAGTAATCTGAAGGAGGGGATTATTATAAACCTATAACATGACGTAGATTCAATACTACCTACAGAGCTTGCTATAAGAAATGAAACCAAGCCTTACTGCCAATCCGGTATGTTTACACTGCTTTTATCAATGTAACTCCCCAGAACCACTCGAATTTCCTGCCCTCTAATTTACACACCTTTCAAACACACACAGAGCTAAAAATTAGTGAATGAATCCCATCAGTGCAACCAAGAACAGCTTGCAGAATGGGGAAGGCATTCATTAAGTCCATGCAGGCTGACTCTTCATTGTCCTAACAGTGAAAGGAAAACCTTTAAAAGAACAGTTAAACCAAAGATCTCAACTTCCTAGCAAGCATGGAACAAAAGCCAGGCTTAAGCTCTCCCGCATCACCCCTGAACAGCGCAGCTCTAATTGGAAATGGAAAAGGTTGCGAGGGGCGAGTCCAGCAGCTTGTACCCGCCTGTCGAACTCCACACAGCCGAACTCAGCTTTTATATGGACTGGATGGCATGGCGTCGGCGGGCCTGTTACCGTGACGACCGCCAATTATTTACTTCCTTTGCTTTAGCTGAGCTATGTGAAAGTGCAGGGAGTGTGCTGCTGCAGCAGCTCAGCATTACATACTACAGAGAAGTGTACAGCTCGAGACTCACACACACACACACACACACACACACACACACACACACAAGAAATGTGTTTAATTGCGGAAGGAAAATTTGCCAACAGGAAAACATGCACAGCTGCAAATCTCCTTCCCACTCATAATCCCTCTTATTATATCTCTCCATCCTGCCCCTCCTCCTTTGTCTGTCTGTCATTCTCCTGCTTTCTCTTACTCTGTTCCTTCGTCTCTCTGATCCTTTTTCATACTCGGCCCACCGTGCCTTCTCTTCAGGAATGAATAGAAAGCTCAAAATAGGGAGGGCTGGGGTAAAGCCTGCTAAGAAGCTGCCATATTGACTTTCTCCTCCCTCTGTCTCCATCTCTCTCTCTAATATGGCTTTAACAAGGCATTTTCAGGCAACACCTAAGCATTACTTGCAAAACATGTGTGTGCGTGTGTAACGAGTGACATTACAGGATGCGATCGTGTTAGTGCCAGAGCTGGGTGCGTCTCAGACAGTCTCTGCTTTGTAACAAGTGAAGAGCCTTGTCAGGGGAACACAGAGGCTCCTGTGTATTACCGTGTGTGTAGAGAGTGTGAGACAGAACGAGTGTAAGAGGCGCATCCCCAGGGAGAATTCCCCCTGGATATCGTCACCCTGCTTTATCTTTGTACACGTCCTACTCGCACTCAAATCCAACACACACACACACGCACCTTTCACAGACTGTTTTACAGGAATGAACACAAACAATATATAGAAACAGGAATCACCACACCTCAGTAATGAAACTGTTTGACGTGTCCAATCCGGCTTTCATTAAGATACTTTTTCTTTGAATTGAAAGCAGAATTGTGAGCCTACAGGACACTAAGGCTTGGTTTGGCTTTACTATTCAGCAAGGAAAAAGTGATTCAGCTGACTGCAATTACTAAAATCTTACTCATTCAATTGAGAAAGATTCACCTAAAAGTCCTGAGTTTTATTGACCACACATGCCCATCAAAGGACACAAACACACACACACACACACACACACACACACACACACACACACACACACACACACTGAGAGAGAAGAATCGACAGATAGTCTAACAGGTGCACTTACCTTTGCCATCTGTGCTTGCACACCGTTGTTCTTCAGAGCGTTGACGGCTTTCTGTGCAGCAGCAGGACTGTCAAAGTCCACAAATCCATAACCTGAGATTACAGAACAATCTATTAATCTTGGACCTTCATAATTACAACTAAATATAGCATCTCATGACCTTTCAAGCTTACACAATACAGTACATGCTTAGGGCTGTGTGTTAATGTTGCATCTGAAGTGTAAACAAAAGGGTCGGGAACAAAATAGTACGCACATATCATTTACACATGCAAGTAATTGCGCACATAAAAAGCGTAGAAAGGTCAGCCGTTGTACTTGCCAGGCTGGAGAAGAAGGGTTACTCTATGGAAAGTCGAACACTAGATAACACGGAATCTTAAAATAGAACCAGTCATCTGATTGTATCTAAAGAACTCTTAACTGAGATCACAGTGAGCTCAAAAGGACAAAATATAGATAACAGAGGTTAACAAATGGCTACGCTTTTGTTTGGTCAAGTCTCTCTCTGAAGCTACACTTCAAATTATATAGTGGAACCTGACACACACACACACACACACACACACACACACACACACACACACACGATTATGTACAATATTGCGGTCAGTGTGTAAATCAGTTGTGGCTGGTGGTTATTAAAATAGGGGAAGGACTACTTTCTTATTTGGACTATATTATTCTAATAAAACATTAACAAACGCAGATAAACTTCCTGCCTTTTAAATTAATATCGCAGGTTTTGTTCTTCCCTGTTGTAGTATTTTTCTCCCTTCGTCAGATTGAGCAACAGCCTTTTCTACAATCAGATTGCTTGCCTTATTTACCCTTTAGTGCAAAAAGAAACTGAGCTGCTAACTGATGAAGGAAGTGACAGCAAGTTAGATAGCCTTCAACAACATATTATAAAATATATTTTATTTGTAATATTTTTAAATTATACCAAATGAGACCCTGACGAATAAGTGGTACACATGATGGATGGACTACAAATACAGTGTTTTATTTTACCTATATCAGCTGATTGTGTGCCTAAGAAATCTCTAAAGACAGGGTTATGAACATTCAGCATGTTATGAACATTCAGCAGAGGTTTCTGAACCAAGCTGGTCTTAATGCTCTGCCCGAGGCTGGAAATGAAGTCTTTCCATTTGCTGACTAGTTAATTAGCTAACGGCAGGTTGAGTCAGGAGACGAACCAAAGCACTGATCAATAAACAGCCATCTAATGAGCTGATCCAGCTCACCACCTGTGACAGCGGTTATTATATAGTATATAGGAATTATCTTCTTATTCCTTTATGAAAGAGAGCACATGCACAAAATATGTTCAAAAAATGCATCAAACTGACACACACACACCCACACAAAGTTCTGATGTGCGAGAATGATAACAGGATTATCTCATCCTTCCAAAAGAAGTGTTTCACTTTGAACCATTTTATCATTTACGTGATTTATTTATTTATTTACATAATTTGTATATGAAACACGATAATTAACTTAAGTTTGTGTTCAAAGTTCTGAACACATACTTCTAAAGTACTTTAGATAGGAATGCCCTGTATGTACTTTTCATGGTTTAAAAGTATCTGGATTACTATGAGTGGTATTCATGTCTAACACAGGAATACAAATGAAACACTAAATATTTACACTGCATCTCATTCTCTCTCTGTGTTCATTCAGGAACCAGAGCGACTTTTGCCAACTAGAACAGCATGTACACAAGTCTGTGGTCAAGGGGAGGTGAACCAGAATGAATTGTAATTAAACCTTTTTACAGTAACAGCTTCGCTCACTCATTCATTACTTTTCCAAACTTCTATACCCTTATTAGGGTCAGGGGGAGGCTGGAGCCCATCCCAGCTAACACCGAGCGAAGGTGGGGTACACCCTGAACAGCTCGCCAGACTATTGGAAGGACATAGACGCACAACCATTCACACTCACATTCAGACCTAGGGGCAATCGAGAATATAGAATTAGCCTAATGTGCATGTATTTGTGCTCTGGGAGGAAACCACAGCACCCACACTAAACACTGCGAGAACATGAGTACCTCGCCGAGTACGGGGCTCCAACCCAGGACCTTCTTGCTGTGTGGCGGGAGTGCTAACCACTACACCACTGTACTGCCCTATAATAGTAGCTTCCCGATTATACATGGTATTAATTCATCCATAATTTATCTTCATGATTTTGTTGAAAAGCTGGTGGTATTTAGTACTGATTAGTACTATTTGTCATGTTCATTCATCCATTCATTTTCTGAATTTCCTAATTAGAGTGACGCCAATCTCTAGGGGCAGAGTGCACCCTGGACAGCTGGTCAGACCATCGCAGGGCAGAAACACGCTGACGGCTATGCAGCCTACTCTTGACAAAAATCAGCAATGGTTCTTTTACATACCTCTCGCCATAAACAGTGAGAGACATGGCCGGCCTTTGATAACCCAGTTAGCTGCACTCGGGGGACAGCAGTGACATCCCATTGATAGTGGGGCTTGAACCCCCAATCTTGGGATCCACCACCCTACCACCCGGCCACCACTGCCCCTATCAGTCATGTTATTCTCATCAATTATATTAGCATATTTATATTATATACATTATATGCAGAGCAGGCTTCAGGCTTCTTTATTCAGGCTGATACACCAGATATCAGAGTGATTTTTTTTATTAGCATCTCCTCTCAGAACATTCAGCTTCCCTGTAATGTTACAAGAGCAGCAGTTAAAAAAAACTTGTGTTATCTGTCACCTTCCCCGAGTGGTATCTGTGGTCCAATATGGGAAAACTAGCTAGAGGGTGGGAATTGGGAAATAGGTTTTTGGAACAATAGAGCTGAGGAGTAAAATAAATCTAATAGCTATCAGCCTGGCAGTGCAGGGCAGAGGTGCTCCATTTGTAGACCTGTTTTATTGTAACATATACATCTGTTACAGGCTGTAATGCTCTCTCGGAGCTGATTAGCTGCAAATTCCCACAGTCGAAGTGCAGTTCTTGTCCCACGAGACCTGATTTCACTAGTTAGGTTCTCCTGACACGCGTACTACATTCATGGTGTTTTGGCAGACTTGCATTTCGACATACATATTTAATTTTGATTTATTCAAGTGAGCAGTTGAGTGGCAGCTTGGTTGGCTTGAACCCCCCACCCTTCGGATCAGTAGCCACCACTGCTGTACACAGTGTTTTGTGAATTTTGACAGTAATTCTGTATTCTGTGAGTCAGTAAATCGGGTGCCTGGTCACACTCTGACTGCTGTATAAGCTGCAGCGACACTGTGGCTGCTGCCATATTTAAACTGCAAACACGCCCTACTGCAAATACAGGCAGATCAACCATTCTTTCAGCTGATTATGACTACTGACACTGGGGCTAAGGTACAGAGGTGAATCATGAGTATTGAGTGTGTCATAGACAATTAGAACTCCTTGTTCTTAGCAAGCTCCTTGAAAACAAAACAAAAGAAAAACAAAAAACAAACAAAAAAAACCCCCAGTGCAATTCAAGAAAAACCAGACAGCACTTATCGAAACTTTCAGTGCTATTAAAGAAAGCGAAAGTAGGCCTTCCATTGGATTGAGCGGGTTTACTGGTCACAGTGATGGTGTACGAGTAGATCAGAGGATCCACCACAGGTTCCACTGCGTCTACACTATGCATGGATACTAAGCTACCGGCTGAGATCTAACCTCTCAGGTTGGCAGCTGAGCACACAGAGTCAACCGAGGGATAGAATTACAGCTCATGCATGCCACACACACACTCTCTCACACACACACACTCTCTCACACACACACACACTCTCTCACACACACACACTCTCTCACACACACACACTCTCTCTCACACACACTCTCTCACACACACACACTCTCTCACACACACACACTCCCTCACACACACACACACTGCAAT
>JBCNYH010000012.1:31417457-31440786 GCA_039654325.1 Tandanus tandanus | reverse complement strand
GTGTGTGTGTGTGTGTGTGTGTGTGTGTGCTGGTTTTAGATATTCATTTTTTTATTTGAAGAGAAATTTGGCTCACACACCCCTGTCAGTCGTCTCAGGCAGGCTGAGATTACTCAACGCATAAATAATCCACATCAGTGGTGAGGTGCAGCACGGCCTGGCTGTTTCACAGGTGCCAAACCCAGGACTCGAGCCAAATTCTTAGCTATGCCACCTTCAATATCACTCCTGCCATTTCTCATGCATCACCCCCCACCCACCACCCCCACCCTTCCACCCTGGAAGCACATCAAGGGCCTGTCCCAGTGAGTAAAGCCAGAGCAGGAATAATAGCAGTGAGTGAAGGGAGCTGGGACAGAGGACACTTCCTCCCTGGTCTAGATGCCTGGAGACCTGTTTCCTGATCCACCCAGGCTCACATAGCACAGCAGTGACACATTCATACATTTACTCGTGTGTACACACAGCAGCCAGAGTCAGAGCAGGGCACTGAAGTCTGTATAGCTCATGGAAACAGGTACTGGTGCTGACTTTTCCCGAGTTCTGCAAGCAGGTCTGTTTGATCAGGCTAAACAAATTCAAACATTACACAGAGGCATGCGGTTATTTCTGCAGTGCTCACTTTTGAAAGATTGGTCGTATTAACTCAAAATAGAACACCACACAAAATACCTTCGCAGCATATTATACCCGCATAAAATAAATGCTGTACTTCTGCATGGTTCAATCTGCACCCACCATATGGTGCATTGTTGCATTCTGCACTTTAGTTTATTCAACATTCATTTGTTTCACTTTCACTGGAAAAGAGAGGAAGAAGGTACAAAGTGTGGTGCTTGCTGAGGACATGGTAGAACATACACACCTTTGCATTTATTTGTAGTCTTATCCAGGATGGCCTTCGTTGATACTATTTTCCCGTAACTGTGAAAAGAACAAAGAGAACAGTGTTGGTGCATGAATTGAAAGAGCAGACAGCTGGAGTCTATCTTACAACACTCCACCCCCTACTCACGCAGACACACACACACACACACACACACACACACACACACACACACACACACACACACACAGAAATAACACAGCTTGCATAAAACTTAATGACATCATCCCACAAACATGAGACACAGGAGGCTGTTTCTAGACTGAAACGTCCCCAAAAGAAGCACAGATCTGTGCTGGATAAAGATGTCTGACCTTCTGACAAAACAGACACATACACAAGTTAAAACATTTTCCATTCTCTAAAGGCAAGGATGTGGAACACCAAACGCATTTCCTTCTGTCACGCGAAATCTAATTTGGAACCAGATCTCTTCGCTAATGCTCCGTCTTCCAGATCAAAAGAACAACATGGCACAGCAGAGTCAGGGCCGCAAACAGGAAACCCATCAGAGCTGTATCACTGAAGCTGTCCATCCTGACAAATGAAGCCAACATTGAATTCCAAACACTGACAGCCACAGCGAGTGTTTCCCAGAAAAGAACCAGGTGGCCACACACCGAGCAAAGACCAAATGAAACAAAATAATCAGGATAAATATTTCCAGATGAAGGCCACCATGGCAAAGGTGTACGATCATGCGATCTTCCCAACTGATTACCCCACTGCATTAATAGCAGTTTAAACTTGTAGCCAGAGCATGATTAGAGCAGTTGGAAAACATTTCCCCCACCCACATTTTAAAACTTCCGCTCGCAGTTCAATCCTAACTGAACATTTCTAAACTCTTAACAAATAAAATGAAAATATGGCTAATTTCATCCTTCCTACATAAACAGATTGGTGTCAAATTAAAGAAAAATAGAGCAAAGTTTCATTTCATTTCATTTCCTGAACTGTTTTATCCTTTATCAGGGTCACGCGGAGGCTGGAGCCCATCCCAACTGTGGGAGGAAACCCATGCAAGCACAGGGAGAACATGCAAAACTCCACACAGAAACTCAGCCACTCAGGACCTTCTTGCTTTGATAAAGCAAGAAGGTCCTGATATTAAAAATACTATAATGAATAAGTACAGAGTAATAAATGAGACAGTCAGTAGTTGAAATGACAACCTTTTGTTTTAAATAAAAATAGTAGCCTCAAGTACAAGTTGTGCAATTTTATAAAGAAATTAGCTGGATCTTGCAGAACCAGCCAGAGTTCTTTTGGAGATTTCGACAGTTACACTTGATTCTCATTTTTGCATTCAAATCCCTTCAGACTTCATTACGTAATAAGCTACTTTTTTAAACTGACATACAAACATTTTTTCCCTGTAAAGTTTAATTTTGCACTGGAAAACATTTGAGCATCTAAAATGGTTCGTTACGTAGACATCATCAGTTAAAACTTTACCAAAAGTGCCTAATACCTTTGCACAGTACTGTATAAATAATACACACATTCATTCAAGCTGAATCAAGCATGTGTAAATTATACAAAATAATGTGGATTATTTATTAGCAAGGTGTTCACATACTATATGCTTCCAGAACAGCTAATAAGGTGTTCAGGATTGAGATACAGTGACATAACATAAGATTAGATTAGATAAGATAAGATACTCATCAAACTGTTCCGTTTGCTTTTATGCCTGACGAATGGTGTCATTACTTTTCATGTGAGCAATGCGGAAGGTGCTGTGACGCACTGATTTTCATTTCGCAGGAAATTGTGTGTGTTTGTCTGTCCTCAGTTCACGGTCCTAGTAAGTCCTAGCAATTTGGTAGCTTTCATGTGAGCTATATATAATTCATGTTATTGTTACGAGATATTTGAGAGCTTACGGAAATTGTACTTAAGTAAAAGTAATACTACGATAGTCCTTACATGTACATAGACTGGAACTTTCCAATAGGTCTAATGCCGGGCTCTAATTAGATCATTAGAAGTTCAACCTCATGTTCAAGTTAGACAGAGCATGAGTGTGTCCGAAGACTCGAAAGAGGTCTTTAAATTAGAATTTTTCCACCAATGACATAGTAACTAATGTCATGACAGTATTAATGTTATTAGTAGTATTAGCGTAAACACATAATTCAGGTAATGTAACGTATTCTAACGTTAGGCCTTATTATACAACAAGGATCTGACATTATATGCCAGTATATTGCTGTACTGGAATAGACCTCTCCCATCAGAACTGAATTGTTTCACTGTAGGATATGAACAATTAGTTAGAAGAACTATATTAATTTACAAGTGGACCCAAGCCATAAAATCCCAAACCCTAGAAATGCCCTGGGTATAAATGCTGGTAGGTCAGGTGATAACAGTATTGAAAAGTTACTGTTCTGTGGGAGATTAATGAATGTTTTTTTGACCAAGAGAACTGCTTATGGAATTGCTTCGAGGAGAAATGCAATTCCTCTGTTATGACAACACACAGGTTTGCTTGTGTGGGAAATTCCCATAGCCACAGAGCTGCTGTGAAACTTGAGCAAATAAATCTACATTCAACAAATAAATCTCCAGGACAAGACAAATAAGAAAGTAGGCGAAACCGCCTGCAATCACATGCTACGTATCAGACACTTTCTGAGGTTTCTGATTTGCTTTAAAAAAACAAAAAACATGGAAACTTGGTAGCACTTAAAAGAATGTGAAAAATGATTTACCAACCTGCTCCGAAAAGGTTTGCATGCTACACATGTGCAATGAATTATGAATACACAGTTTGGACTGGTTCTTTCTAAAAGTGCAAAATACAGGACTGACTAATTTAGCAGTCCCACACTAAATAAAACACACCCTTATTCTGTGCAGATACTGCGTTAGTGTTAAAACAGTTTTATAATGTTACACTGGAAATTAAATTACATCACGTGATGAAGAGAGATAAGATTAAAAAAAGAGATTTGATGGTATGGGGTTTTGATAGTCTAGATTTAGCAAGTTCAAACTCACTCACACATTTGCTGAACCGCTTAATCCTATTAGGGTTGTGTGGCGGCTGGAGCCTATCTCCGCTGACACTGGGTGAAGGTTTGGGTACACCTTATACAGCTCGCCAGACCATCGCAGAGCCAACACACACACAATCATTTACACTCACATCCACACCTAGGGGCAATTCGGAATATCCAACTTGCCTAATTTCATGTCTTTGAACTGTTGGAGGAAACTGGAGCACCTGAAGAAAACCCAAGCAAGCAGAGAGAGAACGTGCAAACTCCACAGAGAAATGTCATCGCTGACACCGGGACTCGAACCCAGAACCTTCTTGCTGTGAGGCGGACGTGCTAACCTCTGCGCCACTGTGCCACCCCAAGTTCAACTGTTAATTGTAAGTTTCAAGCAGTAACAGCTCAGCAAATGAACACCCTGTTTAAAAAAATTAATCACATCATCAGGTATAGTTTTGTTGGAGCCTGTGCCAGGGAAAACAAACTTCACTCTCGCTCAGTAAGCGTCTTCCAGCTTGCTGAGGTTCTCAATGAGCTGTTATTTGGCTCCTCTTTGTGTCAACACTCTGCTAACCTGTAGCTATTTAACAAAAGACCAGAGATAAATGGTCATTATTGAAGTGCTTTGTATGCCATGATTTATTAATACAGTTACAACTGGACATGGTGTGTGTGTAATACTGCGATAAATATTTGATGACAGTTCCAAATGCTTATTAGTGAGATGTTAATATGACACACAAATGATTACTTGTGAAATAACATTGTTTTGCATAGTTACTGCACTACAGTGATGTGAATCAAAGGTTATTTAAGTCATTACAATCCAAATGGCTAATGATGGCATCCTTTAGTTTGCATTAAAAGACATTCTTTTAAAGGCTATGAGTTGCTATGGTGAGAAACAGGATTAACCAATCAAGATCATGTTCTTGTCCTGTTTATGTTTGAAAGCCTGATTGCAAAAATGCACAGTTATTTAAAGGTAAGAGTGTGCAAAGTACTGAAGGTATACAGCATAAGGAGAAAATGAAGGTCACATTCTGCTTTATAGCTATTTTATCGCAACGGTATTAATATGGCAAGAGTGGTTAAAAGTAGATCATGCCTTAAATAATTCATGAAATTTTTCGAACCACTTTATCCTTTATGAGGGTCACTGGGAGGCTGGATCCCATCCTAGCCGATTTCAGGCGAAGGCGGTGTATAGCCTGAACAGCTTGCCAGGCCATATACACACACAACCATTCACAATGACATTCATCACCTATTGTTGTCCAATCATCCTAATGTGCATGTGTTTGGACTATGGGAGTGGACTGGAGCACAAGAAGAAAACCCATACAAGCACAGCGAGAAAATATACACGTCACACAAAAAAGCCCTTGCCAAGCCTGGGACGCGAGCTAACCACTACGCCACCAAGCCACCCATGCCATAAATTATTAATCTGAAAATAAAAAAGAAATTGTACCATTTCCATTCCTAGTACTGTCTGGCATTCATCCAAAATGCAAGACCACAATATAATTTAACTGTACAGATCATGGAGTGATTGTATTTAATATATTTCCTTATCTCATCCTGAAACCCCTTCCTGGTTACAGCAGTATGGGAAAATTAAGCAGATCCGGGGGATACTGTGTAAATGTAGAAATTGAGAACCTTATAAAGATGTAGGATGTTAGAATACAGGACAGAAGATATGAAAGTAAATTTTCACCTTTGACCTGCCCTGGGAAACAGGAAACCTATTTTCAAAGAAGACTTGAGCTGTATGTGTATAAAGGCTTTCACACAAGCACTGCAGGTGAAGGGGGACAGAAAGGCAGCATTAAGCTCATTAAACTCTTCCAATTCATATCCATCCTAAAAAAAAAAGAAAAAGAAAAAAAAAGTGACGTGATCTGAAAGCCAATTATGGTGAATGACCTTTAAAGCCTGTGCCAGGCACGTCTGCCTTGACTCCTTTGACCTCCTGCTTTGTTCTTCTGGCTCCAAGGCCAGGAGAATGAGGGAATTTCCAAACATTACAGGAATTTTAACATTTACCCCCACCCCTTCATCCCAAGTTGGAATATCATTCATTGAAACTTAGAATGTCTATAAGGCGAGGTTCTAGTCCTTGACTGACGCAGTGCCATTATGAAATGATTTACCCTGAATACTCTTCAAATCTGTGCTTATAAACCTCATTTTCTGTTTTGTTGACAGACATGGCTCTCCAAAACCCAGCCCTTCCTATTAGCCTATGTATCCATTAGCTTTCACTAAAAATCCATTGGAATTGGATTGCAAGCGCTAGTGTGGACTGAGGGAAGGAGATAGGGTGTCGTCCCAGCCAGAGAGGCAGCCGGGAGAACAATGCAACAGACATCTCACCTGCCGTTCCTGCACTTTATCCTACTCAGCTTATTACAGGCTCCTGTTACTATTCTCTATGTGCTTATTGATTTCTATAGACATTGCTCAGGGTCATACTACTTTTCGATAAGAACACACACACACACACTTATGGACCTGCTCTCTGGACTTAATCAGACAGCAAAGACTTTTGAGGCTTTTTCTTTTTGGGGTCAAGGGATCAGATTGCACGTTTTTTCACTAGATAGCTTCATGTGTCTCAGAACTGAGCATTACACCTGCAGCCACAAAACCTCACATTAAACAACCTGCCTTATTG
The DNA here is from genome assembly GCA_039654325.1 of Tandanus tandanus. NCBI lineage: Eukaryota > Metazoa > Chordata > Actinopteri > Siluriformes > Plotosidae > Tandanus > Tandanus tandanus. The sequence goes on along the minus strand of JBCNYH010000012.1, from coordinate 31,434,209 downwards.
ACTTACTATAGAAATCATGCTACAATAAGACAAAGTCAAATGCAAAATGTTAATTATTGAGGAAGGAACAACCACAATCACAAACATATGTACAATTATCAAAACATTTTTTACAAAGCGAGCTACACACACACACACAATCATAAGCTTGAATGTCTTTTTCAATAACCTGCCCAGGGTAAATGTAAGGTATATGAAAACCTGGTTCTTGCTATTTCCACATTCCCACCCTGTGCTACGTAGCCCTGGATGTATGCTTCCCACAGCAGCGGGGAAGTTGCATCATTCTGCACACAGCGATCAGGAATTCTATAATTATTCAATATTGCAACACTTGCACTACTCAATTCAGCTACAGCCACTGAGCCTGAGGGGCATAATTGCTATGGTATATACTAAATGGGAACATAAGCCAAAGAGCACACAAGAATAAGATTTTAATGATTTTTATTTCAAGTTTGAATCATGACAGACGCAGCTGAATTCTTTGTACACATGTGAGCAGGTGCAGAAGAGCGATGTAACAGTATCTCTTTAACTACCTTTAAGAGTTTTATGATATGCAAAGACAAAGAAAAGCAAATTAAAATGAGATTTTCATTTTAATAATAAGCACTTTGTAGCTAATGGCATCTTTTGAATTCAGTCAGAGTTTTAAAATATATATTACATGGAGCGCAAGTAAACACGTGTTTTTAGTATATACTACACGGAAACACAACAAAAGCAAACAAACAATATTTTTCCATTTTTAAAGTGTGACAAAGATGACGTCACCCGCTCCAAGTGACTGTGACAAACCATGACTGTCCATCATTTTGATTCAAGCATCATCCACTTGGGATAATTGTGTTGACTTCTGTCCACACAGAAAAGCCAGAGACCAGGACTCGATCCCGGGACCTTCTTGATGTGAGGCGGACATGCTAACGCCATCATGCCAACCTGGAGGATTATCACAATTTGAGAAATGCTGTTGCTGGAAAATCATCAGCTATGTTGGGATAGTATTAGAACCACTGTTATTATTCTAAACCAGCATGCCGTATTTCATGTGATTCATTATATATCCTGAGAGGCTTTAGTGCATAGTAAGCATAAAGAATTCAAATGGTCATCAAAACACAGCAGATGGTGGATGAAGATTTCACCAGAAATAAAAAGGTGATAAAGTATGCAGCAGTTTTAAGAGTATAAACTTCAGAGTTCAGACGAGTGTCTTCAAATACACACACACACACACACACTAAATTGTTGTGGCTTTATTTAACAAGGACAATGCATGACAATTATTTTTCAGTTCCACTCAGGAAATGAGAAGGACTCCAAAAGCAGCTTCTTCTCTGCCTTGCATAACTTGACTTCAAAAGGTCAAAGGGGAAATTGCTTTAGCTGTCAAAATGAGATTAAGCTAAATGCAGCTATTGCTTTGGAGATCACATTCCTGGGCCTTACCCCACACTGATACATGACCTTAAATGGCATTTTAAAGTTACCAGTCATCTCCAGTACCATAAGCAAGTCCAACTTATTGACTAGTTATTAAAATGACTATCAATTACACTGTTCCCTTGTTTCCTTTGTCTTCTAAAGATGATGACTATCACTTAAAGTATACAAACTTGCCATGGTGCGTGAGGCGTAACAAACATTAGATGAACTAATTACACTCCAGGAAGTGAGAAACTTGACTTTCCCAATAAAGTGGAACATGAAATTGCCACAGTTTGCCTTCTGTACCCCCTCCTAAGAAAACACTCCAGGAAAGCCATAGAGGAAGAAGGAAGAGATTAAATGTGCTACAAAGTCAACATCTCATAGTCTGAGCATGTGACCGTGTGTGTGTGTGTGTGTGTGTGTGTGTGTGTGTATAAAATGGGTGGTTGACAGAGGGTTTGGAAAGTGGAAAAAGAGATTTCAAAGTCACCTTGCCGGTCAAGCAATGATATAAAAGCACAATGAGCCTCGACTGTAATAGAGACCTTTTACTTAGTAGAGTAGGAGATTTTCAGGAAGTTCTCTGTGGCCAGATTTATTACCAAAGCCTTTGGACCTCATATTTTCCTGTGCAGCTCTTAATGCTGTTTTTCAATTTTCTGTTTTAAAATGCAACATTCTCATAAGATTCCATATCACGCTCAGAGAGGCATTACAACTTATCATTTATTCATCACATTCCTTCCAGTTTAGACCTCTGAAAAAGCAAGTTGTAGCATATTAATGCTGTGAGGAACTGACTGTATTTATCGTGCTCAAACATAATGTTACAGGCAAAGAGCTACAGAAAAGTGCCCCGACACCCTCTCTCATTATTGTAAGAATCAACCGTTGACTTCTAACCTTTCTAACTCTGCTGTAAAATCACAGTGAAATACCACTGAATGTACTCACATGTCTCATAAATGTATAATGATGCACAGTCATACTATCTGTGTGGTGCAAAGATTAGTTTCACATATTCAGGACAGCTTGAATAAAAGCAGCAACCACTGCACTGTGGCTCAACTGATTATAACCATATACACGGCCCAGCGTGTGGGACCTGGAGCCGTGCTGATACACAAGACTGATGTTTGTGTATTTGCGACCATATTCCCCTACTCGAGCCATAATCGATCTCCATTTCAGAGCGGCTCATTCCTCTCAGAGTGCAATTGGGATTAATGAGCCCCAGCCAGTTGTGTAGATCTGCAGGAGGCTTTTCTCCAATCTCGTCGTCCATTCCAGTGACATACACAAGTCTAGGGAAGCATTACTACTTTCGGATGAAGCTAATATTTGGTCTAAGGTTCTCCTAAGTCTTGCATTTACCAAGACTGAGAAGGAGAGGGAAAAAAAGATGAATCAATAACAGATCAATAGGGGGGCTAATGAGAGGAAGTGGTGTACTCACGGCTGGCAGAGCTTGACCAGGTCATGGTCGGTGGTTGCTGGGGGCAAGCCACGAATGTACAGGTTGGTTTTGCTGAGCTGCTCCCAGCCTGCTGTGCTGCTGCTGCTGCTCTGATTGGTGCTGCTGTTGGTTCCGGGGCTCGGGGGAGCCATGGGCTGAGACGACGGGCCAACGGGGGGCTGCCGAAAGAGACAGAACAACAAAACACTGTCAGGGTGAAGAGGCACAGGAACACATGGGTGAGAAAAGCAAACATGGCCTTTAAATCTGGGGAGAACGAAAGGCAGGAACAGATATAGGGAGAGGTTTAGGATATCTGTGTAATTTTGGACTCCACACAGATGAATAATGCGGTTAGTGAGAGTAAGACTATTGGGAATATCAACATTTATTAGATGAACAAAAGATGAATGTGAACAGCAGGGAAGCCACTGGTGCATTTATTATATGTGTATCGAAGAAGAAATTGAACCTGGGTGGGTCCTATTGATTGAACTTACAGTAAAAGGGCTAGTGTAAGTCATCCTAATGCATAGGGGTGGTACAGCTACCCAGAAATATTACACTAAAGTACATGGGCTCTAAAATTCAGACTGTGCTGATTTGCACTTGTTATTTTCCATGTGTTCAATAGTAAGAACACTGATCGCTCATACAACAATAATCATCAGGATATGACATACACCCCCCCACATTTCACAAAATATGAATAGCAGAAATCCCAAAATATTAAAAAGACACAACTACATTGAAGTCAGTGCCAAGCTTGCTGAAGTTATTTCATATGATTTCAGAGCTCAAAATGATTACAGACAAACAGAGGTACGGACCGATGCCTGGATGGGCAGACAGACTGATGACTACATCCCTCCGCATTATGTGCCTGGGGAATAATAAAGGTTTTCAATTTCTGGCCTAGAAACAAACACTACCCATACTTTCACATGTTTAACCGATTGCCATGGAAACTTGAAGAAAATATGAATTGCAGAAATCCCAAAATATCAAACAGCACAATTACACTGCATAGTAGAAGTAATTGCCAAGTTTGAAGAAGAAATCTCAAACAGTCTCCAAGTTCTGACCAGGAATTCAAATGATTACAGATGGAAAGACATACTGACGACTAAGTCCAAATGCATCACATGCCGGGGGGATAAAAATGTCACCCGTATACGGTGTGTGTGCAGGTTTTCCTTCCAACCAAGCAGAAGCCACACCTGAGGGTTTATTCAAAAGTAAATATCAATTCATTTAAACAGGTGGAAGATGTGGCTCGTACTTGGAATAAAAACCTGCACCGACACTGGCCCTTGCGGGTAAGATTGGACCCCTGCTATACAAGAAGAAAGTTATCTGTGCCTGTGAGCGATGATGGGACAGTGGTGGCCCAGTGGTTAAGGTGCTGGCTTACTGATTCCAAGGTCGGGGGTTCAAGCCCCATTATCACCGGGTTGTCACTGCCATCCCAGACCATTGCAAGGCAACACACACAAAACCATTCACATTCACACCTGGGGTCAATTTGGAACAGCCAATTGGCCTACTGTGCGTTCTTTCGGATGTAGGCATGGGGAAAACATGCAAACTCCACACAGAAACACCCAAACCCAGGACCTTCTTGCTGTGAGGCGAACGTGTTAACCACTACACCACTGTGCCTTGAAGACGTAGTGCATGCTAAATCATATTTCGCTCTCGGTTAGCATACTGAGCTAAGACTCACAGGCTTCTTGCTGTTCCGGTTAAGCTGAAGCTAAATGCCACTCCTTGTGTGCGTAAAGATTTGGTACATATGCAATGTGCATGTAAATGGAGACTTTCAACAGACTGCTTTGTTTAAAACACATATCATTTATTCCCAATCTGCATATAGAGTGAATTCATTTGGCTGACAAAAATATCTTGAAGTATTTGAAGAGATCTTTATTGCTTTAAAGCCCTACTCCCGCATATTCAACAGATGAAAAAAAAGGGTAAAGACAGGTTTAAGGATGCAGCTCAGACTTGTGGTGTGTTAAAGGGGACCGGGTCAAACTTCTCAAAATCCAATCCATTGTTTTTATTGTGAAAGCCCATGACCGCTACCGTCAAACTCTCCGCAGCAAAGCCTCCACAAATTCACTGTAAGTGACCCCACTGAAAGACACCTCAAGCTTTTTCTCCATCTGCATATCATACATGAGAAGTGCTGAACAAAATAAGCTTCATCTTTTCTTTGTTTCTTTCTTTCTCAGGCTACGCACGAGAAGGCGTGGTTCCATTAAAAAGGAAAAATCATTCGAAAAAAGTAAATGGATCGGTTGAAAAAAATAGAAAATACAGACATTTTGAAAAATATCCAGGGCAGCACAACGGTGTAGTGGTTACCATGTCCACCTCACAGTAAGAAGGTCTTGGGTTTGAGTCCCATGCTCGGCGAGGGCATTTTTGTGTGGAGCTTGCATGTTCTCTCTGTGCTTGCGTGGGTTTACTTCACATACTCCAGTTTCCTCCCACAATCCAAAGACATGCACATTAGGCTAAGTGGCTGTTCCAAATGGACCCTAGGTAGGAGTGTGAGTGTGAATGGTTTTGTGTGTGTGTGTGTGTGTGTGTGTGTGTGTTGGCCTAGCAATGGACTAGTCATTGTCAAATTAAGTGGTTCAGCAAATGAAAGGCTGAATGAAAAATATTTTCAGTTTGATGTTACAATTTGAGAATGTCACCAAATATTTGCAGGTTGTCTGGAGCTTTTTAAAACAGCGACGCGTTACTTAGTGAGAATTCTGGGATGGATGAGCCAGCCCCTTTCAGAAACAATTATTAAAATAAATATATGCCTACACAGTCCCACACAAAGCGAGCTTGCCAAGTCTTAAGATTGACCAGTTTGGCTACTAATCTTAATTCCTAGCTTATAAATTAAAACTAAAATATAAAACACAACCCTGCTCCTATTCTGAGAAAATAACCCTGCCAGTTCATCTAAATGGAGCAAACAGAAGTAGCCTGCTATACAAATGGGCCCTGATTCATGACTGCAAACTAAAGAACTCTACACTGTCGGTGCTGAATGAAGATGAATATCTTGCTCTACTGTGTTCCGTCCTCATCCATTTCCACTTCTAGCAAACCAGAAGAGCTCCATGTGCGGCAGATAAAAAAAACAACACACTGAATTTGTGTGAACAAGGCATACATGTCGCTGAGCTTCCTGGCAGGATTCAGCATGGTTTTTATTTATTGTACACATATTATGTACAGAGCATGCATCTATGTTTGCAAGTAGGAGGGCAAAGCAGCCAGTTCCAGCCTTTCCTAGCAGAAACCTAATAGTCCGCATGACAAGCTGTACACTGCAAATACAACATACCCTACCCCATGGGAATCCACACACACACAAATTCACACACAAACAGGAAACCACTTGCATGCCAAGGTCCTTACATGCAAACCAGTCGGAGAGGCACGTCTGGGAATGAAAAGTAAGCACCAGGAAAAGAATGACAACACTGCGTCAGTGCTACAGGGTGTGATGTGTGTGCAGTGCAAAACCTACTACAACTGTGAAGCCTGATTTTACAATGTATTTAACACACAACTACAAAATGGACACAAGCTACGATTAACAAACAGAATATTTTTACCTCAGCACTGGTATAATTCACAAATGGTGAAGTCCTAACCATTTCATCAGATATGTGCACAACTTATAAATATAAACCCTTAATTAGGCTGGAAACAGGTCCGCCATTGAAAAACATGCATACCAGAGAAAATCTTGGGGAATATTTGGAAAGGCTTTTACTGCGCTGGTTAGATAGCCCTATTCTTCACATTATAAAAGAGCTCTTGTATGGTAGAGCCAATCACTTCCGTCCTGTTTGCATGGACACAGATGTTCTTAGCCGGGGAGCTTTTCCTCCTCAAGTACTCCCTCTGTTCCACTCTGATTACCCCTTTCTCTCTTTCTTTCACAGTATGTTCAAGGAGTCACAAGAAAAGAGGAAGCGCTCGGAATCCGAGGAATGAGGCAGTGACAGCGTTGAGCAATCACAGCCTGGATGTCCTCCAGAAGCTCAGATCGTCTTTCCAACATTTACGAGTCTCCTTGGCAATTTAACACTCGCTGTCTGGGATTTTAGATTGCTCCAGACCTTTTCTCCTCTCTGTGGAGGAACCACAGCCGAGATGCAATGCACTGGCAGGACATCCTGCTCCTGTCCTCATAACACTGTACGTATTTAACTATGTTTAACCAAACCTAACTATCTTCTGACTAGTCAGAAAAAAAAAAAACTGTCTGGAACTTTAATTTCACGCAAAACTGCTTTTGAGAACACACCTGAACTGCACCACTGGGATAGTGCTTCCAATTCAAAAGCATTTATGAATCATAGGTTAAAGAGGAAGCTGCAAAATTCCTTCCAAATGAGGAGAGGGGATGCAGTGCAGAAACAGTGCAAAACAGTACAGCTTGGTAAAAACAATAGTTATGGCCCTGTCCCAAATGGCACTCTTAGTCCTGCAGTACCTCCAGTTTCACACTTTGGTGACATGGCTGAGATGTGTGAGTGAGCGAGGCCTTGGGAGTTTTACAAGTTAGCATTTGTTGCATGTTGTGTTCAGTGTGGTGTTTTCACAGTGGTTCACCATGCAGAGATACAGATGGAGAGTCACAAACTTACATGTCATTATTCGTGCAAACACTTCCGCAGAATGATCCAACGAACTTTGAGCAAAAAAACCCTTTGAAGCATGTTGCTTAACAATGACAAGCAAAATCTGAAATATTTTCCATTAATGAATATTTTTTCTTTAAATAACAAATTTAAACAATGGCTCCACAGAAAATTGACATTTCGTTTAACCAGTTGTTAAATGAGATTTGCTGTTTTGCACAGGTGCTATATTACACGTTGCTATGCTACTTAAAGCAACAAACCCTTTAGGACTCTAACTTGATCTGACTCTCATCTTATCTGCTGTGACTAGTCCTTGCTCACTGTTACAGGGAGTTGGGGGTCAGGGACCACTGCTGAGTCTGCTTTGATGCAGGCTGTTCCAAAGGGTGCCTAGAAGGTGTTTTTGCAAACGCACTCTGGAAGCCCAAAATGGGAAATGGGACTCCCTACGGCCTTGCAAACTTTGCAGGTGGAAGTAAACAAGCACCAGGTGGTCCCAAGTGCACCATTTGGGATCAGTGCTAATGTAGCTTTATTCTGAGAAAAGCTAGCCCATATTCAGGAAGATGTCAGCAAAACTCCTATATCGTGACTAAGTAAAATGACAGTTAGATGAAATGCAGATCCATCTTAACAATTAACTTAGCCTAAGTTTGTTCTCTGTGTCTAAATGGTTCACTACCCAAAGGGTTCAGTGGTTTCTCTGTGTAATTATTTCCAAATGACAGACACATTAATCCACTGAACACTCTGCAATCTCAAACACAGAAATATTAATAACAGTAACTGACAAAGTCAATTATTACTTCATTCAGAAACCATTATGCACCCATATAAAACACATCACAAAATTAATTAACTCTATACCACATTCTATCACATGACTACTTATATTGCTGACTAAACTCTCTTATTTGCATTATCGTCTGGCCAACATACTATAACAGTTAGGGGAAAAAAGATATTCCTGTTTCCATTTTAGGAATAATCCTGACTCGGCTTGATTTCCAATGCTAATCCAATCCTGACATCACATTATTAAGCGCACTGACTACATGACTGGGTAGCAAATTATCAGAGGCCTGGTTGTGAGAGCCAGTAAGAACATTTTTGCTGTGCAAAAATAATGCTGTGTCAGACCTGAAAACAATTCCAAACCAATATGGTGTCAGCATTTAAGATCAGTACATCAGTATCAGCCTCAGTACTGCTACTCAGTATTAGATCCAAACAACTCTATGCAGGAATATATTGTTTACATGATACACGATTGAAATCTCAATATAAATCTGTGCTCTGAAGCTAAAATCTGTCGGAAATTCTCAAAATCCAGCTGCTTCATTTATCCACACAGGCTCTCCAAGAGATACAGGGACATTAAAATAGGCCTCATTAGAGTACAGCACAGCATGACCATCATTCTGTCAGTGTGGCTCATTGTATTTCTTATAAATGTACTCAGATTCCTCTCCATGAACTCTGAATTTGATTTTTCTTCTGATAATAAAACACATTTGACCAAATATGGCCAATTATCTTCATTTCCCTTCATACTCCTGACTGGGACATCACTGATAAGTATTTATAATTTTATATTAAAAGACTAAATATAAATCCTGTTTTTAATCCAGCACCTGCTCAGGAGTTGCAGTAAAGCTAATGCCCTACTGTCTGAGACTGACATTGAAGGGTGCTGAAAAACAGGCCTCAGCTCAGAGAGATCCAGCAATGATGAGCAAAATGTCATTCCATGAACGGTCCATGCTCAAAGAAAGGGATTATGAAACAGGACAGGCCCAGGCTACTATTCAAATGGTCTGGCAACCAGACGGTACATCATAGTATAGTTATAAAACAGCTGCGCAGAGGCTAGGCAGTCACGGCATGGCAAATGAGACAGGATCATACGTCCAACCAGAAGGAACACTGGCAGGACTTCCAAGTATGAAAGCCAAATTCTGTCCAGGAGCCAATATGGCTGTATCCTGCATTCCTAGGAGGTCGAACCCATCTGAATGATATAAGTGCAAAACAGAATTAACAGACATGAGAGAAATTCACCAGAAAAAGTCTTGTGAAGTAAATAGTGTTTGAGCAGATCAAACAGCAAATTTGCCATTTACTCATACTTATTTACCAATGAATGCACTTCATTTCATTTAATCATGCGTCAGACCATGGTATAATTTAAAGGAAACTGGTCACCTTAACCATGAACGAGCGCTGAACACATCAAACCATGCCTTCGTCGATGCGTGCACATGCGAGGTGCCCCGTGTAACAGCTCCCACCCACCTGAGGTCAGGCCCCTCCTATACATGAGGCACTACGCATTTCTGTGGGCCCTAGGGAAGTCCGTGTAGGTAATTTGCTCTAGTAAGTGTGTGCTGTGGTCAACTAAGGCATGGTTTGATGTGTTTAGCACTCTTGTAAGGTTAAGGTGACTGATTTCCTTTAAGCAATGTCTGAAGCAGTTCATCTGCTATTTAATATAATCTTATAATCGCAGATAATTATGCAGCCTGGTATGTGATAATTGTTCTGGGCTATGTTGTGAGTAATAATGATTTTGGTATATCATCATTTATTAGGGACAGCACTAATTGACTCAAAAATAGTTGCTCATGTGCTGGCTATAATCCCAGTCCTGTTGCCTTTTTTAAATGCCTGCACAAGAACTGTTTTTTGGCACACGGTACTGGACAGCTATATATAGAGTTGCGGTCAGAAGTTTACACATTCATCATGAACATGAATGGCATAGAAAGATTGGGTTTTCAATGATTTCTGTTTTTTTTTCCTCTGGGAAAGAGTGTTTGTGCAACGTATACCTTTAATATTTTAATATAATGTAATATTTTTTACTGCCAGAGCCAAGGACTCGTAACTTTCTGTAAGTGATCATGATCGATCACAGCTGGTAGCTTTTTTGTGCCAAACATGAAAAGGGTTTGTTTTAGAAATACAAGAGGTATAGCCATGTTGCCACCTAGGTGTCATCCTCAGCTGAGAGGAAACTTGTAAAGATGATCAGGGACAACCCAGGAACCACTAAGGAACAGGCCTACCCTGAACTAGAAACTACTGGAACAACAGTGTCTCAGTCTACAGTCACGCGACTTTAACATCACCATGATCTGGCAGGCTGCCATTCAAGAAAGAAGTCCCTCCATGTTGAGAATTAAAACTAAACCATGGAGCAGTGGAAGTAGCTGGAGTGGTGGTATGAATCTTGAAACGAGGTAATACAGTGCAGCATTTAACATGTCCACATATTGATTAAGTGGTATAATAAGTACCATCAGATTACAAGTGAAGAAAATAGTGTAGCAGAGTGAAGCGCTGTAATTATGAAGGCACATGACTATTAATTTGCGCATCAAGTACTATTGGAGGACATTTCTGCTGAAGGTAACTCATTTAAATATATATATTTGTAAGTTTTAGAATTATATATATTTATATAGATGTATGTAGAATTCTGTATGTATACATAGATACTTGTAATTTTTCTTATATTGAGACTTATTCTTTACTTGGTATTTCCTCCAGGATCAATAAAGTATTCTGATTAAAATTAACTAGCTTATACAGATATTTTTGCCTAACACTCTGTTGTTAAAACCGAAGAGTATACATGAATTCTGCCTTTGCCCTCTGTAGTAAGGTAGCATACTATAGCAAGTCACAGACCAAAGCACCCTGAATTTATAAGAAACAATTCAAGGTCCTAGGTATTAGCAAGACTTGGGTCTAAGAAATAATATACCATAATGTATAATTTATTAGATAAACCTCATTCATTCATTTTCTAAGCCGCTTAATCCTAATTAGGGTCGCAGGGAGGCTGGCGCTCATCTCAGCCGACTCTGGGTGAGGGTGGGGTACACCCTGAACAGCTCACCAGGCCATCGCAGGGCCAACACTTACACAACCATTCACACTCACACCTAGGGGCGATTTGGAACAGCCAATTAGCCTACTGTGCATGTTTTTGGACTGTGGAAGGAAACCGGAGCACACGGAGGAAACCCACGCAAGCATGGGGAGAGCATGCAACCTCCATACAGAAACGCCCAAGCTGGGAATCGAACCCAGGCCTTCTTGCTGTGAGGTGGCCGAGCTAACCACTAAGCCACTGTGCCGCCTAGATAAACCTCAGTGAAGCCATGTTATCCATTTCAACACCCATAACAAGTTTGCCAGCACAGGACTAGACAAAATATCACTATGGGTTGGCTAATTTTAAATGAGTTATTTACAGCTAAATATTTCCCAAATATGTGCCGAATGGGGAAGTGAACCCACATTCTTGGATTGGTAGGCCTGGGCCTTTACCATTGCACCACTTCACATGACAATACTACGACAGATAACATAAGACATAAGATAAGGTATGACACCTTCCCAGAGCCCAAAATTGCTCACTACTTACTATATAGAGCGCTATGTATAGTATATTGCATAGTGCCATATTGTAGTAGTGTCCGAATGTATACTGAGAGTTATTATACACTATATAGTACACTCAACATATCCCATAATGTGTTGTGAAAAGTATAGTGTACAACCGATGGTCACTAACCAAGCAGATGATCTTTCTTATGACAGGAGGCGCGTGACAAATTCAGGAGTTTTAGCATGAAAATAAGGGCACACAAAATAGGGTAGGATGTAAATATGGAAAGAAATATTAAAATTACACTGAAGTGAAAGAAATTGATCCAAAGCCTCAAATTTGGTTTAATAAAAAAGTAGCAGCAATGTTCTTATGGATGTTCTGTTGACGTTGACCAGTCATGTTTTAACAACATTACACAATTAATGACACCTATGAGTAATGTTCAAAAGCGTCTTAAAGTCCTCTGCTTTTAATCTATATAGGGAGAAGGAGGTAGTGAATGAGTGAGCGATTTCAAAAACAGGGTTTGTCGTCGTAGATTTACAGCAAAATTGGGATTGGTGACTCACTCAGACCTGAGAACTCAGGTAGTAACTCAACAACTGTTTAATTTCAGTTGTTGGCTTAGTGCATGAAGAGAACTAGCAGTAGTAGAAGTGATAATAAAAAAAGGACATGCTCTGTGTGTGTTACATTGAAGATGACATCACAGCAATTTTGCATGGGGTCACTATATAGCCCACTTACATTGAGTACTTTGTCTGCAGTGGAAAACAAAGGACCTAATTCCAATAGAGAGTAGACTCTGGTACAGTTAATTTGAGCCTGTACCATGTAATTGGCACTGCAATTGGGCTATCTGTCATGTTCCTCAAACTATTCCTAAACAATCTTTAGAGTGTTGCAGGACGCATTGTCCTGTTGAGAAAAGGCCACGATCATTATGGAAGACCACCGTCATGAAAAGGAGTACTTGGCATGTAACATCATTGAGGTAGTTAATGGGGGTCAGCATAGCATCCACATGAAAGCCCATGGTTTCCCAGCAGTACACTGCCTCCACCCTCTTGCCTTCTTCCCATAGTGCACCATCGTGCCATCACTTCGCCAGGTATGCAACACATACGCAGCTGGCCATCCAAATGATAGAAAAGAAACTGTGATTCATCAAAAGACACCATCTTCTTCACTGCTTCATGGTCCATTTCTGATGCTCACATGCCCATTATAGATGTCCTGATGCTCTGTTCTCTTTCTGTCATTTACAGCATTAACTGTGACAGAAATCTGTACTGCAGTAGCAGGTCTGTGGGACCGGACCAGGTGGGCTGGTCTTTGTTTCCTAGGCACAGCAGTGAGCCTTGTGTGCCCATGACCCCGGAACAAATTCGTTGGTTTTCCTTTCTTGGATCATTTTTATTAGGTACTAACCACTACTTACTGGGAGCACCCCACAAGACCTACAGATTAAGAGTTTTAGGTATTATTCACATCAAACATCACAATTTAGAATTTTTTATTTTTTTTTTTAGATTTTTGTTCTTGGTGACTTTCACATCGCTATGACTGGTACCAGATGCCTAGTTAGAATATGTCTGAGCCTGTGATTCTCCTGGGATTTTCTTTAAAGTTCATACATGTAACAGTTGGGTAACAGTATTTTTTAAAACTCATTCAAAGTTTTAGTATATAGTAGACAAAAAATGCAAGAAAACCAACTAAAACAAGAATATTATGTTCTATTTTTCCATTTTTCAAGAGACGACGCTGCCTACTCCAAGTGACTGAAAATAAACACCCAGAATGTGGTAGTTGTGTAAGTGGAAACGTCTCAGAGAGGTCAGAGGAAAATGGACAGGCTGGTTTTGAGCTTGGAGGAATTCTGAGGAAAGTCAATGAACTACTCTTTACAGCCGTGGTGAGCAGAAAAGCAACTAAGAAAGCAAGAAACCTCGATTTTAAAAATGGATCCGCTACAGCAGCAGACGACCCAACATCAGATTCCACTCCTATTGATTAAGAACAGGAATCTGAGCCTGCAGTGGAAATATGTCGCTGGCTCTTTTTCTAGCCTTCACCATGACAATAATCCTATTTGCTATGATCACAATACACTTTCCAGAGAGATCACCGGTATCATCAAGCATTTCTATAAATTTTTTTTTTACAGAAATTCTGAGTGAAAGTGGCTAAACAGATCTTCACAATGTTTTCAGTTTTAAAAATATAATTTTTGTAAATGACAAATGAAAATGAACTGAACTGCGATTTTTTAAAATGCAACACGAGTGTTATGGAGTCACTTTGTTACCAAAGCTGTATACAATACATACAGTGAATCAGAAAAAAGTCCAATATTGTGATATGATATTTATTTTTTATCATAACACCCTCCCTATTATATATTTCCTGTTTACAAATACTGAACCCTGGAACAAAGGACAGAGGAACCGTGGATGCATTCCTCATCTCATGACAGCCCTTATACATTTTTTGCAATGTCATCATTAAAAACCATCCCAAAATGTATTTAATCCTCCCAATGGAGGACAAACGTTCTACCAGGAAGCGTTCCACGCTAGATGGAACTAAGAGAGGACAAAGAGCATCTTTGAGCAGAAAGCAGCCCTGTCCACTTGTACAGTTCTTTTTCCTGGCCGCACTCCAGCAGACCTGGCTTTTCTGACCATCTCAAAGCCTGATTGTTCCTTACTGCTGTGTATTCAGCTCTGACAAAAAGGAGAGCATGAGTAGGAGGAAAAACAACAACAACAACGAAAGACGGTCTAAGAAGGGGAGACTGTTATCAGCCTGGGCCAGACTCAAGATGGCTAGTCATATCTGCACTGGAAATACATTGGCTTACCAGTAAGCAGTGGCCTCACCCTGAGTGCTCCTAACCTCTCACTGCTCAGCTCCTACACTGTTAAACCTGCCTAGGAGCATTCATAATCCTCTTCAGTCATTCCTGTCCCGCTGACCAATCTTCTGACACGGCGAAAGCTTCATCAAGTCTGAAAACACGGCGTGTCATTTGTATCGTTGTTTAGACGCACATGGGAGAACGATAATGCTACACGGATTTACAGATAAGACAAATGCAAAGTTCTTCAAGGGGTCACTGGGTAACTACGGGCTTTGATAGCAAAGCATCCAGTTCTAGTGTTCTGCAGGAAATCTTTAAGATGTCCAATCGAGGGAACATCAAAGGCTTCTGGAATATCTAAGGTCACTTATCAGATCTCCCCTGTCCTCAGACTGACCCCCGATCAGGACTGTAGGTGTAGTGTGTATGAGATGCAGGTCAAATCCCTTTCATAAAGCTGGAGAGATCACATCCAAGGGATTTAAAAGCAGATATTTAAACTACTGAGATGTTCAGAAGCAGAAGATCAGGATCTTGTGAAACTGGTGAGTTTGTCAATGAAAGGCTGTTAGGTTAAAAATATATAAATAAATAAAAGAAAATAAAAATTCTGAACCAAACAGATCGGAAGTGGTTGTTATCTTTGTGATCCACAACACCCCTCGACACAGGATTTGAATGCAGGCTGAAGGGCGTACAATAAATAACTTTAAACCGCTAGTAGAATAAAAAGTTGTCAGATCTTGTAGCTCTGTGCTGAAATGAAACTCCGGATGCATGTCCCATCCTTCAGTGTTTTTTTTTTTTTTAATTAATTAATTAATTTATTTATTATAATAATATAACCACACAGCCTGCTGTTCATCTTGAGTTATTTACAGTGATACACAAAACTCAACCCCGATGATTCTGGTGATACAGACACTGTTCCGACGGCAGGATCAACCCTCAAAGTACCAGAGACGGAAACAGCACCAACACTTCATAAGAAACGGCGCTTTATTCCTTTACCTGTTTACGATATGTGTTTCTCAGCGGGTTGCCAGAGTGCGCAAAAATCATCCTCCAACTCGGTGTCGCGCAGCAAAGATGATTTACTGTCAGTTGTTATTCGCGCTCCTGAGTGAGAATATCCACACGTAAAGTTGTATATTTAATTCTACAAAACATAGAGACGTGTCGAGGCTATTCCCGAATCCAACTTTGACTCGTCTGTACACAAAACCCTACCAGTAAAAAACGCTAGACGTTAAAATACGCGGAATATACATCCCTCGACCGTCCTTAAGTTCGATTGCCCAACCCGTTTGTTTAGCTCCGTTCATTGATCTGAGTTGAGTTCCCCACAGAACAAACCCTCCCACTACGGACCAAACCATTACACTGCCTCACACAGGGGTGGACAAAAAAAAAGAAACGTAATACATACAGAAAGAGTCGTTTTTGTGTTTTAATTTGAAAAGTAAATCATTGTAGACTATTTTAGCTGAAAAGGTCTGTGCATAGAAGATCTTATTTAAAAAAATAGGTTTTCATATAAGTGAGTAAATAATCCGGACCCCCCTCTGATTTCCCATCCTTTCTTTAAGCGTGCATACTTTACATTCCTCTGTGCGGCCATTAACTAGTGTGTGGTTTGTATTTTCTGAACTGGGTTAACGCATTTTATAGTACACAGATCATACTTTTATTAAGCGAAATCTGTTCTTACTGCTTCCTGAAAACAAGTGTAATTACTGAATAAGGAGCATACTTTATCTGTATGGCTCTATTTGTAAAAAATACACTAAGAAACTGATGTGTTTGTTAGTGATCTATCTATCTGTATATCTGTGTCTATCTGTTTGTCTATCTATCTGTCTGTCTGTCTGTCTGTCTGTCTGTCTGTCTATCTATCTATCTATCTATCTATCTATCTATCTAT
>JBCNYH010000012.1:31386426-31396713 GCA_039654325.1 Tandanus tandanus | reverse complement strand
ACACTCTCTCTTTCTCACACACACACTCTCTCTTTCTCACACACACACTCTCTCTTTCTCACACACACACTCTCTCTTTCTCACACACACACTCTCTCTCTCTCTGTGTGTGAATCTGGAGCACTCGATTCATCATAAGGGGGGCAGAGAGAGCAAGAAAGATCCATTTTCTCTACTCAAATAACCGAGAGATGAATCTCTGTTTGAACTGTCCAAAGTTTCTTCTCTCTCTCTCTCTCACACACACACACACACACACACACACACACACACACACACCTCTCTCTCTCATACACACACACACTCTCTCTCTCTCTCTCTCTAACACACACACACTCTCTCTCTCTCTCACACATCTCTCTCTCTCACACACACACCCTCACTCACTCTCTCTCACACACACACACACCCACCCCCCCCCTCATTCTCTCTCACATAGAGAGAAAGAGAGAGAGAGAGAGAGAGAGAGAGCGTACGTATCGAAAAACATCGAAAACCCACCGCAGTTGCCCGACCGGGAGCGCATCCCGAGCCCCGAAAATCACAAACTTATAAAGTGAAAGCGCTCCGATCTGCTGCGATTTCTGTCCGAAAGCCCCGAGTGCGTATTCAGCTCAATAGCAGTGTGTCTCCGTGCGTGCTCTCTGTACTGTTTCCTACCTTGGCGTGCAGGTAGGGCGGGTAATAGTAGGAGTATTGAGGGTACATCTGCCTCCACACTCTGCCCATCAAGATCCAGGGACACTCACTTCTGCTCAGTCCACGGGGCCAAAGCACACCACACCGTCCCGTCCGTTCAGCTCAGCTCCTCGCACTCAGCACTGTGCGATCCACACACACACACACACACACACACACACACACACAGAGAGAGAGAGATTCCATCATGGGCGGTGGTATAATGTATTCTATAGGCTATTATTCTCCTCGTGTAAACAAACAAGCAAGCAAACAAACAAGTGAACACACATACAATGCAAATGTTATTTTTCTGTGAACTGAATCCGCTGATAAAGTCCCCGTGGTCGTGCAGGTTTCCTCCAGGCACTCTGTTTTCCTCCCACAGTCCAAAGTCATACATTTGGCAAATTGGCTGCTCCAAGTTGCCCCTTCGTGTGAATGTGTGTGTGAATGGTTGTGTGTGTGTGTGTGTGTTTGGCGAACTGTTCAGTGTGTACCCCGCATTCACCAAATGACGGCTGAGATCCAGCTCCAGCTTCGCCGCTAATAAAATCATCTATCTATCTATCTATCTATCTATCTATCTATCTATCTATCTATCTATCTATCTATCTATCTGTCTGTCTGTCTGTCTATCTATCTCTCTATCTATCTGTCTGCCTGTCTGTCTGTCTGTCTGTCCGTCCGTCCGTCTGAATTATTATGATGTTTAGTTAGTCAATGCAGGTTATGTTGGCTGACACCAAACAAATCTTGCACATGAATACAGGATATAAATGTTTTAAAGTGTACCACCATTGTGCCTCCTATGTTTTGGATATATCATGGGAACAAAAATAATGTTTTTGAAAAATAACTTTCAATTAAATAAGACCATTTTACTTGTCCTTTTATCTCCAACTCAGTCGAAGTCAGGGACACTATTCTTATTTGCTTCCCTAATAAAGAGATGCCAGATCAGATCAGTATGAGAATAACTGGCTAATCTCTGATATGAGTTCTGTGTTAGAAAAAAGAAATCTGTGTGTATTGTTGTCGGGACAGATTTCAAGTAGAACACTGTTAGAATACTAATAATGCATACCTATTTAAAAAATCCCTTGAAGCATATGAAAAATGTAATATATGGCCATTCCTAGTAAATAAATTGAAGCTACACTGTACAATAGTTAGTCCTGGTGTTTTGGCAATGTGTTGAAAAGTGCTACCATAGAGTCCACTTTTAGCAGATTATAATCTTAACCTTAGCTCTAGCCCTGCACCTAACCATAACCTTAACCCTATGACTTAAAGCTTACAGTAAACTCCTAACCTTAAACCTAACAGCTAACCATTAAGTAGCATATTTTGATAGGTAGCATAAATTGACAGGACATCAGTCCAAAAAATTTATTAGACAAGGGTGTCTGTGTTTTGTGTAGCTCTGCTACATGACTTCAGGGATAATGCACAGCAATTATCACAAAATAAACCTCATCAGGGGGTTCAGGACCCCAATAAGGAGTTGAGGGGTCTTGCATCCCTCTGAAGAGGTTTATTTTGTGATTAAAAACCAATTTGCTATAAATTATTCTGCTTATTATATGGCTACTTATTTAATATTAATTTAAATAATTTAAATCTGATTTAAATGTGATTATACTGATTTTAAAATTATTTTATTGCTTCTGCTAATGACATGCTCCATGGCAATGGGGTGTTCTAAAGAAAAAACAGACCTCTGAATACCAAAACCAACCAATGGGAATCGAGTAATCAAATCCAATAATCAGATCCAGTCCGGTAATAAACTATTTGAATCCCTCTTGTCACACTTATATGGGCTGTCGCTCAGTCTGTGCGTTGGCATGACAACAGACCACATTCTATCCAGCTTCTTTGACCTTTCATCTTATACCCTCACACATGCACATTCATGCGGTTACTGTATCTAATCAGCCAATCATGTGTCGGTAGTGCAATGCAAAAGAACAGAATAAATAAATATAATAAAAGACACAGGTGAAAAGCCTCAGGTAAAGTTCACATCAGGGCACTGGAATAAAGAAAAACTGTGACCTCTATGACTTTAACCATGACATGGTTGTGGGAGAGTATTTCATAAACTGCAGATTTCCTGGAATTTTCACATACAACAGTCTTTGTAGTTTACACAGAATGGTAAAAAAACAAAAAACAAACACCAACAAACAAACAAACAAACAAACAAAAAAATGTGTGAGCGGCAGTTCTGTGGGTGGAAGTGCCTTGTAGATAAGAAAGGTCAGAGGAAAATGGCCAAATTGCTTCAAGCTGTCAGGAAGGATATAGTAACTCAGATATTCACTCTTTACCACAGTGTTGAGCAGAAAAGCACTGAAACATGCACAAAACTTTGAACCTTGAGATGGATGGGCTGCGACAGCAGAAGACGATGTTGGATTGTATTTCTGTCTACCAAGAAGAAACTGAAACTGTGCACAGAAACTGGTCTGTTGAAGATTAGAGAAAAAGAAAAAAATGCAAAGCTTTATTTGTACATACACCGAGCTAGAAAGCATAGTTTATTCAGTATGTAGCACATGACATAGAGAATTTTGCCTTTTTACAGTAGATAATATCCAGTTTAATCCTGACAGTCCCCCAGTGACCTGCAATAAATTAGTGTTCAATAGCTGTAGCTTAGGGAAAGCAAGACACTCACAATAAGTAGGGAATATGGGCCGTTTTACATTTACAGCATTTGGCAGACATCCGTATACAGAACAACTTACATTTTTATCTCATTTATACAACTGAGCTATTGAGAGCCTTACTCAAGGGGCCCAACAGTACTAGCTTGGTGATATTGGGCCTTGAACCCTTGATCTTCTGATTAGTAACTCAGAACCTTTAACACTGAGTCATCGCTGCCCCCAATAATTACGCATACATCTGCATTAATTGAAGCGTGTACCTGTGCTACATTATGTAGCTTAACAACCATTTGTGTTCTTTGCATTTTGCTGTCTAACTGAAGCTTTGAGTCAGGATGTACTGTATACCATAAGGCCCTTGATCTTGTCCTTGGAACCCACAATTAAATGTTAAATCCAGAAGTTTACTGTTCAGCCCAACAGTAAAATGACTACATTTCCCTGAGCCAATGAAAATATATCACTTGTGGTTCTAACACCTTCTACGTCAACATGTGAAGACATATCTGTGATCTGTGCAGTTGAGAGCTGCTTTAGTTGAATCAGCATTTGAATGCAGAATTTGTATGGCAGTGTGATTGAATGAGGCCATGAAGCTGGAGCTTAGCCAAAAGCTCATGGTGGGGGGTGGGGTGGGGGTGTGGTGTTCGTCGCTTCCTGTGCTTATCCCAGAAACAGGAAACATCAAGTTTTAGAGTCCATGCCCATGTAGAAAGAGCAGTGACAGCTAAACACTGGAAAGTAAGCAGGCATTAAATTTACTAATCTGAAAATAACCGTCTGAGATCTTTACTTGAGCTGTAAGAACAGTTAGGTATTTCTATGTGTGTGTATGTGTGTGTGTGTGTATGTGTGTGTGTTGCTGGGTGTTGGCGGGGATGGACATTCTAAAGGGGGGGGGGGGGTGTTTGTATATCTTGGTGTCCCTTATACCCACAAGGAATGTTTTTTCTATTTTTAATTATTTCACTTTACAGAGACGACAGCTTTTATTTATATTCTAGTAAAATGTAAATATTTCTTTTGGGGTATTGAGATTATGGGAAATTCACAGCATAAATTAGTCTAAGTGTGTGTGTGTGTGTGTGTGTGTGTGTGTGTGTGTGTGTGTGTGTGTGTGTGTGTGTGTTTAAAATGTAGTGGAAATTATGGATCGTGATATAAAGCAGAGCTATGAAGGAGGGGTGGGAAGTGTTGTTCCAGGTGACCTCTCCTCTCAGAGCTCCTGTCCTGCCCCATCCATTACCTGCTGCTGCTTCAGCCTCTTCCACACTTCCAGATGGAGCTTTGTGACACATTCATTTATCACATGCAATCATCTATTACTCGGGTCGGCATGGAACACAGACACAGACCAAGGCTTTCATACCCACCACCCATTTAGTGGAGCTGAATTACACAGTTAAGCAGCTCAAATTGGAGTGAGTCTGATTACACTGAAGGCTAAATGTTACTGCTGCTATTATAAGTATTCAAAATAACCAAAACGAATCATTGATGGAATACTCAAAGTAGACTTTGTTTATGGCTTAGAAAGAAACTGACTGCATATCATTACAACTGTTTTTATGTGAATTATTTTACTACACGCTTTAATAAACACCAACATGAATCCTGAAATTTAGATTCGATTCATCCAAACATTTACTATAGTTATCTTAAAAGCAAATAGCTTTAATTCTATTTTTGGGCACACAAAAGCAGGTCAGTTACTTAAAAAAATTGGGTTTTAAAACTGGCCAGTTATATAACAGTATTAGTATTTGGTACAGAGTAAATAATGATACACAAATATTTCACTGTGTTTATATTTCCTTAAATCCTTTTAAAAAATAGACAATTTCTTAATAAAACTATTTCATAGTGACATTACTGACATCTATATAAGGGCTAATGCAGAGCAAGCTGGTCATTAGTGCAAAATAAACCCTGACAGCATGATGTAGGACCCTAAAAAAAGTAATTTTGTGAGAATTTCTGTCTCACCGTGCATTATTATGCTTATTACATGATTACTTACTAAATAAATCAATTATTTTACAGCAACTACTGATTTAAAAATGATTTTAATGATTTAAAATGATGTTCTTGCTTTTACTAATGACATGGTTCAAGGTCTGTTATACAAATACAGAAATAATAGATCAGAGAATCCTGTAATTGTCATGAGGTGAGTGGCGACATAGGTGCAGGAGTCAAAGGTGGTTTATTTCACGAGGAAACAGAAATAAATAAACAGGAACTGAAAGCACAAACCTTCACACAGGCTGGTGACAAACAAACAGAGTCTTTTCAGACAAACAGGTTAAAACCAGAACATAGAATTGCGGAGCAATCTGAAGATCCAAAGAGAACAAACAGAGCAAACAGTCCTGAAGCTCCCTGGGTTATAGATAAAAGCCTGGTATGATTGTAGTGAAGTTCACTAAAATGCAGCACAAAAAGACAGACATGAGATGGCAACATAACGGTGAACAAACAAATAAGCTGCAGATCAGCCTGGCTAGAAATAACAGATGAGCAGACAGGACAGCCAATGAAACCCCGGTGAGTAATGAGAGATACTTAACTTAAATAGGAACAAGTGCACAGGTGAGTGCAGGAGATGTGGTGAAAAGTAAATCCCGGGCAGAAGTTTGACAAACTGGACCATCAACCATCAGGGTTGTGGGGAAGGTGGAGGGGACATAGCAATAATTGACCAGTTAGAATTAATTAATTAATTTGCTGAACCTCTTCTTCACACATTCAATCATTCACAATCACATTCACACCTAGGGGCAATTTGGAACAGCCGTTTGGCCTAATGTGCATGTCTTTGGACTGTAGGGAGGAAACCGCAGTATCTGGAGGAAACTCACACATGCTCGGGGAGAACATGCTAACTTCACACAGAAATGCCCTTGCCTAGCCCGGGACTCAAAACCAAGACCTTCATGCTGTGAGGCAGATGTTCTTAGCACTACACCACCGTACCGCCCCCAGTAAGTATTCTAAAATGCAAGATAAAGACTATTAACACCCATCCATCCATCCATCCATCCATCCATTATTTACACTGCTTCTGTGACAGGGCCATGGTGCCAATCTTTGTGCAAGAGGTGGAGTACACCCTGAACAGGTCGCCAGTCCATTGCAGAACTATTAATACCCACACACTATTTTTTATTACCATTTTGTTTTTATTTCCAAATGAGTTAGGTCTTTTTTTGGAAACAAAATATATTGCAACAAAAATTCAATAAACACCTATGCCTTTGAAAACGAAAAGCATTCTTTGTATAAGAAATTTAAACTCTATTTTATGTTCATGTGTTTGTCTCTCCACTTTGATGTGTAGGTTATGATGTATATAGTTAATTTATAAAGGTCTTGGACTCAAAGTTCAGTTGTAATTGGGGCTTTCCCTAGTGCTGACAAAGGCTTTATGTTGTCATGGTATATTACAAAACTTCTGATTCTCTAAGATGTTTGTTCTCTCCATCATCTTAGTGGTTTTTGTAAAATGAATCTCTATTGGCAGGTCAGGTCCACAGACCACGCCCACAGGAAACTAAGAGAAAAGCAACAGCAACTGAACGTATCGGACCGACTGGCCCAAACCATTCATATTCATGCACCAGTTTGTCAGTGCTTCCTGTTTTGGGTTTAGGTGTCTGTATGCATTTCATCAAATATTAATGCAGTCTTTTTGTATGGTTGCATTTTGTGCGTTACATCTCGTATTCCATATCATCTCAATCCTCATTACAATGATTGAACGCCCAGTCTGGAATTTGTTTTATCCTGTGTTATCATCACTTTACTCACACTAGTCATCTTTATAAACCTTAGAGCCTTGAGGCCAGAGTCACAACTCAAACAACACCATTCTTAGTGCTCTGTGTGTGTGTGTGTGTGTGTGTGTGTGTGTGTGTGTGTGTGTGTGTGTGTGTGTGCGTGAGTGTATTTTGTAATGAATAAATGTATACGAATGATATGAATGAACAGAACATGCTACCTTCCTTTTTACTTATCATGAAAAAAAAAAACATTCATACTGTAGTAACTGGTATGAAACTTTTAAGCAATACTGAAATGATCTGTGAGTCTCCCTGGAAGCAGCACACACATATAATACCTGGAAGTGAGACTTCTGAGAAATACGATGTCAGAGGTATGAGTCATTTATGAAAGCAGAGCACAACTTTAGCCAAGCTATAGGCTAAGCACTTGTAGTTTTTAATCTGTTGGCAGGGGTGCTCCTGTTTATTACATTCTTCTTACCTCGCCTGTAAAAGATGGCAGCTGGGATTTTAGTATGGGATAGTTGTATCAAGCTAATAAACATTCAAGGCAGCGTCGACGTTAGTCTCTCAAACTGAACCACATATTGACTTGGCTATTTAGCTTGTGTCTCAGTGCTTGGACGCTGAGATCCTGAAATCTGATCTGAGTACTCACTCTGCATTCCAGCACAAGCCCTGTTCTCTCCCTCAGGATGCCTAAGCTCTCAGCTTTGGCCCGCTTCTGATCTCCCTCCCCCAGAATTCCCTTCACTTGCTCTTTCTGATCTTCTCTCACTGCAGACCTACAGCAGTCGGTTTGTTTTGCTGGCTCTCAGAACACCTGACAGGGCAAAGATTTACCAATGTTCTCCTGATGGTTCTGTTAGAGAGAGAGAGAGAGAGAGAGAGAGAGAGAGAGAGAGAGAGAGAGAGAGAGCAAGAGAGAGAGAGGGAGCAAGTGAAGCATGTCATGGTATAGTCTGAGTCACCGAGGTCTTTTAAGTGAAAGTTGATAATGTTATTGTAATTCACTCAAACTGCCTAAGAATCTCTGAATCAGGCAAAGCCATCTGCTCTTCAAATGATTTAAATTCAGATACGCTTTGACCTCTTTACTGTTAATCCAAACCCAACCCTTGGGACATCCCGCTTTGAATATCATAAATAATGTAAAGGAGATAAAATGTCTGGTTACCCTGTGCGCAGAATGTCAGTGCTTTCTCAGTGCTTCTTCTTAAGAGTGCTAAGATTAAGATTATTAGTTAGTTTATCCTTCAAAACAATTTGGAATATAAACATAATGTAATCATTCTAATGAGATTATTATAAAACTGTTATAAGTCTATTATGGCTTAATTTCTCTCCCATTGATTAATCTGGGGGCTCAGTGACTCCAGATCTCTTTGCAGAACACACAATTTTCACTGCTCATGTCTCCACCTCTAAACATTCCTCAGGATTTCATTTCATTTCATTTTTGGAGCCACATTATTATTTATTAGGGTCATGGCAAGGCTGGAGCTCATCTCAGCTGACTCTAGGCGAAGGCGGAGTACAACCTGACCATCATAGTACTAACACAGGCACACATAACCATTCACACTCATATTCACACCTGGGGCAATCAAAAATATCCAGTTCGTCTAATGTGTATGTCTTTAAACTGTGGGAAGAAACCGGAGAGCACCCGGAGGAAACCCACGCAAGCACGGGGAGAACATGCAAACTCCACACAGAAATGCCCTCACCAGGCACGGGGCACAAACCCAGGACCTTGTTGCTGTGAGGCAGAAGTGCTAACCACTATGCAATCATGCCGCTCTTGTTTCACAAGCTATTTCTCATATTTATTTATTTTCTTCTGTCCATACAAGAGTGACAGAGTTACAGTGTCACATAATACACAGGTCTGACATTTACTTTTGTGAGAAAGTGAGATTTGGGAATTTTGCACATTTATCTGAGATCAAAGACCTCTATGTCTACCAAAGTACTGACTGTAAGGGATTTAGTCTTGTCATGTGAGCAATCTGATTTAAAGTGTTTGAAAGTCCTGTAGTGTGAACTCCATTTTAATTTGTATGAAACTAAACAAAACCCCCTGATGGTTTAGCGCCCAGTGTTCCCAAGATTTCAGATTCCGGATATACCCTTACCCTGACGAGGATAATGCAGTTACTGAAGATGAATTTATAAAAAATATACAAAATCCTACCACATCACATGTATGTTTATTTCATGACTCTGGGATCTTAACAGTGACGCCACCAAGAATTGTTTAATCAGAACCAGCATCCTATTCTGAGGTACGGTTATACACTCTAATTAGCCTTGCACACAAGAGTATCTCATTCACTTTTGAACTATAGGTCAGTAATACACTCCTATTTAAAGACTACAAGCCTGGCCATTCACATAATATACAGCTAAAGCTTTAGTGTGGAATAACACAAAGACCTGAGGCATGAGTGACCTGTCACTAACCTTTCCTCATGGGAAGTTTACTTGCTCTAATGGTATGATGAGCTTTATGTAGAAAGAAGAAATGAAAATGATATAACTTGCTGCAAGTTTCTGAATTATGGTATTTGTGAGAGAAAGACAGCATGGATATAGCTATAGTATGGTGATTGAGAGTCCTGTGTGAGAATGTGGAAAGTGCAGAGAGATTCAGGAACGTGTGAATACTCTGCAATGCCCCACGCTTTCCCCTGAGCCCTTTCCAACACACACACACACACACACACACACACACACACACACACACACACACATGTACATGCAGTTTGCTAAATAGGTAAGTAGACATGAATTGTTTGCGTTATTAATTTCTGAGTTTAGACAGAAAGAAAGAGAGACAGAGAAAGAGATGAAGAGTGAATAGGAAAGTGAGAAGGTGGTAAAGAGAAATGGAAGCAGAACAAAAAGACCAAACAGATCAGTCATTGCATATTCAAAAGATTTTCTAGACTCATATGGGTCTCCATTATGGTATATAACTCTATTATGGTAATTTGTTTCTGTCAGCTGGACTAGAGGAAGATATATACAAGGTGTCGGGCTCAGACTAATTACTTCTGTGCAGCTTTTCTCTGGGTTCTCTTGTTTGAAACAAAAATTCATCTCTCGCTAAGAAAAAGATTAAATGTGTGTGTGTGTGTGTG
>JBCNYH010000012.1:31307273-31318119 GCA_039654325.1 Tandanus tandanus | reverse complement strand
AAGGGGAGAAGAAGAGGTTACCTTGTATATATATATATATATATATATATATATATATATGCACCAAATGCAACTAATCACTTCCAAGCAGATTTCCTTTTATTATCCCTGAACAGTTGACCGAAAAGCAGCTTTTATGCGACTCTAAAAACATAGCCTTCTGCTGCACCTGTTATGAACTCTCTGAGGGGTCAGATTGCTCTGATCTGGTGCTTAATGCGGATTTGCTCCAACATAATAATCACAGGTTTACTTACCAGGAATTCCTAATTATTTGCTGTCCATGTTATTTTGCAATAAACATACGTAACATGTAATTATGCTTTTTTAAAAAACTTAATTATATATTACATACAGAACATATCAGTAAGTTAAAAAATTAAAATAAAAAAATAATAGTCCCCATAAAAGTCACTCTTAGTGCAACATTTTTTACTATTCTACCTACAAAAGAGAAATAGTTCACTATATGTGTTGACAATTAGTTATATGGGAAACATATTAATAGAAAAATCTTGCTGCCATGGCTTTTGCAGCATTAAATCCACATGGGAGATCCCTTAGTAATGTCATCACTTATTTAATCAAATATGTAATGTGAATGAGATACCAGTAAATATATATGTTATGTGTTTGTATAACTGCTTGCTTACTCATCGAATATAAGGACCTATACACAGAATAAAGCTACTGTGAGAGAACGTCAGTTTTCATTACCTTTGGTAAAGGAGGTTATGTTTAACCTTCAGTTGTTTGTTTGTATGTGCGCTTGTTAGCAGGATACGCAAAGTTATATGCGGATTTTCATGAAAACTTTTTATTAGAGGTGGGGCTTTGGACAAGGAAGATTTTAGAGGTGATTTGGATCAAATTCTGGATGCAAACTGAAACACAATATCAGGCCTAAATTTGCCAGTACAAGTTAAACAAGCTTATAATTCTAGGTTGAAATTACATCGTCTGACTCAACCTGCTTTTTTTTTTTTTTGAAATCTTTTACAGGTAGTAACACCTTCCAGAGGACGAAGTGTGGTGAGTTGACTGGTTTATTTAATTTTGCTGATTTTCATTTCATCTCCTGCTAAAGTGCTAAAGTAATGAAATCATTTCTATTACTACATGGACAGTTGATGTATTTTTGTGATAACTGAGTTGAGGTATTTTTGTGATAATTATTGGCAGATTGTTTATTCATAGTGTAAATATATCCAGTGCACCTCCTTTTTAAAAATTTTAGAAAGACATAATGGATATGTGTATCTAGGGAGACATTTACTGCATACACTAATTGAGACATGTTCATTTATTCTTTAGACAAATGCAAATTAATTTAGTCCTTAGACATATTCTAAAACTCTAAACTAAGAATAACATTAAGCAGTGTAAAAGCTGTTCCTCCATGCAGTATGTGCTGGACATTTTCCAATTATTATCATGCAAATGAATAAGCTTCTTAAATCAAAGATCCTAATTATTACAAAAGAGAGAAAGTATCTACATTATAGGAGTACTTCAATATAATAAAAGTATGTATAATGAAACTGCAGGGTAGTTGTATGTGCCTATACCTTCTTGATTCTGTCAGAGCTAAGACTGGGGGTAATGTTTCCAGCTGTTTGGAACCTTCCCAAACTTAAAAGACGGATGTTGCTGTGGAGAAAACTAGGTTAAGATACTAAGAAGCACACATCTGAAGTACTCAGAGACTGAGTGAAAGTCTGTCTGCTTGTTTACAGGGTATGGGGAATAACTGTCTATTAAGTGCACCGGCTTGGCATGAAACTTTCAGCCTGAGGAAAAGGTTATATATAGAAGAGTTAAAGGGGTGTAATATTCCTCTGTCAATATATTTATTGGTAAATTCTCATGAAATCAGAAATATTCTATTGTTTAGGAAGTGATTAAGTCAGAATTGTTTAAATTTTTAAAAATTTTTTAGTTACAAGCAGGCTAAAACTTTCCTTCTTACTGGGAATATACACAGAAAATGATTTCTGGTGATGAAGCAACAAGTGACCATGTAAAGTCAATGAAAGTCGGCAGCTTGAAGTAACGACAGGTGAAATGTTATAAAGTGACACAAAGTGGGCAGGTATAGAGTTCAAATGAATTCAACTTTCAGGCTGACCGAAGTGCCAATCACAGAAAATCGATAGTGTTGACTGACAGATGCTTCTAAACATAGAGTTTCCCCAACACATTTACCATAAGAAAACAGTGAGCACAAGTTTACTGATCCTTACCTCAAAATAAAATAGCTGCTGTGTCTAACTACCACTGTTGTCTCAGATTGCGGTGTCTTAATACTTTTCTTTATACAACTGCACTCAGACCTTATATAAGGGCATTATGGACATTATGCCTGTGTCCACTTTTTCAAGTTCATCGGCATTTGCCATGAGTGTATATTTATATACATCTATTGAATTTGTATACATTTATATACATCAATGAATTCCCATTGAATAATGTGTTACAGCGAAATGATAAATCAGCTGAAATATTGCACTAAATGGACAAATCTGGAAATAATCATAAGTGTATATTTTTATTGTGCTCACAAAAAGGACATGCCTCATTGCTTTATTTCTATCCTCTATCTGCTACATATTGTCTGGATGAGACCCCACTGCAGTTTATGTTACAGCATGCTATTTAGAAAAATTTATCTGATTTTTTAAGACAGAAACAGGAATATCTACAGTTGAATACAGGCAAAAAGTTGAATTTATGATAAAAATTTGTGATAAGTTTTTAAGTGAAAAATTGTCACTTTAGAAGCATTATATAAGGTGTTATATACACTAGTGACATATTTATGGTCTTGCAGCGAATTAGCAGGTTACTGCTGACAGTTGAAATGGAAATGTACAAGAGTGTGGCATGGTGGTGTAGCGGTTAGCATGTCTGCCTCACAGCAAGAAGGTCCTGGGTTCGAGTCCTGTGCTCGGTGAGGGCGTTCTCCCTGTGCTTGCCTGGGTTTCCTCTGTTTACTCCGATTTCCTTTCACAGTCCAAAGACATGTACATTAGGCTAATTGGCTGATCCAAATCATCCCTAGGTGTGAATGTAAATGGGTGTGTATGTTAATCCTGCGATGGTCTGGCGAGCTCTTCAGGGTGTACCACCATCTTTGCCTAGAGTGAGTTGAGATAGGCTCAGGCCTCCCTGTGACCCTAGAAGGATTAAGTGTTTTGGAAAATGGATGGATGGAAATGTACAAGAGGGTTACCTAGGCAACTAGAGCCTGGAACGTTTGAGCAATGAGTGCATTGCCCTAATGACAAACTTTTAGTGGTAAAGCTATGAGTGACAAGTGACTTGCTTCCTGCATGTATGCCCTTTTAAAAGAGTTTAATTTAAGTCTGGCTCAATGCAGATAAGGTACACAGTCTTTATTATTTCTGCTTGCTTCACATGTCATGATATGTCTGATTTGTATAGAGATGCAGAAGTAGGGAGATGGTAATTAATTTTTTATTTGGTCCTTGAAACATGACACAGCATCAATTATAAAGCTGTTCCTCAATTGTCCAAGAGAATATCAAAGCAGTCAATATTCCACTCTGCACCAACAACGAGTTAAAATGTAATACGGAATGCTAGGAATGCCTCAGTAAAGGCAACACTGAAAATGCTAGTGTAACTCGTTCCTTGAGGTCACGAAGACCATTGCCTCTAGACATCTGCTCAAACATCTCAGATGTCAATGTGTTCATCCTACTTTTAATGCTCCCTGCCCTCTAGAGGATCTAGAGCTCGGCAAAGGTACTCTGGCGGATTCTGCTATATGCATCATGTTATGCTTGTAAGTGGAGGGGAACAACATATGTAAAGTTGATTAAAAAAAGAGGTCCTTATTGAGTCCCATATTTACATTGCTGAGTGACGACAGTGCTTGTGAAACTACTGAAGTACTGAAGTAACTATTTTAAACTGGGCGGCATGGTGGTGCAGTGGTTAAAACTGTTACCTTACAGCAAGAAGATTCTGGGCTCAAATCTTGTGGCAAACTGGGTCATATTCTCCACATGCCTGTGTGGTTTGGACTGGGTGCTCTGGTTTTTTCCATATTCCAAATGCATGTGGATTAGGTCAACTGGCTGCTCCAAATTGGACATAGGTGTGAATAGCCCTACAACAGACTGACGACCTACCCTGGATGTACCCTGCCTTTTGCCCAAGGTCACCTTGGATTGGCTCCAGCTTCCATAGGACCCTGACGGATAAGCAGTATAAACAATGGATAGATAGACATTTTAGATATGTTGTCAAATTTGCTCAGCAATAATTTGAGCGCAGGAACTCTGAAAACCCACCTAAATCAAGCCAGGGTATTAAACACGACTAGGTGACGGACTGAAAAAGTACTGTTCTATTTCTTTCGATATTCATATTCTATGTCCAATCAGGAGTAAGCAAGAAATGTTCAATAAGGGCCTTTCTTTGTTGAATAAATTTCCTGCCGTGTTGTTGGGTAGTTCATGTGCTTTGCCCTTGAGGCTGCCATGCATGACAGATTTTCTCGGCTGATATGTCTTTGGATTTTAGTTCAGATTTAAATGTCAATAACAAAATATCACTAAATAGTGCTATCATTACATCTGCAGATTTCTACATCTAGAATACGCTCTCAGGCTAATGTTGCCCTTTATATCCAACATAACTAAACTGTAAAGGCTTGAAAAAACATGAATGGCTGAGATACTCCATTTACCTTGCAAATTGTGAAGCAGTGCAGTGAGCCTCACCGTGTCTCGGTGTCTATATTGCAGATACTTCACCTGTTTCCCTGACCTGCTCACTGCAGCTATTCTGAGCTGACAAGGCTGTATGGCATGGATTGCACTGAGTTGAGAATGCTTTGCTCTTTGACTTAATAGAGGACTGTTATATAAAACATGCTGAGAGAGGGAAGAGTCAGGGGTAGGCTTCTGATAATTTTCTGACTGGTTATGAGCAGAAACTCCCAGTGTCCTTGGGAAGGAGGAGAGCAGAGCTGAATGTGGCAGAATGTAGGTGGTTACCTGTTTAAAGCCTAGACGTTATGAGGACAAGAGAGACAGAGAGAGAGAGCGGGGGAGAGAGAGAGAGAGAGAGAGAGAGAGAGAGAGAGAATGAGCACAGTAGATTAATATATTTGATAAGACATTGTGCCAAACAACGTGAAGCCACTTCAGTTCAGGTGTTGCAGTTAGGTGCACATAGCTACGCTTACATAGCTTTCTGATTTGAGCGACTGTCTGTTTGGCAGTCATGAGTTTGGACCACTTCAGCAAACTTCGATCACAGGTAGGCTGATCCTACCGCACTTACTACTACTATCTACTGCACTGAACCCAGAACTGATTGTGATTTTTCCTTTTATTTTCCTGGCATTTTACTTTTGCTAACATGGGTCAGTACTTGGCTTAAGGTCATTTGCTCATGTTGAGAAAGATTTGTTCTTTCAGATCAGCTCGATGAATGCCATTTAGCAGTGACCTACAGTAGCCTTGTGTGATATGGAGCGGCAGTATCTTGTTGCAGCCTCTTTGTGCTGCATTGCACTGGTCATATGGCACACTGTACTGCACTGCATAGAAAGCAGACTTTAACAGCACATATAGAGGCACAAAAACAAAGCTTTTTCTTTGCATGTTATATGTTTTTTTCCTCAGAAGGCCTGGGTGAAGAGATTTTGTCTATGGATGCATCAATGCAGTTGTGAAGTCTGAACTTTAATTCTCTTAACCTCTTCTTCCAATACAAATTTAAATTTTGAATTGCCCCCAAGCTTATAAACTGGTTGTGTAAATACATGAAGCTTGAGATAATTTCGGAAAAATAATTCAATCCTTTCCATTTTATGAAATGTCAAACTGACTTACTTTTAAAATGTAGACAGTGAGTGTATTATCGAAGACATTGAAATCATTATGTTCAGCAGTTTTGGTTGTAACATAGCAGTAAAAAGGCAGTAGCTTTGAAGTGATATTAGTCAGTCTGGATGTATTGTCAGTGTAGTAATACATGTAGGCATTGGGATGTAAAGCACAATACATAAGTATATACTTGGTTGGTTGGTCTATAGTGTACTGATTGTAGGTGTGAATCTGTAAACTACTGGATTATTAGGTTGGTCTGTATGTCAGTGTTGGACTGTAAAGCAATTAATTCTTGGTTGTTCTTTGGCACATTGACTGAAAATATTGGTCCGTAGAGCAATGGGAATAAGTCCTTGTCTGCTGGTCTATACAGTATTTGTTTGTGCTTTCTGATAAAGATGTCTTTACAGATATTTACAAAGGTTTACAGATTGATTTACACTCTATCCAGTTTATTTAACTGGGCAGTTGAGGGTTAAGGTTGCCCAGCAGAGGCAACTTGGTGGTACTAAGGCTTGAACTCCCAACCTTCCAATCAGTAACCTTAACCACTGAGCCACCTTGGTGGCATTTCACAAAGACCTTTTTTTTGTACCTGTTTTCTGAACTATCCCTTAAGAGGTCGCTAAAGGGATAGTTTCTACATAAAACATACTGGTTGACACTGATGCATCGAGAATCGATTAGAATCAAATCAACTGTTTATTCTCTCTATGCAGTGACTGGCTGTGATAAATTAAACAGTGCAGGAATTATATTTATCTGGTGAGAACATCAAAAATTTAGAATTTACAAAATAAATTATCCAACAGCAAACATATAATTTGGGTACACAAACCCAAATCCCCAGATTTTAGTATCACACCACATCTCCAATACCTCCATAAAGCTTAATACTGCATGTAATCACAGAGCCACCAACAGATGGATTTTAGGACTGAGAGTCCTGGGATTTTCTGGAAAGACTTGGGCCCACAACACCTAAAATATTAGAATTTGCTACTGTGGGAGGCAAATCTTCTAAATAAGCACTTTGGACATGTCCAGAGAGTCTTTTCTGGTGTTCTGACAAATTTGTGCTCCTTTGTAGAAAAATGCTATCTTACTGTTAACTGATAGCAGAGAACAGACTCAGTCTTAGCCCTATCCTTGCACATAACACTAGCCTTAAGCCTAAGACCTAAAGCTCAAAGTTAAGACCATTCTTTTTTGATTCCTTGTTTGGTGGATTTCTATTATGTAAAGCCCGGAAAAAAAATCATTTGAAGAACAGGTATTTTATTTTTCTTTAACAACAGCACAGAACAAGAATACAAGAAAGGTTAAAATTAAAATTTGCAGTTTCTTCTATTTTTAAAGAAGCCCAAACTAGTGCTTTGATTTAAACAGTATTCTGTCCTGAGCTGATGGTGTACATGTAGTACTTTTCATACTATGTATTTTCTGTTGAAACTACTGCTTTAAACAAACCAGTGACACATACTGTCACAACGTTTTCCATAACATTCAAAAAGGAGGTTGCCCTAAAAATACTTTCACCTTGCCTCTGAGGGTGGTATTAAAAGTGACTGGACCCCCAGGTAGCTTTTGATGCTGCTGACATCAGCTCAGGGTGGAGAATGTCTGCATGTAGAATAAAATCTGAAGTCTCTACTTTCAAAAATGAAAACAAAATAACTTGTACTGACCAGTTCTGTCACACATGTCGATAGTATCACTGCCGATAGTCTTGTGTGCCAGACGTTTGTATGCGCACGCACTACGTAGATCGCTGGATTCGAAACAGCGGCTAGGCACGGCAACACTTCATACAGGCAAGTACGCATGCGCAGATGTACATGATATAGTTACAATAGCTACCGTGAGAGGGCGACGAAAGGACCAGCTTGGAGCAAAAACATGTTCTGGTTTTAAAATTCAATGCGTACAAGTTAAGACCGGCCGGAATAAAAAAGAAGATTTTCCAATTTTATTTGTTAAATCGCGAATATTAACATCGGCGGATCCATTAAACAAGGAATAAAAAGAGCACAAATTAACAGGACACCTAATGATTTTTTTTTACTATGTAAGCTTCTAAATAGCTTGTTAAATGGTGCTGTCTTTGATTTAACTCAACCACACATTGTACTGATGCCATAGTTTAGCCATCCTGAATAAATATACTTCAAAAAAGTGTAATATGCATCCATTGTAACGGAGCCTAGTGTTTTATTCTTTGCATGAAAATACATCAATTAATGTTGTATTGTTATTAATGTTAATAGTCAGCTACAGCTGCTCAATTTTTAGTGTGCATGCAGCTGAACAGCTTGAGTAGAGTATATATGCAACTGCTGATTTCTGAGGCATGCGCTTCAGTCAGTGGTGGTCATTAGAGGATGTAAATTGACAACATCAGTAATTCTTTTTTTTTTTTATCATATACTTTTTAAGGTTTTGTCTCTAATATGTGTGTATAGGTGTTTGCATGTTGAGTAGAGTGTTGATTTTGATTCATAGAGTAATGAATGTAGGTTCTCATCTGTATAGTGCTGAATATAGGTGTTGGTCTATGTAATACTGTGTGTAGGTACTGGTCTCTAAAGTACTGAAATAATTGATTAATCTGTAAAGTATTAAGTTTAAATGTTGGCTTGTAGCATGTAGAATGTAAGAACAACAAAAACAACAACAACAACAATAATAATAATGATGATAATAATAATAATAATAATAATATTAATGTGAAACGAACCCTGTGATGGTCTGGCGAGCTGACCAGGGTGTACTCTGCTCTCGCCCAGAGTCGGCTGGGATGGGCGCCAGCCTCCCCAATACCCTAATTAGGATTAAGCGGTTCAGAAAATGAATGTATGGAAAAAATAATAGAAGAGAAAAGCCTTAAATTCAGACTTGAAATAAGAGAAAGAAGAACAGTCACCAAGAAAATGAGGTTGAGGCCTCCAAAGTTTAGGGGCTGTGGCGCTAAAGGACCTGCGTTCCAAGATGGAAAATGTGGTGTGTGGAACAATGAGTAGATTACAGCTAGAAGACTTAAGAGATTGTGAGAGGGACAGTAAGGGCTTAACAGCTCACTGAGATATAAAAGGGCAAGATTAGGCAGCTTTTTAATATCTAAGTTACTGACTGTAAGTGTTTGTGTGTAGAGTACTGGCGACTGTTGGTTTGTAGTACTGAATCTATTGATGTTCTTTTGAAGACCACCTGGAGGTATTGACTTGTAGTGTAATGAGTGTAGGTGCTGGTCTGTCAAGTACTGAATTACTGGTTGGTCTGTATCATACAGAGTACAGGTATTGGTCTATAGTGTTGAGTGTAGGTGTTGGTCTATATTTATTGTAAGTGCTGGTTTGTTAAAGTAGTGAGTATGAGTGCTGTCAATGTTCATAAAGGTTTATAAAGTACTGGAATTGTTTGATGGGTAGAATTTTAAAGTACACAGTTGGCAGGTAATGCGTATAGGTGTTGGTTTGCTGTTGCTCTGAATCAGTCTGTATGAATTGGGATTAAATTGTCTACAATAGTGAAAGTGTTTCCATATTTCCAATTAGGAACTTCCTTAAATTTATGAAGTGAAATAACAAGCTACACAACAGCTGCTGAAGAGAGAAGAACCTTAGGAGTAGGAGTAGTAGTAGTATGCACACACTGATGACAACAGACGGCTCTGAAGGGTTATAGTGAATGCTGTTCCAGGACCAACAAAGAGATGTTGATGAGGGACCATTTATTGCTCGAGCAAATCACATTGCGAATGTTAATAAATTTAACACCTAGTCCTAAATCATGAACAGATTTCATACTGCATAAATACAAGTGCAAACTGAAAAGGCATTGATTTATGGAATGTCTGTTTTGTTTAATGATTGATTTGACTGACAGAATATTAATTTAAATTAGTATTGTTCCCTTCATGCATTATCCCAGTATTGATTTCAGGCCAGTGCTGTCCGCATAGCAAGCACAGAATTATTTATAGGCTGAAATAGTGTCAGCGTTGTCCTCACCTACAAACAATTTGCACACACACACACACACACACACACACACACACACACACACACACACACACACACACACACACACACACACACATACAGATTTGTCTTCCTGCACTTATTAGAACCCTTCACTTGAATAATTATTACTGCAGCTAATTAATGCACCTTAACCTAAACCTAACCATAACTGCAGTACTCTGTTATCCCTTTTATTTATTTATTTATTTTATTAAGATATTCCTATGCTTGTTTTTATAGTTTCAAAAAGTAAGGGTTTGAAGAGAGTCTGAATATTTTATTCTGGTCATATCCAAGCCCTTACCAAGATAGCAAAACCAACATACGTGTATACTGTGTAGCTTGTTGTTTGTATGTTTTCTGCCTAGCAGGTACAGAGTGGGCTGAAACTGTGTCACGCTTTCCATTAGCTTCATCCATCTCACTCTGCAGGATAACACATGCTCTCTCATATGATCCTCCATTTAATTTTTCTTTCCTCTCTTTGTTCTATAACACACACAGCATCCTATCATTACTGATGTCTGTGAATATATCTGAAATGCTGTTTTCTCTATAATAAGAATGTGTGTTCTGTTGTCTGAGATTTATGTAATCACGTGTTTTTGTATCTGTGTGTGTGTGTGTGTGTGTGTGTGTGTGTGTGTGTGTGTGTGTGTGTGCATATGCATGTGCAGTGCCATGTATCTGCAGGAGAGCACTCACTGGCTGTAGTTGAAAGGATTACACAGCGGGAGTGTGTGCAGAATGGCTTAAAAAAAGGACACTTCTTGTGGCATTGGCAGTATGTGAGCACTGGCGAAGAGGAATAAAAAGATTAGTTCTTCTACAGATTAAATGTCATTCAATTTTTATGGCATGCAAAAGCCATATGGCTGAATGAAAGCTGTGTGTGTGTGTGTGTGTGTGTGTGTGTGTGTGTGTGTGTGTGTGTGTGTGTGTGTGTGTGTGTGTGTG
>JBCNYH010000012.1:31275593-31293093 GCA_039654325.1 Tandanus tandanus | reverse complement strand
TGAGGTATAGTTGGGGTTTTTGATTAGGGTTTCTATCTCACAATATAGAATAAGATATTTATAGCACTGCACTGACTGTTAGTGCCTACCCACTCAATGCTGTCCTTTTGATTGAAAGCAAAATAACAGGTTTAGTTACTGCTCTCTTACTCCCAATGAGAGAGAGAGAGAGAGAGAGAGAGAGAGAGAGAGAGAGAGTTACTATTATACAATGAATACAGGTATTAACACTTGTATACATTGCACACATGTAAACATGTGGGATGGATGGAGGGGGATTGGTGGATTGCTGTAGCAAATGTTTAATGGAGATGTTAAAAGTGTTTACCCTGTTTAAATTAAAATTATGTTGTTGTTTTTTTCAGTGTACCTCACATGAAAGCACAGCTGTTTCAATCCACCTTGTGTGAATTTTGAGATGCCATGACCCGTAAATCATTCCAAATTGGATTAAAAGATTTAGGGCATGCTATTTATTATTTTCCTCAATTGTTTTCACTCTTAAAATATTTTGTCCTTGGTTGACTTCTATGATTATATTAAATTGTGTGGATGAATAAGCATGTTAGGGTATTACACACATCTGTAACACTAACAGTAAACAATAAGTTCAATCCTCTGTAAAAATGGACTTTGAAAATTGATCAGTCTTTATAATTTAATTCATTAATTTTTTTATTGTTTGGATAGTTTTGAGAGCTGTGGTGTTTTGAGGTGTCCACCTCAACGTCTGTGTTTACACTCAGGTCACAGAACATTGTATATCGGGGTGCATGTCCCTCTGGGGCGCAGAAGCCACAGACGTCACCGCCATCATGGGCACAGACACAGGAAGAGGAGCAGAGAAAGAGACTCTGGAGTGTGTGATGGACGAGAATCGCCTGCATATGGTAATCGTTCCTTCATGTTTCTCTGTCCTCTAAGCTTTTTTTCTTGCAGGAAGACCGTTATGTATTCATAATTTATCTAGGTGCGGCATGGTGGTGTATTGATTAGCACATCCGCCTCACAGCAAGTCCAAGTCCCAGTCTCAAGCGTTTCTGTGTGGAATTTGCATGTTCTCCCCATGCTTGGGTAGATTTTCTCCAGGTACTCCAGTTTCCTTCCACAGTCCAAAGACATGTGCATTAGCCTAAGTGGCTGTTCAAAATTGCCCCAGGTGTGAGTGTGTATGGTTGTGTGAGTTAACCTTGCGATGATCTGGCGAGTTGTTCAGGGTGTACCCTGCACCCCTGATAGGCTTCTGCCTCTTCGTGACCTTAATAGGATTAAGTGCTTTGGTAAGTGAGTGAGTGAGTGAAGGTATCTTGCAAATTCTAAAAAGATTTGCTTTGAAAATTAGACCTGCTGCTGTGAGCT
Source organism: Tandanus tandanus (assembly GCA_039654325.1). Taxonomy (NCBI): domain Eukaryota; kingdom Metazoa; phylum Chordata; class Actinopteri; order Siluriformes; family Plotosidae; genus Tandanus; species Tandanus tandanus. The sequence goes on along the minus strand of JBCNYH010000012.1, from coordinate 31,291,734 downwards.
GATAGATGGCCATGATATTCAATTTGAAGGCTAAAAATAATAATATATTAAGGTTGCATCTTTACAAAAAATGCATAAATAAATATGTATATAACCATGTAGTGTATGTTCAAAATAGCAAGCAGAATCAATAGAAAAGCTGTGCTTGCTGTTAGCCAACAATTTTGTGTGAACGACACAAAGCTTCTTTTAACTACACAAGTTTCCTACAGTCATTTGTCTTTGTGTATTTTGTACTTTAATTTGATTCATTTTATTTACTTATTTACTTGTCGCTTCCCTGAAGTCATTAAAAATACTGGTCAAGAAAGTGGTTTTGGTTTCAAAACCAAAATTTGTAAAAAATACAATCAAATTTAAAAAAATCTGTTTAAAGCAAATAAATCATTAAGGATGTCACAATAAAAAAACTAGCCTTATTTTTATATTCATTCAATTATTTATATATCACTATTGCTGATGTGTTCTTTCAAAGCTAGACTTAGAGAGATTAAATGTTGCTGATTATAACACACTGGCAGACTGCTAAAACCACATTCTGTGTTGCAGACACACCCTCTCAAAGGGTTCAGTTTCTGCTGGGAACTGAGGATGATGATGAAGAGCACATACCACATGACCTCTTCACTGAGCTGGATGAAATCTGTCTGCGAGATGGAGAGGATGCTGAGTGGAGGGAGACAGCAAGGTAATCCATCATATATCTGTCATACTGGAAAGTCAGTCAAGTATTAAATAAGTTATCAATAATTGATAAAGGTTTATATATAAAACTTCCCATGTGCATCAATGAGACATGGGCACCCATGACATTGTGGCTATGTATACATACTGTATATAGAATAAGCCAGAGCATGCAAATAAAACTCAACCAATGGATAAAATAAGGTTGAGGACGTGATAAGTAAATGAAGAGCAGGTGAGTGTAATTATTAGACTGGTGAAGAACTTGAGCAGGTTTTTCATTGTGGCAAGGGGGAATTCTGGGAAATGGGAATTCTGGCAACTTAAGAATGAACTAACAGTTTACAGATGTTAAAACAGAAACAAAATTTCCGTTGTTAAAACAGAAACTGCTGCTGAGACTGTTTTATTAATGCAGAAAAGAATGTTCCAAACCCACATTAATTAACAGTCCTACATAGTCTGGAGGGGGCATGGTGGCATAGTGGTTTGTACTCTTGCCTCACAGTAGAGAGGTCCTGGGTTCAAGCTCTATGGTTGGCAAGTGGATTTGAATATTCTTTCTGTGCTTGCGTGGGTTTCATCTGGATTCTCCAATTTCATCCCACAGTCCAAATACAGGCACATTAGGCTACTTGGCTATTCCACATTGCCCCTATGTGTGAATATGAGTGTGAATTGCCCAGCCATGCAACTTTGGCAACTGACTGAAGTGATAGAATGAATGACAGGGTAGAAAATATATTTCTAGCTTCAATAATTTGGTACAACAAGTGTATAAAATAATAGATGCATGTGTCATAGTACGATATATAATGACATACCAGTTCTGAAAATGTACTTGTGTGGATGAGCTGATGGATCTGAGGTCATGGGTTCTGAAACTGAGTGTGTATTTATAATTTATAATTGCATGGTATGATGGAGGAAGGAATGTCTGCAGGACCATGTACAACTCCAGTCTTAGTAGCTTCCAGAAATCCTCTTTGAGCTAGCATGTGCTGATGATTTGACTCTAAACTAGTTTATTGGGATTGTGTAGCAATGTGCAACCTTCACTACTAAAAGTGCTCTTTAACAAAGTGATGGTGGTGATGGAATTCACTATGATTTCGTGCAAGGGATTTATTCAGAATTGATTTTGCTTGTCAGAACAACAGAAACAACGGAGGAATTGCCTTTGGGAGTGGGTGGGAGTGTGATTTAAAAATACACTTGTTCATATGTTTCCTAACTTCATAAAATTGATGTCAATGTGTTAACAGTGTATTAAAACAAAAGAAAATAAAAATACTTTTCTCAGCGACTTCTTGTGCAATTTACTATGGAATTGGCCTCATTTAATCTCAAATATCTCTCTACTTTTTCCCACTGCTGAAATTAATTGACAGCTCCCAGACAACAGCATTTAGTAAATATATTAGACAAATAATCTTAGCAACAGTCTTTTACTACAGTAAAAGAACAGATCTATAAGCACCCACAGTCCAAAAATGTGCACAGTAGGTTCATTGGCTGTTCCAAATCACCCCTAGGTGTGAGAGTGAGTGTGAATGGTTGTATGTGGGTTGGTCCTATAATGGTCTGGTGAGTTGTTCAGGGTGTACCCTGCCCTTGCCCAGGGTCGGCTGAGATAGGCGCCAGCCTCCCTGCGACCCAAATTAGGATTAAGCGGCTTAGAAAATGAATGAATGATAACTTAATACATAATGACTATATACAGTTGATAATGTTGACATCATTGAAAAATTAGAGCCTTCCTCAGGGCCAGTGGTGGCCTGGTGGTAGGGTGCTGGCTTACTGATCCGAAGTTCGGGGGTTCAAGCCTCACTATCACTGGGTTGTCACTGCTGTCCCCCCCAGTGCAGCTAAATGGGTTATTAAAGGCCAGCCATGTCTCTCACTGTCTATGGTGAGAGGCATGTAAAAGAACCATTGCTGTCGTTCTTAAAGAGTAGGCCATGAGTTGCCGTCGACATGTTTCTGCCCTGCGATGGCCTGGCGAGCTGTCCAGGGTGTACTCTGCCCTCGCCCAAAGTCGGCTGAGATGGGCGCCAGCCTCCACGTCACCCTAATTAGGACTAAATGGTTCAGAAAATGAATGAATGAATAGATGAGTCTTCCTCAAATTATAACTGATAATTTATATGTAAGATCTGCTAAGAAACAATCTGTAAAAGCTTACATAGGTTTTATAAATGAGAAATGGTGTGAAAACAGTGTGAGATAGAATGAACGAGACAGGCTAAATAAAGGCTCTAACTGCATGATTATGGCACAGCTGACAGATGCTAAAGGCTAGGGTAGTGTAAACGCCAGGACTGATAGCATAGCATATTAAAGTGCTACAATACAATATATATACAATACAATACAAACAGTTTGGGCCTGACAGTCTCTATTACAGCAGCTTGTTATGCTATTCCTTTTTCATAAAAAATGGCATGAGGTAATATAAAATAAATTATGATGAAAGCAGAAAATGAGCAGTGTATTTAGAATAGTATAGTGAGTAGTTTTCTTCTACTCTACATTTTCTGGATTTCTTCAGTGGGTTTATGACTGAGGGGTCTAACATCTCTCTCTCTCTTGCTCCCATTTTCTTGCTCTCTATCTCTTTGTAGATGGCTGAAGTTTGAGGAGGATGTAGAGGATGGAGGGGAGAGATGGAGTAAGCCCTATGTGGCCACACTCTCTTTGCACAGCTTATTTGAATTGCGCAGTTGCATCATCAATGGCACAGTGCTGCTTGACATGAGGGCCAACTCCCTAGAGGAAATTGCAGGTGTGTGTATTTGTGTGTGTGTCTGTGTGTGTGTGTATCTGAGGGAACCAGTAATAGCATGTAGTTAACTGTTACCTACATGTGGTTCCCACATCTGCCTCACAGCAACAAGTTCCTGGGTTCGATATCCGGGCCTGGGTGTTTCTGTGCGGAGTTTACATGTTCTCCCCGTGCTTATGTGGGTTTCCTCTAGGCACTCCATTTTCCGCCCACAGGCTGAAGACATGCACTTTTAGGATAACTGGCTGTTCCAAATTGACCCTAGGTGTGGATGTGAGTGTGAATGCTTGTGTGTTGGCCCTGCAATGGTCTGGCAAGCTGTTGAGGATGTACCCTGCCTTCGCCCGGTGTCGGATGAGGAAGGTACCAGCCTCCATGCGACCTTAGTAGGATTAAGTGGTTCGGGCAAATGAGTGAGTGAAAGTTAATTAAAGAATATGACTGCATAATTTTTATTTCTGAAAAAGAGAATTTACCTTTTATCTCCTCTGGTGGAGAACCTCACAGGAGTATTTGGAAACCTTAATTTGGGGTTAAAGGTGTAATTAGTGTAAAAGGAGACTCCTCAATGTCTGATAACTTCCAACACATTAGTTAAAAAAAAATTATAATAATCTACGCTGATACATTTACATCATTTGGCAGACACTTTTATCCAGAGCGACTTTCAATTAATAATTTTTTATACATCTGAGCAATTGAGGGTTAAGGGCCTTGCTCAAGGGCTCAACAGTTGATAGTGGGGATTGAACTGCTGACCTTCGGATCAGTAACCCATCACATTAACCACTAAGCCACCAATGCCCTACTGTTGATGGCTCTGTAAATGCAAGATCATGTAACATTAATAAATCTCCCTTTGTGTTGTGTATCGCACATAGTGCCATAATTCTATTTACAAAAATTACTCTTCGAGTATTAATGCTGGCCTGTTTTCCTGAAAGCAAACTAGTATCCGGCTTCTCAGCTGAGGAGAATGGCAAAGTTCCTGTCTTTGGATAATCTTGTTATTGTGGTTCTACCAAGCCATTTATATTTTATTAACTAGTATCTTTTTTAAGTTTGCTGAGGTTTGTTAACAGCTCCACAGTTTAGGTATGAGAGCACAAATAGCAGTGGTACTTGAAAAGTACAGAACTATATGCCATACTTCTAGCTTGGCTTATATAGAAGGATTACAGAGATAAAGGGTCATAAAATCCTTATCCTATAAATAAATAATTTAGAACTGATTAGTATTTTAAATAGCACATTAGTTTAGGATGAAGACAATGACATATATTCTGTTAAATATTAATCAGTCCATTTATTATTTTCTACATATTAATATTTGATGCGTTTCTGATGCACATAAGGATGATTTCAGAACAAGCCAGCTATGTTATATAAGAGATTTTTTCACCAAGTATATAAAATGTGCAAATGCCCCATGCATTTAATATGTAATGGCAATTCCAGTATTTACAGTATGTACTGTATATATGAATGGAATGGTGTGTGTTTCAGAAAAAAGACAAAATTGTTAGCAGCATATACAAAAATAAAGACATTTAGAATAAGATGTATTTGCAATCATGTGTTTTAATGTAAATTGATCAGCCATAACATTAAAAACATTATGATGAAAGATGGTGTAGAGAATAGAATTGAGTAAGGAGTTACACAATGATGTATTAGACAGAGAGTGAACAGTCAGCCCTCAAAGTTGATGTGATGGAAGCAGGAAAAATGACTAAGTGTAAGGATCTAAGTGACCCTGATAAGGGCCACATTGTAAAGGTTAAAAGGTCTTCATCTGCAATATGTGAAGTCTTGTGAGGTGTTCCTGGTATATAAGTACCTACCCCCAAGATGGACCAAGGAAGAATAGCCAGAGAACTGGCAAGCATTTCCTAGCTGCCTAAGGCATACTGATACAGTATGTGTGTGTGGAGTGAAGACTGACCCCATCTGGTCTGACCCCATAGAAGAGTTGCTGTAGGCTGTACTGTAGACCCAAAGTGCTGAAACTCAGCACTTAAATGACACATATAAATGTGTCGGAACACACAATAAACTGCAGCTTGCTATATATATATATATATGAGGCTACCTAGACATAAACCAGTCAGGTGGTGCTAATGTTATGTCTGATCAGTGTTTTATTTCTCTTTTAGACATGGTGTTGGACCGACAGGAAGGATTAGGGGAGCTTGATGAGGAGGTGAGAAAGAAAGTCCGAGAGGCTCTACTCAAGCAGCACCACCATCAAAACCAGAAGAAACTTGCGAACCGTATTCCTATAGTACGCTCTTTTGCTGACATCGGCAAGAAACAGTCTGAATCTAACTCAATGGACAAGAATGGTATGCTCTACCCAAGGAGGAGGCTTTGTTTGTACAGAATTTATGTCATTTTTCCTAACACACTTTTTTCTGGGATGCATATTTTTTTCATTGAATGGCTGTAAACAGTATGAACAGTGCTTAATTTGTAAATGGTGAGGTATTGGAACACCACAGGAGAGGTGATTCAGCAAGTAGATGAGGAGGATAAAGGACTTAGAATATACTTACACAACAGTAAACCAGGTTCTTTATGTAGTACGGGAGTGTTGTTATATACAGCAGGATTAAAAATACAGGTATGATGACCAGGACAAAACAAGGAATCATAACCATAACATTAAAGCGATGATATATAGGCGGGGTGGAGGAGTCTTGAACTTTAAAAACTACAATATGACTGTCTTAGCTAGTGTAATTGTCCAGATTATTTTACAGTGCAGTCATATACAGTGGCACCTCGCAAGATGAGTTAAATTTATTCCGGGACCCAGCTCGTAGAGCGAAATGCTCAAATAGCAAGGCGAATTTTCCTGTAGGAAATAATGAAAAATCCATTAATGTGTTCCAGCCCTCCAAAATGCCCCCAAATATGCCTGATATAACACATTTCAAAGGCTGTTTTACTCATAAATAATAACCTGTTCAACAAAAGTAAATACAAACAAAAATGTATCAATAAAATGCATAAAAAGGAAAAATTAACCTGCACTTTACCTTGAACATGCGATGAGTCTGGCATAAGTGACACGAGGAGAAGGAGAAGGAGGAGGTGGGGTTAGTTTTTGGAAGGAGAATCTCCTTCCATGAGAATGTCGGGTCTTTTAGGCGGGGGCACTCTTGTGCTGGCATCACTAGCATATGGTAGTATAGCATATCGATAATCTCTTTCTTCAATTCGCCAGTTATTTTATCTTTGAGTTTCTTTTCACTACTTTCCTTCTTTCCTATATCCTTTTTAGTCATCATGGTAACACAGTTTTCAATGAAGTAATTATCACCAAGAAGCACAAAGTTAACAATAAACTTGCAAGACATGCTTACGCGACGAGAAACAGATGCTATTTGAGTAGCCCAGCATTCCGCAGTCACTAAGATGATGACGCAATGCTGCATGATCACGTGAACATTGAGTAATTCATTGTTTTGTTTACTCGTGTGCAGGGCATCCTCGTGTTATGAGATATTCCTCGTCTTTCAGTGCAGAAAATACTCAGAAGTGTCCCATGTTAAGCAAGTTCCTCGTATAAAGGGACACTTGTCGTGCGAGGTGCCACTGTAATTTAAAGTTTCCTTCCAATGTCACTGTTTGCTCAGCATGTGTGTGTCACTTTTGTGTTCTACTGAAATGTAAAAGCGCTCAGTTTCAGAACCGAATCCCTAAATTATTTGATAATTGTTGCTTTACTGTATTTTATTTTTTAAAGAAAAATGTTACAGTGGTTGTTGAGCCATGTAAATAGATCCTGTTTTAAATTCAGTACATCATATGACATGCCACTACCGTGAGAACAGACCAAGGGCAGATCAGACAGACGCTACTGGCCTTCTGTATACAGAATTTTTAATATATAGTAAATCAACATTACTATTACCTCTGTTTTTGTTTGCTACTCTCATTCGATGTTTAAATCCTCTCATTCAGTGTTTCAATGTCTCTTTCTCAACTCTTCTCTCATGTGTGTGTGTGTGTGTGCGTGTGTGTGTGTGCGTGTGTGTGAGCGTGAGACAGGTGGCTCATCTTTCTGTTCAGCCCTTAAGTCTTCTCTTTGTGGTTCATATAACTCTGATGGGAGGTGCTGGCAGGAGTCTTTCTGTTGGCCTGAATGCTACACTTCCAGTGTATCCATCTTGTCTCCACCCCCCAAATCATCCACCTCCACTGACCGAGCCCACACGCACATCTCACTGCAATCCTCACAGCAGCCACATACTGACCTGGACCCAGGCAACTTAGACTTGACTTTCCTTTCTATCGTTTCCTAAAACAAAACTTGAAAAGGTGGTTATTTTTTATTATCAGTTAAAGGTTTGTATCATCAGTCATCTGGGATGAAAGCATGTGCTGTTGGACACAGAAACAATTCAAAAGAAAAGTAAAAATGTAAATAAATTAACATGACATCGGGTGTAAATACACTGCCTGGCGAAAAGGAAATGCCCAAGAAAATATTTAGTGTCCTTTAACGTTGACATTATTTTGACAACCTTATGCAATGTCACAACATTCATCTCAATTTATAGTATTAAAGCATTAATTTTTTGGTGAGGTCTTGTATTGATGGTGAGATAGTTGAACAACGCTTCTTCAAGGCATCTTTATCAAATCTCAAAGACTTTTAGGGGGGTTAAGAACTCATGTCTGGACATGATTTCTCCTTCTTCCTGAACTATTCTTTCACAATATGAGCCCGAATCTAATGCCTGTGTTATCATAGGTGGGATAAACTGGTCATTCAGTAGACTCAGGTAGTCAGCTGACTTGTTGCTGAGCTTTGACCTGAACAAACGTAGCAATTCCAGATTATAAGAATTCCTCCAGAGGTTTTTTTTACTGTAGTCATTATCCATGATGGGTACATCGCTTCATGTGCTTCTCTTTTTACTCTGAAGCCCCATTGCTCTAGAATACGGTTAACCTGGACCCACCAGACCACATGAATCTTTATACTCTAAAAGCCTTTTCTTTTAAATCCCTAACAGGGGGTTTTCTTTTGGCCAGGCCGTGTATAGGTTAGATAGAAATGAACACTAGACAAATCAACCTTTCCGAGATTCTGGTTTAATCACATGGGAATTTTGATCAGGCTTCAAGAAGAACAGACCCACTCTTGTGTTGAACAGTTGGAAGGATTTTTTGTGGATTGAAGGCCTCATTTGGCTTTATCAAGAGAATCAGCCTCCTGTTGAAGAAAAATTACAACAAGATGACTCAACAGACCATGCTATTCTGACGTGTTTGATGCTACTCTACTTTCTATGATTTGGCAGAATAGATCAAGCAGCCGGCTGAACATAGGTCATGCATCGTTTCTGTTATTAAAAACATAAAATCAATTTTATTGTAGAAAAGTACTGTACTTAATCAGGATGTTTATTTAATTGAATAACTGCTTACCAAAACAAAATAATTGTAATTAAAGCATACTGTGGCAACAAAATTAAATAAGTAAAGTAAAATTGTATTTTTATTATGTATAGTAACTTAAAGCATTGTTTACTGCACTGAATTTAACACTTTAGTATCTTCAATATTCTTAAGACATTCAATGCTTTTAATTGCTTTTCATCTCATTTCTGTTTTATTTTATTCCTTAAGTGTGAGCACAATTATAACGTTTTAGTGGAGAGAAGTGTAATCAGCTTTGTTGAGATGAACTATAATTGTAGAGATTAAATATAATTTTCCTCCATGTGCTGATTAACATGACAATAAATACACATTTATTTTCTAGTTAAAATACAGAAGACAGTTTCATAATATTTGGACATGGTAGACTGGTTGCAGAACAAATTGATTCTCAAATCATTCGTCACCATTTTGCCACCTTTTAAAGGCTTGTGTTTAGGAAGTTGGAGCTTTCCTCAAAGAAAAGCAAAGATGTGAAGAGCACCAAACCTCCTTACACAATTTTTTAATTTGCTCTGGGAAAACATTGTGAACAATATTTGTACGCTAATTTATGTATAATGTTCTAGCGAAAAACAACACAGAAAGAGCACCCCGGGAGTCAAGGATCAAGAGTAACAAACAAATATAGGTGCAGAAGACACTTACAAATTACAGTTATTCTCACTCCAAAATAATGAGTTTTGGTGCTACTTCATGAATAGCAGACAGCAGCTGTAGTTGCTTTCAGGCTAGAATACTGAAACAGTGACTCAGAATGGAATAAGAGCAATGGTCTCATTATTCTTACTGTAGTTACTGTGGATTAACTAAATATTTCTTTCATTCTTTTTGCTCACAGTGTAGTTTCTTGAACATTACTATAAATTGAGGTGGTGGCAGTGAAAAAGGTGAAACAGCATACTCCACACTAACATTCTGACCGCCATTATCCATTAGCATCCATCATTCCTTTCTATGTGTATACACCTTAGTGGATCATTACACATATGTTTTCTGTCTTTGTTTTTCTTTGGATAGATGTCTAGCTATTCATTGCTTTTTTTCTTCACTGTAATGCTGAGATGGTGGCAGGTTTTCTGCTCTGGCTGATCAGCAGTGCTGAAGTACTGTTTTATTGCTATAGCTGTAGATGCTGATAGTTTGCATGTGTAAAAAGGCCTGTATGTATGACTAGTGTTACCTGTTGTAATTGTGTGCACAGGCCAGATGATCCTTCCTCAGCCCCATCCTAGTGCACATGACCTCAAGCCAGAGGTTACAAGAGACTGCAGTAGTGTGGATTTTAGTAAGGTAAGAGTGATGGGCAGTAGTTCTTTTGTCCCTTCAAAAAATGCTTCACATTTAATACATATAGCCCTATTCTAGTCCCATCCATCTACCAAAATTTTCCCAGTAGTGTTCTGGTTTATCCATGTGATCTTCAGCAAAGTCTAGATACAGAGCAATGTTCTTTCTGGAGAGCAGTAATTTGCAGCCCTGTGATACACACTATTAATGTCCCTCCTGATGAAGTATTGTGTTTTTTCCTGATGATGGACTCACATACAGAGAAGCCTTTAGTTGCTTATAAGTTACTGTTTGTACCTTTGAGACCTCTTGGTCTATTATGTGGCTCTCTTTTAGAAGGATTTTTGTTGCTCAGTCACTCCTGGATGGGGTAACGCTCACTCTCTCTCTCACACATCTTCCAAACCGCTTACCTACTATACCTAACCTACTATGGTTACAGAGAAGCTGGAGAGTTACACCTTGAATGGCTTGCCAGACCAATGTGCCCACACCTGGGGCAATTTGTAACTGTCATGCTATCCACTACACCATCATTCTGCCCGATGGGGTAAGAGTGATCTTGAAACTCCTTCATATGTCTGACTGGGGATTGGTGGACCCCAAACTATGCTGGGATGAATTTGTGGCCTTTTTCATTCTCTGTTGAGAATCAACAGCTCTTTCTCTGAGTTCCTCTGAAGTCTCCTTAGTTCCACCAACGTGTTGTGATGGTGCAATTTTTATAGATCCCTATCTTTAACAAAAACAGGGCACCCACTCAACACCATTTGTCATCGCATTGATTGAAAGCACCTGAGTCTGTTTTAATCTTCAGATTACTTGCTAATCCTAGAGGGTATCATTATGTATATTGAGAAAACTCTGATTATGTTTTACACTATTTTTATTCAGAAATATTGAAAATCGTAGAAAATCAAAACCTTTGGAGCACCATATTTAATGTGCATGTATTGTGATCTTGCTGTCCTTGTAGATAGACCTGCACTTTATGAAGAAGATCCCTGCTGGAGCTGAGGCCTCTAACATTCTGGTAGGAGAGCTGGAGTTCTTGGAAAAACCTATAGTGGCATTTGTACGTCTGTCACCTGCTGTCCTTCTCAATGGCCTGGCAGAAGTTCCCATAACCACCAGGTGACCAATGTTATTTTTAATCCCCAGTTTTAACCTTTAAACTCTGTATTGAAGCACTGATTTCTGACAGTGACCTAACTGAAATTTACCTAACTGCAATGCTTCCCACTAGGTTACCCTTTTAAATAAATAGTATAAGATGACCTAAAAACCTCCCACATTACAAAGGTAAATGAAAAAAAATGCTTAAAGATTATCAAGTTATTATTTAATGTGTGCAAATAAAAAAAATTGAATTAAGTTTCATGTGTGCATATCAGGCGTGTGCAAAATTCCGAATTTGGAATTTCAATTCAATTCATTTGAAGAATTTGAATTTGAATCAAATTGGCTCCACCCCACAGGAAGTGGAATTAAATTCACTGCAATTCAAAGAAATTCCTTATAGCGAAGTAAGAGGAAGAATGTGTCACGTTTAAAAAAGGCTTTGGCTTAAATACTAAAAATACTTTACAAACACAAAATTAAAGACAAGTTCCCTCCATGTTGAATAGTTTGTTTTTTGTACTTTTTAATATGTACTTTTTATTTGAAAATGAACAAACGACACAAAATTGTGGTAAATGCAATAATCATTTATTACAGTTCTTAATTTATAGAGTAACATTGTTGCATCTATTTGTTATAAGTCCCTCAAAGGGTTTATCTTTAAGACATCATCTTTCTGGTTGAAATATCTTTCCTGCAACACTAAAGATCCTCTCAGCAGGTGCAGAGGATGCAGGTATGGCCAGATATTTGCAGGCAAATGCAGCTAGGTTTGGAAAACTGCTCTGGTTTTCTTTCCAAAACACAAAAAAGAATCAGCATCCTGGCATGGTTTACTCAGGTAGACATGAAGTTCAGAGTAATAATATTTGTATGAAATATGTAAAACAGTCATGTATGGAATATACTGTAAAGCATGATTCTGGAATACACCAAAATTATCTATCTATTATCTATTAGCCTTCCTTCAATTCGAATTTGAATTGCAATTCTACTTCCTGTTTGCAACCTCAATTCAAATTCAATTCAAATTCATGGAATTTGGGAGACAATCTCAATTCAATTCGGAATTTTGCACAAGCCTGGTGCATATAATAATGTGGTTATCTTTAACCATTTATTTTTCAATGTACCTTTGAAATGTGGGAGTTAATTTTGAGTCACCCTGTATAGATATTACAGACAGCTGTTACTCCCACAGTGTTGATGAGTCTCTTATAATAGACCTCGAAGTGTTTCATTTCTCTTTTATTACATTATTTGTAAGTCCACAATTTTGTGAAATTGTGCTAATGTTCTAACGGAGTGACTAGGTTCTTCTACATCCTATAATGTATGTGAATTTAAAAAGAACTACACAGTCACTGTGATTTTTTCCTGATCGTAAGAAGGCAACCTGTTTTTGGCTGTCTGTTTAGGGATGATTCTGGTTTTGTTTTTTGTTTTTTTCTTTGCCATTTACAGACATGGGGTTGAAACCAGACAAACTAGGCCTATAAATGAGTAAATATGTGTCCTTAATATGAGACCTTTGAGGCGGCATGGTTGCGTAGTGGTTAGTACATCCACCTCACAGTAAGAAGGTGTTGGGTTTGAGTCTATTGCTCAGCAAGGACAATTCTGTGAGAAGTTTGAATGTTCTCCGCGTGCTTGTGTAGGTTTTCTCCGGGTACTCTGGGTTCCTCCAGCACATTAGACTAATTAACTGCACATGAGGCTAATTGGCTGTTCCAAATTTCCCTACGTGTGAATATGAATGGTTGTGTGTGTGTGTTGGCCGTGTGATGGACTGGTGAGCTGTCACCCAAAGTTGGCTGAGTTTGGCTTCAGCCACCCCGCAACCCTAGTAGGATAAAGCTGTTCAGCGAATGAATGAATGTGACCTAGAGAATTGTGACACTGAGCATTAAATACAGATGCCCCAAGATTACAATTGCACTGAAAAAAAATGTAGTGTGCAAATAAATATATTTTGCTTACTAGTTTCTTGTAAATCAGTTAAAATCTGTTGTAAGTCCAACAGCTGTTGCCTGATCTGAATGGGTAACTGGTCAAAAAAATGCCACAGCTAGAAGGGACACATAATTTACATGATTTACATGATTCACGATACACTTTGTTTGTAAATTATATGCTTGTTGACTTTCAATTGTCATCGTTTTCTCAAAACATTACTTGAAGGACTTACAAGGTTTTCACTAAACACTCAAGATTTATTATAGAAGCTCCAGCTGCTCCCTCACCTGCCTCACTTTTTTCACCCTCTTGAGATTAATAAAAGAGCCTGGAGATTAAAAAGCCCTCTGTCTGTCTGTTACAGCTTTACCTCTATCTGCTACAAAGTCCTTCCAAAAATGCTACATGAACATTATCTCACAGAAAACTGTAGCAACAGTTACATGGTTTAATCTTAGAAGCCATCGAAGTGTAAGTGGTTACTTGTGTAAGTGGTTACTATAGAAACGGTAATTTACTGTGTTCAAATGATAACATTGATATAAACCCTGAATCAGATTTACTTTCACAGTTTGCCATGGCGTTATAAATGTTTCAACACCTGCTGACCAATCAGAATAAAGGATTCAACATCACTGTGGTACAATATAGACTACATACAACTAAGAAGTCACTGCTACTTATCATATTAGGCTAACTGATCTGATACACGGGAGTGGGGGTGGGGGTACTTATGTATTTATTTCATTATTTAACTATGTATTATTTCATTATATTATACTTTAACTCTACCAGACAATTTGGAGTTTGATTCTTCCAGATGTAGAGAAGAAAAGTGAAGCCTGCTCCAGATGCTTATTTAATGGGTGCCAACAATGTGGGAGCTGTTTAACACTGACACTGCTAAAATGTGATTAAAACGAGTCCTTCATCTGTTTTCCTTGTTTATCAGATTATGCATCAAAATCTGCACAGATATGTGATGCAGATCCTTTTGACTGTTTTTCTAATTGTTCGCTAATAGTTGTTGAGAGAATTATAATGTGTCATTAACTAATTACGTAACAAATTATTATATAACAGCTGGAAGCATTGATTAATAATAGACAGAATGAGAGTTATTAAAGTTTGGCAGTGCAAAAAACAAAGTCAGTGAATTATCGCAAAGAGAGTCCTCAGGGGCATTATACTTTTGTAAATAAGGGTATGGTAGGGATCGATTTCTGCCCCCAAGGTACCATCTATACTAATGTATCCCCTAGAGCTAATTATTGGACCCCAGTGTTACTATGCATAGCTTTTAGTTGGCCAAAAAGGCAAATACATATATATATATATATATATATATGTGTATATATATATATATATATATATATGGTACAAATAAGTACCTTTGAGGGTTATGCCCCAGTGCTGCCATACACTTAAAGGTATAACAGTGTACTTTGTTTTCTAGTGTAGAATGGTCAAGAGTCATCTGTTAATGCAACTGATCACATTCAATAGTAATTTTTTTTTTTTAACTTACTTTACTTACACAGTTAAAATGATTTATGCTTCCATCAAAATACCATTATTACTCTAATATTGCAGATGAGATCTATCTGTGGTGAGTCTAATTCCACCCCTGGCTATTTGAATGAATGTAGGTTTAATTGCTAGAAACTATTATTTCTATTATCTAGATTTATAGGAAACATGTTGATCTGTGTCTGTTATGACACTGTTTATTTATTTCCCTTTAGATTTCTCTTCATTCTTCTTGGGCCTCTGGGTAAAGGATCACAGTACCATGAGATCGGCAGGTCCATTGCAACCCTGATGACTGATGAGGTGTGAAACATGCTTATTTAAATAGGATTTAAAACTGGAAAAAAAAATTTTTTTTTTTTAATTTAAACAAAACACTTATTTATTTTTCACACGTTGCACATGAAATCTGTAAGTGTGTTTTGGCTCGACGGACCCACTCCACAAATGCGTTAGAGGCATTTTAGGAGCAATGGATTGTTTGTGACAGACTGTATTTCTCTAAGACTAAAGAGAATTGAGGTAGTTTCAGGCCTTTCACACTTTTAGTGATTCTCTCACTCCTTCCTCAAGGCGCTGAAGCACATTTCTGAATGCACATAATGACATGCAAACGCTTGCTCATTAGCTAGAATTTCACTTTTTAGTCAAACAACCAGTTACCCTGTTGCTATGGTAACACTGTAATCATGGTACTGTTAAGAGGTATGCTAATATACACCCTTACCAGCAGTTTGAATTTAGATTTTTTATTTTTATATTTTTTACTGTTGAGAGTTATGTTGATGTGCACTCATAACAACAGATTTTATTTTATTTTTTATAAGAAGTGGATGTAACTGAACAAAGCACTGTGACACCACAGGTGTTCCATGATGTTGCATATAAAGCTAAGGACCGAAATGACCTGGTGGCAGGAATTGATGAGTTCCTCGACCAAGTAACAGTTCTACCCCCTGGAGAATGGGACCCTTCTATCAGAATTGAGCCACCGAAAAATGTTCCCTCTCAGGTACATGTGTGAGGCTTTTACAGTCACCAGGAGGCTTAGGAGGTGCTGTGATGACCCAACATCTTTTTTCCCTTTTTTTTAATTTGTTACCCATCTATACATAATTAATAAAAGATAATAATTGAATAATTAATAATTATTAGATAATTTCATTTGATATTAACTCAAGACTCTTAAAGGGGCTTATGTTTTTGGAAACTATGAGATAATTGACAGTGTCTTATTTTTGTTTTCAATTTCTGTTGAATGTAATAACATCCTGATCCAGAATAGATAAAGCTGACATGAAAAAGTGTGTGTGTGTGTGT
>JBCNYH010000012.1:31264247-31271747 GCA_039654325.1 Tandanus tandanus | reverse complement strand
GGGTCATTGCTCAGGGTATGTATGTGCTAATGACTGAAATAAAATAACGTCTTGATGTAAATAAAATACCTTTGGATTCATCTATATTCATAAACTATCTACCTGACTGCTGTCCGTCTCCAATGCTAGAAAAATAGTATATTAGTATACTGCTCCCAGAGACTATAATTGCTATGCATTAATGCTTACATTCATGGTTTACAGGCCATAGCCAGGTCTACTTTATTAATGCCTGAATAATAGATAATAATTATATAATGGTATTCATATTCTCTTGTATTTACTTTCAGGGAATACGAGTTGTCCTATCTGTCTCTGAGGGCATGCATTGGCCTTTGGACTGCTTTCCTCTGTCTGCTGCTGGTAGCTACTGATGCCAGCTCACTGGTTTGCTACATCACTCGTTTTACAGAAGAAGCTTTTGCCTCTCTTATCTGTATCATTTTCATCTATGAGGCTCTGGAGAAGCTGATCCACCTTGGCGAGACCTACCCTATTAACATGAACAACAACCTTGAGAAGCTCACCACTTATTCGTGAGGACGCACACACACACACACACACACACACACACACACACACACACACACACACACACACACACACACACACACGTAAGTAAATAACAGTCACTATTATTTGTTATTCGAGATTTATTCATTTCTGATTGGTGGTAAGGCATTGAATAATTATTGGTATTGCATCATTGCCATGGGATAAATGAATTATTGTTCTGTTGCCATGGGATAAGTTGAATCATTTTTGCAGGATTGGCACATGCAACTTAGAGACGTGACTGTCTACTTTGAAAGCATTTTTAATGATTTATAAAACAATTATAGAATTCGAGTTTCATATGATAACTATTCAGTCTTAGAGGGTGTTATCCCCTTGACCAAATAATTCTCTATTAGTTACTTATTATCTTATTACAGTGGCATCTGTCATGGGGTGGGGTATATTAGGCAGCAAGTAAACAGTCAGTTGTCAAAGTTGCGTTCGAAGCAGGAAACAGGGACAAGTGCAAGTGACTTTGTCAGAGGTCTTGTGGGTTGCTAACATGTTGCACTGGTTAGTACGTACCAAAAGTGATACAAAGAAGGACAAACTGTGAACCAAGAACTGATTCATGGGCACCTAGGTCTCAGTGATACACATGGGGAGTGAAGGCTAGCCTGTGTGGTCTGATCCCACGGAAGAGCACAAATTGCTGAAAAGTTAATGCTGGCTATGATCAAAAAGTGTCAGAACAAACTGCATTGCAGATTGCTACGTATGAGACTGTGTAGCTGCAGACCAGTTAGAGCATACATGTTTGACCCCTGTCCACCAGTGAAAGTGCTTACAATGGGCATGTGGGCAACTAAACTGGACAATTGAGCAATGGAAGAAGGTGGACTGGTCTGATAAATAATTTTTTTTTTTTACATCATATGGACAGATGGATGCAGGTGTGTCATTTTTATGGGGAAGAGATGGCAACAGGATGGACTATGTGAAGAAGTCAAGCCAACAGAAGAAGTGTGATGTCCTGGGCAATGTTCTGTTGGGAAATCTAGGGTGCTAGAATTCATATGGATGTTACTAATTTGTATTATCTGCATAAACATTGCTGCAGTCCCTGTTCCCTGTGTTCCCTAATGTTAGTAGAATAACTTAATTATCTAATCATATATGTTAATGTCTGCGATGGCCTGGCGAGCTGTCCAGGGTGTACTCTGCCCTTGCCCAGAGTTGGCTGAGATGGGTGTCAGCCTCCCCGCGACCCTAATTAGGATTAAGCAGCTCAGAAAATGAATGAATGTATGAATATGTTAATGATTACATCAACCTTCGGAATGGGGAAAAATGTAATGACATCATTGTTGGACCCAGATTGGCTGTCTTGAGTATCAAATACATGACAACCGCTCTCCTGGGTTTTTCATGGGCAAGTTTCTATACTCTTTACTCTGAATAGTGCTATAAAGAAAATATACTTCCAGTGAGCTGTAGTTCTGCAGAAAGATACAGCTTTTTGATGAGAGAGAATGATGAGACTGGTTTGTGCTGACAGCAAAGCTACAGTAATTCAGATATCCACTCTGTACAATTTTGCCGAGCAGAAATGTGTCTCAGAATGCACAATCTGTCAAACCTTTGGGAAAGTGGTATGAAACAACTGCAATGTGTACAGCCTCACCAAAATGGGACAGTTAAAGACTGGAAAATGTAGCCTGGTTTGATTGATTGTGATTATTTCTGAAAAACACAGATGGTAAGGTCAGATCTTGGCACCAAAATCATGAATTCATGGACTCAAACTGCCTTCTATCAGCAGTCCAGGCTGGTGGAGGTGGTAGAATGAAGTGGGGAATGTTTTCTTGGCACAATTAAGGCCTGTTAACACCAACCAATCATTATTTGAATGCAGCACCCAGTTTGGGTACTATTGCTGACCATGTCCATGCCTTCCTAGCATGTACCCTTCTTCTAATGGCTATTTCGAGTCCACCACTGAGATCAACTAAAATGGGCACATGGGCATCAGAACTGGACCATGGAGCAATGGAAAAAAGGAGGCCTTGACTGATCATTTAAATTTTCTTTTAAGTCAGATGATTAGATAGGTGCTTCTGTGTCACATTCCTGAGGGAGAGATAGCACCAGGATACACTATGGATGTCTGTAGTATCATTTTTTTGGGGGTGGGGGAATGTTATATTCGCAGGTGTCAGTTGTTTTGTTCTGATTTAATAAAAGTGAATAATAGTGATGTCATAAAAAAGGCCATTTATAACTAAAATACTTATAGACATTTATTAAATTTATTTAATTTCAGAGTAATTTTACCAGCAATTTTAAATATTGTATAATTTTCTGAATTTGTGAGATATTTCTCCATCAGAGTGAACAGGCATCTGCGCAGACTAATGTTCTAGTCACCTTTAAAATGTTTTTTCCCCCTTCATCTGCAGTTGTGCTTGTATAGAGCCAGTGAACCCCAGCAATGCCACCCTGAAGTACTGGGAGCAGAACAACATCACAGCATCAGAAATCTACTGGGAGGCTCTGGAAGTGCAGGTTAATATAAGCAGTAATAATAATATTTTAGAATAGTTTCGAGATCTTTAGGATACTGACTCAGGGAGAGACTTGATGGATGAAATGCTCTAATGGTTTGTTAGAAGTGGGTAATGCTCAGGAAATCATCCTTGATCAAAGATTCATGCTAAAGGAGTGATGGTCTATTGGATGTATTTGTTTAAAGGGATAAGACCAATGGAAAATCTGACCTATTTAAAAAAACAAAACAAAAAAACAGCAACCAGATTTTCAACACGAACTCAGACTTTTTGGACTCAGACTTTTTTTAATGACATTAAACCAGTCATAAAAATCTGTCTCTCAGAATGTCATGCTCTATCAGCTGCAGACAGAGCAACATCCGAGATTAAGGACAATGTGGCTTGGATTATAATGGATTAGCTATGCTGAACCACTAAAAGCAAACTGTTTACCTCTGATTTAGACTGGATAAGAGCGCTGTTAATAGCAACAAACACTCTGATATATCTATGTAATGTAAGAAGGGGATGGAAAAAGAAATAAAGAGAAAAAGGCTTTGAGGCCTTAATGCACAAATGTTTATTATTATTCATCCTTCATTAATTTTCTAAGCGTGTTTGGGGTCAGTGACAACATGATAGTGGGGCTTGAACCCCCGACCTTCAGTTCAGTAACCAGCACCTTAACCACCGAGCCAACACTGCCCTTTATTAATATTATTATTAAATATAACAATAAAAATAAATAAATTAATTAATTAAACAACAATAATAATAATAATAATAATAATAATAATAATAATAACAATAATAACAACGATAATAATCATCATCATCTTGTTTTATTTTTTTTCTTGTTTTCC
The DNA here is from genome assembly GCA_039654325.1 of Tandanus tandanus. Taxonomy (NCBI): domain Eukaryota; kingdom Metazoa; phylum Chordata; class Actinopteri; order Siluriformes; family Plotosidae; genus Tandanus; species Tandanus tandanus. The sequence goes on along the minus strand of JBCNYH010000012.1, from coordinate 31,267,837 downwards.
TGTCTAGCATAATAAAAGTTCGAAAACATTCATAATGAATGTGAGCCCAGTTTACATATGTTTTTGTGAAGTATGTACTGAACACTGAATGAGTAGGCTCAAAAGATGCCATTAAATACATAGTGCTTAGCTTAGCTCTATATATAAATCTAATTTTCTGTGTGCTTGTTTGCTTATGTCCCCATATAGTATGTACTAAAAAAAAATTATTTACCTCATAGTGGAGCCTTGACATTACACTCAGGGACAATTCAGTGATATCCACCTCACCTTCAGCGAACAACTGTTAATTAGCTTAATATGGGGCATTTTAGGCTAATTCACTGTGTGAATTAATATTAAATTAAATTAGCATACTGTACCCTCCCTTTTATCACTAGAGGCCACTATTTGGAGACCTGAAGTTTATGAGCATGACTTCAGTACGTCATCAAGACATGATTTATGAGTCATTCAAAAACGTAAAAAAAAAAAAAAATTCTAAACACAGAAATGATGAAAAACTCTTTAACAGAATAACTCCACATTTTAATTCTCCATAGTTCAGAGTAACTATTTTTTAACATATACACCATGCTGAGATATATACTCAGATTCAATCTGGATATTGAAAATGATTTAATTCATCAATTTGCTGAACCGCTTAATTGCAGGGAGACTGGAGCCTATCTCAGTCGACTCTCGGCGAAGGCAGGTTACACACTCGCCAGTGCATCACAGGGCCCACACACACAAAATCATTTATAATCAATTTGATCAACATCTTGGAGGTTTGTGAGTATTTTAGCAGGGTTAATGTAGTTTATGTAGTAAATGTAGTCGGATTTACTGGGTTTTTAGCAGGTCTTGCAACAACAACAACAACAACAACAACAACAACCCTTTAAAGAGTGAAGTGGCACTTATTTTTACACTGTACAGATTGAAATGTTTGCAGTTTATTCTTATAGTAAACATCATACATACATGTTGAATATTATCCTTAACATTATATGGAATGCCTGTCTCTCTCAGGATTGCATAGAGAAAAAGGGGGTTTTTGTAGGCTCTGCCTGTGGGCCTCATGGTCCCTACATTCCTGATGTACTCTTCTGGTCTGTGGTGCTCTTCTTCTCCACTGTGGCCATGTCTGCTTTCCTTAAAGAATTCAAGACGAGTCGTTACTTTCCAACCAAGGTACTTTAATTTCCTTATTAAATTGTAAATATAGTAATTTTATTAAATTAAATTAATAATGAATTTTTTTTTAAATGTTTTATTAAATTAAATTTATATACCGATAAAATTACCTATAAAAAGGTAGGGCTGGACAAAAAAATCTGGCAAAAATCTTGCTTAATTTCTCTTATTGTTGGTGACCTCTCTATTTAAATATCTCATTGTTTTGTGTACCCTTGATAGTAATTCATGCCCAGCAGATTTTTTAGTCAGATCATTTTAGTAAGCCCTTATTTACATAGTTATTTGCATATTGAGATAGTGGTAAATGCTAATTCCTTATACCAAGTGTATACGTACCTTGTGTATACTATGAATTACTTCTGTAGATATTTGTTTTTTAAATACCACTCTGGTTTAATAATTGTGTGTGTGTGTGTGTGTGTGTGTGTGTGTGTGTGTGTGTGTGTGTATAAGTGGTGGGTGAGGCTACTAAGTGAAAGGCTTTTTTGTGCACTGCTGCCCTCTAGTGGAACATCAATGAAAGAAAATAAAAGCGACCTCACATAAGGGGTTTGATTCCTTTATATGTTTATATATTTATATATAATAGACTATACATTATAAATGATAATCCAACATTTGTGGTCAGATGGATATCTAAAACCACTTATTTTCTTGCACCAGACCAGAATACTAGCATTAAAACAGTGTCACTAAAAGCATTCTCTGAAAAACCTTAGGGGTATTCACAGGCCAAAATATTACACATAAGTAAATAAACAAACTTACCAAAGCCTAAAATATCCCTCAGAAGAGCAATATTATAATAAATACCCATTTTTGTGCATTTTCATAGTAGGTACGTTGATACAATACTCAGTACTTGCTACATAATATATTACAGTAGTTACGTTATTTGCCCCATCAGTAACACACCTGAAAGCCATTCAAGAAAATAATCATATCTTCATAACATTATATTTAATGTCTGCTTCAGGTCAGATCAATCATCAGTGATTTTGCTGTGTTTATTACCATTCTGACCATGGTTCTAGTGGACCACGCTTTAGGTGTCCCCTCACCAAAACTGCAGGTCCCCAACAAATTTAAGGTAAGAAACTCTGCTGAAATTTAACCCTGTTGATCTGACTACAAATCCATCCATCCTGGTGCATTTAGGAGTTATTGTAATTAAAGTGACTGTGTTTGTGCCCATGTAGCCAACACGAGATGACCGAGGTTGGTTTATAAACCCGCTGGGTCCAAACCCTTGGTGGACTTGTATCATAACGGTGATCCCTGCTCTTCTTTGTACCATCCTCATCTTCATGGACCAGCAGATCACTGCAGTTATTATAAACAGAAAGGAACACAAACTTAAGGTACTGATGAAAAGAGTATATTCACTTTCTTTTTTATTGTAACATTTAATTTTATCATTGTGTCTGTACATACTGTATACATAAAAATAACTCATAGCACATTTGAACTAGCAAATTATTAGTTCGTAATCAGTTGCGTTACTAACTGAGCAATTTATTCCCATATGGCTTTTGGAATATCGATATCGTCGCCAGAAAACCTTGTGAGTCCATTTTTAACAGTTATGATTTTGTTTTACTTAAACTGAAAACTGTCACTCTGCTATGTTCCCTATGGGCATGCTACAGAGCTGGGAGTTAGAAATAATTTTTATGCACCTTGGAGTTTTTTGATGACTAATCCAAAATGCTGTTTTTGGAGACATGGGGTGTTTCTGTTTTTTTTTTTTTTTTTTTTTTTACCACAACAGAAATAAGATGTGTATAAAAGCTAACTGAGAAACATATATACCAATTGAGAAACATATATACCACAAAAACAAACAAACAAACAAATAAACAAACAGACAAACAAATTTAAATTGGGCACAAGCTTGTATGAATTTTCTTCATTAAAACTATTTTCTATTAGTATGTATTTAACAGGAATTGCATGAGCTGATTAGTTTGTTATATCAGGATAATTAACAATTATGCACCCTGCAAACTTATGAGAATACCTCAATTAGTCAAAAATTATAAAAATAAACCATAAAAATCTATAAAGCTCTCTGTTTGGCTTGCTCAATAGGGATTTGTAGGGTTTGTAGAAGAAAAGTTTAAATTCCTTTTTAATTAGTTTTTTACTTTGTAAAGCTATTTTATGACAATTTCAATTGTAAACTACTCACTATACATAAAAAACTGAATTGAATTGAATTGAATAATAATGAAGACAAGAGCACTACTGAATTACAGAGAATATTTTACACAGTCAATAAAATGTCAAACCAAACAAATAACTATTCCATATTTTAAGTACTACTACTAATATTCATTCATCCTTTCATTCATTTTCTGAACCGCTTATTCCTAATTAGGGTCGCGGGGAGGCTGGCGCCCATCTCA
>JBCNYH010000012.1:31241589-31255989 GCA_039654325.1 Tandanus tandanus | reverse complement strand
CCCCTGGGCAAGGTCTTAACCACAAGTGTGCCTCTGTCCACCCAGCAGTATAAATGGGTACCAGTAAAAAAATACTGTTAAGGCAACCTGCGATGGACCCATCCAGGAGGAGTTGAACTCCTAGTCGCTTCACGCTACAGAAACCGGGAATAAGCACCCGCCTGATGAGCCACTAGGCTCGGGTGTAAAAGCTCAACAGACTTACCTACCTACTTACCTATGATTCATTAACAACACAATAAGGATATTTGAAAAAAATCAAATATACAAGTATGTTAAATGGTTTAATCAGGTAATAAGACATCTAACATATTCAAATATACATATTTAAATGTTTAAATTCCTTTTTAAATTAATTTTACTATGTAAAGCTGCTTTTTCGACAATGTCAACTGTAAAAGCGCTATACAAATAAAACTGAATTGAATTGAATTGAATATATAATATGCAAAAAAGCCTATGCAAAATAATTTAAATGAATATGTAGATTAAGCAGCATAAGAAATCATTAGAAAATGAATGAATGAATGAATGAATGAAATGAGTATTAAAATAGATAAATAGTCAATCTATAGAATTACTATCAATATCTTACAATCAGTGTATTATGCCTGTTAAGTAAATGTAAGAAAGAAATAGCTGTCAGCATTATAAGGATAAACTAGCTATTTGAAGCTCCGCTTGTTTATTAAAGCATAATTCTGCAGGGTAAGTTGGCTCTATTAAAGGTAGATTGAGTACGGGTATTAAAAAATAATACTACTTATTATTATTAATACCTACAAGCCACTTGCTCACTGTGAATTGTCTTGACAATTACCTACATGGGCTCATGGGTGCTGGCAGGTTAGGTTTTGGGCATTTGCGTTCTCATTAGCTAAGGTATTAATGTAACCTTGACCGGCCATATCATGCACTAGGTTGACTAGGCTATTCTTTCTGACTTAACATTTATTACATTAACATCTGTGGATACTGCACACATCGGTGAACGTAAGCCTGTTCTTTCGTTCGTGTGTGTGTGTGTGTGTGTGTGTGTGTTAACTGACCGGGCCTGCCTAACCCCTACTTCGGGTAATGGGTTGACCCATGCATCACTAATACCCAATCTAATTAATGTTATTTCTTTTAGTCTTTGTTTCCCTTCTTCATGTCGATAGATGTTGGAAGTAGTGTCAGCCACCTTAGTGACTAATATATTGCAGTATTTCCACACAAACAACAGGCACATTAACAGGGATATTGTTTGGGCTTGTTCTGTCATCTTAGAATCTCTCAGCCACTATGAGTCTCTTTGCTGCTATTATCCGATGCTAAACTTTATCCTCAATGTCACTGCACTGCTATTATGGGATATAGCACCAATTTACTGACTACCAAATTTGAAAAAGAAAAAAGAAAAAAGTTGATTTAACTCAGTTATAAAGGACTGGACAGGTAATAGATCCTATTATTGTTTACTCTGATAATTTATCTTTGTGAATGAAGTCATGTTTTTCTGACAGTTTACACACGGCCTGCAGCAGAAGGGGATGGCGAGGACATGAAAGAAAAGAGAGCTTCAACATCATGAGAAGCCTCTGACCTGCGTTTCCTTCACTGTGGTCTCACACACAAAAACACACTGATAACATGTGCCACATGTTTGTGCTCCTATTTTTCTTTGTTTCTCGTGAGTGATTTTAAGTGATTCTCGTGAAATAGATATTTAATTTTGAAAACACTGAATGCATGGTTAAAAATTGTCTCTTTTTTCATATGTCCATTTTCTGTTTACTAATACAAAATGATACCAGCAAGTGAAAGTAAGGAATGGAGACTCTCTGAAAGTAATGCAACGTGTGTCTGGGAAAAATTAGAAGCTATTCTAAAGACTATTTTTGTTTTAAAATGGATTTATATGTTTTCTATGTTTTGTATTTGTAAATGTTAGTCTTTACGCTCTAACTCAACATATAATGAGACTAAAGTAGAAACGGATATAACCATAATCTGTATATGTTAAGGCTTAATACTATATACATTTATTATTATTATTATTATTATTATTATTATTATTATTATTTACGCCCTTGCCCAGAGTCGGACGAGATGGGCGCCAGCCTCCCCGCAACCCTAATTAGGATTAAGCGGTTCAAAAAATGTACGATGGTGAAGAATGATTATTATTAACATCAATGACAACAGCAATAATCATAATAATAATGATAATAATAATAATAATAACAACTGTGTCAAATTGTCATTATTATATTTTTCTTTCTTTTTTAAGGTAGAATAAATGGCGGATTATAGTACTGTATAATATTTTGTTATAACATTATTGCCTTAGAATAGAGGCTTAGGCTATTACATTGCAAATAAAAAAATATTTAGCAATTCATTCATGTTTTTACTATATTTTCAGAAGATAATACCTTCATACTGAGATGTGTATGTGATTTCTGTTGCGCTATCGAGAGAATGATTTTGTGGGTTGTGTGTTGAGTCTGTCAATATGCCAAAGTCCAAATAGATTTTCCTAATAGCTGGGTCATTGCTCATGTCCGATTAAATAATACAACATGGCAGTTTCTCAGTACCAGTATTTTACACACAAGAATATCTTGTGGGATGCAGAACTGGCACAGAAGTGACAGAAGTTTGCTGTAAATATTCTGAAGGGCATTTCTCTATGAGTCATATTCTTCAGCTCAAGGTTTATCTTAAATAATCTATCAGGGGCATAATATAACTTGAGAATAAATGCAATATTATTCTAGAAGGGCAAACTAAAAGGCTTATATGTGTGGATTCATGTTTTAAAAACATTTTCACCTGTAAATTCTTGCACTTTTACAGCTTTTAGGATTTTACTAATTTTAAAAGTAGAGTAATCAAAATTAGAGTTCTTTAGTAAGGTGATGTTCTTTGTCTTGCTTTAATGTTAGTGGACATTTAATAAGCATTTACATTAAAACATTGAAGGAACCTTAACCCGTGTTTATTTATTTTTCCATCTAATGTTTCATTAATTTATTCAAATAAATATGTTTTGACTTGTTAAAGTATTAAAATAACATTTTAAAATTCTGTGTCCAAACTGTTTAGATGTTACTGTTTATGTTAATGAATGTGTGGCTAATAAATACATCTGTATAACCTCTGAGGTCCTCTATGTATCTGTTATCTGATTAAAGTTTGTTTGTTAATCCTAAACATGCTACATATATGGAATAGAACAGCAGATAGCATTTCTATCTATGGTTAGAGAAGCGGCTTTGGGAGCGAAAGGTTGCTGGTTCAATTCCCGAACCAGCATGAAATATGTGTGGCGGTGGGGGAGTGAGCTGCACCTTCCCTTCCTCCACTTTCAATTTCAAGTTTCAACTTTATTTGTCATATACTGGTAACAGTGAAACATCACTACCGTCAATGGAGTTCTTGGACTCAGAGCCCCCTCAATATTGCACTTAAGAAACAAATATTGCACATAAAGAACATTTAGATAAAATATAAAGTAAAAAACGGAAAGTATATAATTAAGAAATAAAATATAAACTAAAAGAAGTTCTATATATATATATATATATATATATATATATATTTGTGTGTGTGTGTGTATTTATACTGAAGGATAAATGCAAAAATACTGAAGTGGCTGTAGTGCAAAGGTTGTGGAGTGTGCATGTACAGTGTGTACAATGAGCGTGCAAAATATTGTGTGCAATTTGTCCAGTATATCAGCAGTCCAGTAACCTGATGGCTTGTGGGTAGAAACTGTCCCTGAATCTGCTGGTACTCCTACACCATCTGCCCGAGTGTGTGGTTGGGGTGGGCGGGATCAGAGAGCATCTGCTGGGCCTTCCTCCTACAGTGCTGTGTGTAGAGGTCCTGGATGGCTGGCAGTTCAGTCCTCGTGATGCGTTGTGCCGATCTGACCACCCTCTGTAGAGCTTTGCGGTCCAGAGCATTACAACTTCCGTATCAGGTAGTGATGCAGCCAGACAGAATACTCTAAGTGGTGCATCTTTATGGCTGAAGTGCCCTTGAGCAAGGCACCTAACCCTCAACTGACAGACAGTGTGTGTGGCAGCCCACTGCTCTGAGTTTGTGCGCTCACTGTTTACGTGTGCTCACTTTGGATGGGTTAAATGCAGAGGTAATAATTTCCCTTGCGGGATTAAAACAGTATAGCAAAATCAAATTATAATAAAAACAATATTGCTAAATTTATAGCATGTTTCATAAACTTCACTTTACATAAGGAAAAGTATAAGTATTCAATTACTATTAGGAATCAGTACCTAACAAGAGTCGTGGAGAAACTAAGGAAAAGAGTTTGAGTTGAAACTCTGGCCATGGCACCAAAGGACCTGCCTCCCAAAGTGGAAAGTCTGGTGTGTGGGATAGGAAGTAGATTACAGCTAGAAGACCTGAGAGAGTCAGAGGGGAAGTAAGGGGTTAACAATTCACCAAGATATAAAGGAGCAAGTTTATGCAGGGCATTAAAAATGTGAATCAGGATGTTGCACTTGATGTAGGATTGAACCAATAACCAGTGTAGCTGAGGGAGAGAATGGATGTGAGCAGAGCACTTGGGTGAGAACTCTCACTGCTGAGTTCTAAATATACTGTAGCTTATAGGGAGGACAATGACAAGCAATCAACATGGGACACAATGAAAGCATGAACCAATGTGTATGTACAACATTATTAGTCAGAAATGGGCAACAATGAGCAATATTACGGAAGAATGCCATTTTGGTGAGAGGCTTAAAATTCATTCATTCATTTGCAGAACCAGTTAATTCTTCTAGGGTCGCAGGGAGGCTGAAGCCTATCTCAGTCGACTCTGGGAGAAGGCAGGTTATTTCCACCGCAGTGGAAGTTTGTATGTTCGCCCCACACTTGTATGGAACTCCTCCAAGTGCTCCAGTTTTCTTCTACAGTTCAAAGACATGCAAAATAGGTTAATTGACTGTTCCAAATTGTCCCTAGGTGTAAGTGGATGTGTGTTCAGCATCAATCTTCATCTGTTTACTCCAGTAACCGAAAGCAACAGCAGTACTGCAACAGCACTTTTGGGCTTTTATCACTTTTTTCTTGTTTGCCAACAATGCTTTTTTGTTGTTTTTTTTTTTTTTTGCCAGGAGCAGGAGGTGGTAATAATATTTGCTTGCAAACAGCTTCAGCCATTGTTCTATTTACTATACCATGTATTGACCCCCTGCCCTTAATATCTGGAGGCAGTACCTTACTTATGATTGATGAAAGGCTACAGTATGCCATCTAGGCAGCACAACTCGATCCCTTCACTATCATCTCTTGAGGCACAGAGTGGCATTACAAGACAGGGCAGGCCAGGGCTAACTGGTTACAATGCTAACTTTAGTAGATATCCCAGTAAATATCTTTGACATAAGAGCAAAACAGTTATACCTTCAAAATCTGTTGATAATTTTAGCGCATTTTGAATGTTTGAAACTTATATTATTGCATTTTGCACCATGTCAGCATTCTGTTCAGGCCACTTGAGTTTATCCATCCCACACCAGTTTCATTATTTGTTATACCCTTATATACTTGTAAGCATTCATTCCACTAAACATGCAGGAGAATATCCTCTCAGGAGATTTGGAAATTACATATAGAAAAGAGAGAGAGAGAGAGAGAGAAAGAGAGAGAGCGAGAAAGAAGTGAGTGGGCAGTCTTGTTTTCCCCTATTTTTCTTAGCAGATGGTGTGAAGTGTCAGCTGACAGCTCAGAGAGAGTCTCGGTCCCCGAGGCCGATCCCTCTCTGGCTCTCTCTCTTTCGACGCCATATCTTTCTATGACTGACATTTTCTTGCCATGCTAACATAATTCTGTGATAGGGTCATGTTAGACATCGTGTAATGAACCATTTTAAACATCATGCCTACTGGGCAGAAAACTCTTAGGCTAATTCATAAAAAATAAATGCTCCTGACTGTATTGTACTGAGTGATTGTCTACCAGCAGAATAAATATGCAAATTAAAAACACTTTCTAGTGTGTAGTAAATCTCAGTGTAAGATCAGTATTTGTTGCCCACTTCTGGCCAAATGTGAGACGGTAGTGTACTGGTTAGGGTGCTAGGCTCAAGATTGAGAGGTCATGAGGTTGAAAGACCTCCACCATGCTAAGACACCTGGGCAAGGTCTCAACCGCAAGGGTAGCAGGATATATGGTAAAGGGTAAAGTCTGTTGGGCTTTTACACCCAAGCTTAGTGGCTCATCAGAGCCAGAGCTTATCCCGGTTTGTGTAGTGTGAAGCGACTCAGGAGTTCAACTCCTCCTGGATGGGACAATAGTCCATCACAGGTTACCTTCTCAGTATTTTTTTTTTACTGGTACCCATTTATACTGCTGGGTGGACAGAGGAAAAATCATTTACAGAAATACCTGACCCCAAAAATCAAACATTCAGTGTGCTCTTTGCAACCAATGAACGTTTATTACTTCATAGAGGGAATGTTTTTAAAGAATAATTTCATTTGTAAAAAGTCTTAAAAATTAAATGGTATAAATACTGGGTCTGCTAGAACCTTATAAATATTATATCATATGTAAATCACACAGTGGTCATTGTAATTGTTTATCTATGGAATAAAAAAATAAAATAACAACATAAAACCTGTCCAGGGATTGATATAATGCACCACTGTATATGTATATACATTAATATATATCTATATATATCGTATACTTTACAAATGTACCATTGTCTGACATAGCTGAGAATAAGAATCACAGTGCTTAAGTTCAGCAGAGATTTATTTCAAACACATTTTGCTTTAGGCAGTGACATAACAGTTTCTTATAAAATATAGTGTGATATGGAAGATGTATGTTATGGTCTAGGATGGTCAGAGTGTCACAAAGTGTTTCTTTCCATTGTAGAAGGTATGGAGTGCTTCTCTCTCACTGAAGAGAGCTTCTCTACTCTCTTCTCCCTCTTCCCATTTTCAGCCAAGACACAAACTCCTTGGCTGCCTGGTCCTGCATGTATGAGCTCACATCACTGGTGTATGTGCCATCTGCATGCCGTCTTGTGTGGGAACTAATAAAAAGCAAAATTGTTATGAGAGTTAAAGTGTTAGTGATATGATAAAACAAAGCTACTAACTTTTAAGAGCAAGTAGCAAAATCATAAAATGTAAAGATATAATAATAACTAAATTAAAAGGATAATGCATAGCATGAAAATATTGATTATGCAATTTTTTTTATTCCTCATCATTTTTTTAAAGTCAGCCATATGAAAACTTTTTAAAAACATTATTAAACAGTAGTATAGTGATATGTTAGCATGGTTCAGGAAATAATTCAACACATACCCACTTCTCTTTGAGTTCATCAGCCATTGTATGAAATCCTGAGCTCTTCTGGTCTCCAGATATTTGCTGTAATCGTTTGAGAATGTTCCTTCTGAGTGCCTCTTCATGTAGGTTGGGTTACTGAACAGTGTATCTTCTACCATGACACTGAAAAGACATAGAAATTTTAACAACTATTAAAAAACAAACAAACAAACAAACAAACAAAAACCTTAAGGCAAGAAACAAGAAGCCTTTTATTTTGGGTAAAACAAAATCTATCACTCTCACCTGGAATTTTCCTCTGTATCCTCGATGGGTATTTGCCAACTGCTATGTACAATGATGAGGAGTAAAAGTCCTGCCAAATATTGGATGCTCTTCATTTTGCTACCTGAAAACTATAAATCACAATCAGTATACTCAAAGAACAGATGTTCATCATTTCAATTTAATGATCAAATTTGATTACACTTAAATAAAGACCATGTAATAAGTTTTTAACTGCAGTTTAAATCATCTGAAATATATTCCTACCTGGAGATCAACTGCCAAAAGGAAGAAAAAGAAGGATGATGAAGAGAAGTGCTGGTGTACGCTGACGTCCGATCAGGCTCCCAGGAGCGTTTCCTTGTCCCTGCCCAGCACAGCGTGTCTTATATAGAGAAACCCATCCATCGACAGGTAGCTCTGGTAACACACACGTACACATGCACACAACTGTGCACTCACACACACACACACACACACACACACACACACACACACACACACACACACACACACACACACACCTACCTGTTATTCTCAATCCATTAGTCAAGCCTCCATTTCAATGCACTGGACATATTTGCAGTGTGACAAAATAGATTTGGTTATGTCACTGCAAGCTAGAAAAACTGCCACTAGCGAAGAGAGATCAAACATGATGCCATCCTGACAAATAGAGAGATTCATTTGAGTTTCCAGGAAATTGAGTAGTTTCCACCGAAGTAAGTGATGCAGATTGAAAGGAAGAAATGCAGCGTCTTTTTGTGGTTTTAAGCTTTGTAAATACTGGACACTCATTGTCTCTATGGGCCATTTTGTAGATCCACCATTAGACAGTCGTTTACCATTGGTTTATCTTTGTTTGAAAATAACACATTTAAATGTTATTTAACATTTTTTTGAAACACACAAGAAACATTTTTCCAGCTGTATTTACTCAACACAACTTATAACAGCCAAGTGGAACACAAGCAGTAGCAGTTAAAAAAAATAATAAATAAGTAAAAAAAATATTGAGATTGGTGGCACGGTGGTGTAGTGGTATGTCCGCATGACAGCAAGAAGGTCCTGGGTTCGATTCCTGGGCTTGGGCGTTTCTGTGTGTAGTTTGCATGTTCCCCCTGTGCTTGCATGGGTTTCCTCTGGGTACTTCGGTTTCCTTCCACAATTCAAAGACATGCACATTAAGCTAACTGCCTGTCCCAAATTGACCCTAGGTGTGAGTGGGAATGCGAATGGTGGTGTGTGTTGCCCTATAATGGTCTGGCAAGCTGTTCACGGTATACCCCACCTTCGTTCAGTGTCAGCTGAGATAGGCACCAGCCTTCACACAATCCTAGTAGGATTAAGCAGTTTAGCAAATGAGGGGGTAAATGAGAGAATCACTTAGATGGTTAAAGGATCACCCCTCTGTGTCAGTACGTTGTGAAACCAGCTTTTGCATTTATTACTGCCATGAAACTGTTGGGAAACTTCTCTACCAACTTTGCACATCTAGACTGTTCAATAACAGGATAAATGGATAAAAACAAAAGGAAACCTACAAACACTCACGGGAACAAGTAAAAACACCATGTCCACAAGATATTTAAAGGTGGTATCAGGTATCTTGAGACAAAAACAGGAATCTGAGGAATCAATCTTCACTTGTCCATTCTCTATATATATGTTTAGAAAAAACAGCCAGTGCGGAAGACGTTTCTTATTTTTTTTCTTATTATAATTTATTTGGATATTTGCAGTCAAACACTGAGTTACATTTGTTTTCCAATACTACAGTTTTTTTCATGGAAGATCATAAAAAAGACTTCATATTGAATTCAGTGCAAGTAATCCTTCAAATACCCATAGGTATCACAATCATTCTCACATTTACTATAGAGCCATAATGTCTTATTATGAACAACAAAAACCTTTTTATAAAACTAACCAACAACAACAGAAAAACCATGCGAACAGTAAACACATTCACAATCATGTTTTGCTTGATCAACAAAGCAACAAGAATAACAAAAATTAAGAAGACTAAAACAAAGATTTAACCTACAAAACATTTCCAAAATTACAAAATATTTGTTAATATTTCCACATAAATTATATACATACGTGTTGTACAGTTTGCTTTCAAGACACATGTTTTACAGTGAGAGTGATTATCTTATTTTTTTTCTCTAAAGCACTTCTGAAGAAAGTGACTGAGGTGTGTGTAGAGGTGATAGCGGGCCTTGCCAGACAGACTATGGTCTTTATCTGTGTACCACTGTAGAGACAAAAAAGGTAAAAGTCCATACAGCATCCACTCAGACATGTGTGATTCAAAGCTCTTCAACATTTTAAGCTTAGCCTGAAGTTATTTTAATTCTTCAGGTCATCTGAAAATCTGATCTGATCATACGCACTCACCATTGCCTCAAAGTCTACTTGCTGCTCCACCAGGGCTTTGGAAATCTGAGCAGCTTGCTGGAAATGAACATTATCTAGAAAAAACATATAAAAATACAAATAATTATGAGAAAAATATATACATGTTCAAAGTATTTGCTGAAATAGTAACACAGCAATCAAGGGATTAGAAATACATGGCAAATATTCATATAAAATTGCTTGACAGCCTGAGTAAACCCTTCAACTTTAAAAGTGCACACTGATGTTTTACTCTAAAGAGTTATTGGGACAAACAGAACATAATACCATCTGCAGTGCCATGCACCAGCAGGTACTGCACTGATTTAAAATTCTTTGCTCTTCCAGTTACTGTCGAATTCTGCAAAGATAGAATATTATAAAATAAATGGGAATAAAAAAAATATTAGACTAGTACTAACTGTATAAAACTTACACATACTGTAAATCATTTTTTTAATGATGTGAAAAACCAAGCTCTTACACTGTAGTTTTGTGAATTCTCCTCAGGGCGATGCATGTACCTCTCAGTATACACAGCATCTGAAATGAAACCTCTTTTAGAGCTCAGCTAAAACTGACATGTAACCAGTACCTGCTTCCTTATCATATAATAACTGCTGATCTACAGTGATCTGTTTAAAAATCAAAATATACCATAATATTCCCACTTAGAAACAGGAGCTACAGCGATTCCACATTTGAACAGGCCACTCCCTGAACCCAGAGCCATGGAGGTCACATAGCCACCATATGACTATAACAGAGATGAAGATAGCTGATTTATTTTTACAACAAACAAACAAACAAACAAACAAAAACTGTCTATCTGTATTTAGATTACACACTACAATGACAGCGTGATCTGATTGGTTCACTATCTCGGGATATCAGACATTATGCACCTCATAACTCACAAACTTGGGATAATACTTGAATCAATATGATAGACAAAAACCTCAGGGTTTGCCATGGTTACTAATTCTGTAATCCTGGAAATGAAAAAATGGCTTGCAAAAAAATAAATAAATAAAAATAAATAAAAATATGAAATACACCCTTTGTACTTTTCAAGGTATAAAACACTTTTTCAAACTTTTGAGTTTTGAAAGATGCCATAATGGAGTCTGCATGATCATTGTCATACTGTAAAAAAAGAAAGAAAGAAATGGAAAATATCTTATTTTTAATTTTCTTTTCTATGTGCTCATTTAGTACTAAACCAATTGCATCAAGTTTGGTGGATATCAGTGAACAATCCGTTTTACTATTCAGCGATATTCCCCTTGCCTATGGCAAATAATTGTTCTTTAATTTTATTTTTCGAAACACTTTATCCTTTATTAGGGTTGTAGGGAGGCTAGAAGCCATCCCATTTGACTCTGGGCGAAGGTGGGGTACACTCTGAACACAGACACACACAGGGGTAATCAAAAATATTCCTAATATTCCTAATATTGTCTAATGTGCGTGTCTTCGGACTATGGGTGGAAACCGTAGCACCCAGAGGAAATGGGAAGAACATGCACACTCCACACAGAAACACACTTGTCAAGCTTGGCAGTCAACTTGAAGATCATCCAGACGCACAAAGACATTGGGGATGTTGAGAGGCAACAAGCTGAGGCTAGCATCTAGCAACGATTTCTACTAAATTCTTTTCTATTCTATTCTTTAAAAGTGTGAATAAGTTTACTTGCATCTTTTCACAGCTTCAAAAAAATTCATATTTTATGTTTTTGTTATCTATGGTGGTGGCTCGGTGGTGTAGTGTTTAGCATGTCCACCTCACAGCAAGAAGGCCCGGGTTAAATTCCTGGAATCGGGGTGTTTCTGTGTGGAGTTTGCATGCTCTCCCTGTGCTTATGTGGGTTTCCTCCAGGTACTTCCTCGCACAGTCCAAGAACATGCACAGTAGGCTAATTGGCTGTTCCAAATTGCCCCTAGGTGTGTGAGTGTGGATGGTTGTGTGTGTTGGCCCTGCGATGGTCTGGCGAGCTGTTCAGGGTGTACCCCACCCTCATCCAGAGTCGGCTGAGAAGGGCGCCAGCCTCCCCGAGACCCTTATAAAGGATAAAGCAGTTCAGAAAATGAATGAATAAATGATAAATGAATTATATATGGTCACTGCCATGTAAACTGTAGATTGTCTATGGGATAATGTAGAGCGAGGTGATCATTATATTATGTTATAAAATAACAGATTTCTCAATGCCATAATTGACCAACCAGACCCGAGTATTCAAATGAGCCATGACATACATTTTTAAAAATATTTTTAATAAGAAAACTTACCCATCCCCACATTCCTATTCGGTCTTTGTCTATAAAACCCATATCAATGAATTTCCTAAAGAGAAAATCAAGGAAGAAAAAAATTTATGTTCTCAGCCAAGCTGCATAAATAGGCTACAAAGTGAAATTAAAAGCAAAGTGGACTTAATAGACTAAGTGCGGCTGCCAGTATGTACAGCCCTACTTTTCATATTTGTGTAATTTTGGGTTAGTCAAGTTCTATTTACTACAAACATACACACAGACATAAATGTTATTCTGTATGGATCTGTCACATCCACTTTTTCCCCTCTTATGAATTATCCTACATGGATATGTTATGTAATATGCAGCTGCTTCACCACCTGCTGTATCCAGCGCTACTACAGTCACAGAAAGGTTTAGCATTTACCGTGTACACATTACGTCTCTTAAGCTCACCTCACGGCTGAGATCTGATCTTCCACCTCATATGTGCCCAGCCGCTCGTAGATGGCGTGCATTATTTCATCACCTTGGAAACCGCTTCCTCTTCCATCGAAGCTAGCAATGACGGCTTTCTCTGTGCTGCAGAGGTACGTGGCCCACTCCAGCCTGAATTTATAGTCCACATACTGACTCGCTGGACCTGCATACCTTTAATACATGATACTCCACCCATCAGTCTGATGTTTCACAATAATTTTAAGCCATCTTGAACATGTTTAATATTAGCATTCATAAACTGCATGAATTCATGCCTTGATGTCTCTAATACTTGCAAACTTTGATCTATCTCTATGTGACCATGAGATTGGAGAGCCAGATTAAATTAGATATCAGCATTTAGGCAATTTATTTTATTATGTTCCATCAGGGCCAAATTTGACCATTCATTAAGGAGAAGGCAGTGTTGATGAAAGCCCATGATACCAGACATTCGACACATTACAGCTAGCATGCTTAATCACACGTAAACACGTAGAGTCACAGCACCTGTTCCTGAACTGCAAATATTGACATGGAAAAATAGACTTTAGCTGATGTTGTTGCTAAACCCACAGCAAGAGAACAAAACAATGGAGAGACAAATATGAATGTAGTACTTACACTTGAATAAAGAGAGGGTATTTTTTGGATGCATCAAAATCAGGAGGGAACATCATCTGGTACCATAAATCTGTTATAAATAATAAGTTAAATCTAAATAATAACATATAATAATATTATTATTATTATTATTATTATTATTATCATCAACATACTGCACTTAATATACTGATTTGTCTGTGCAAAAAAATTAATAAATTAAAAGATACTCTTACCAAATCCTGCTATTTTTAATGTGGCCCGTGTGATTGTTGGCATTAGAAGCTCTGTCTTCAGAATTTGTTCCAGCTTTTTGTTGTCTTCAAGCACCTTGATTTCTAGAAACATCAAGAAGCTATGAGGTATTTAACTTTTTTTTTATACCACACTGCTGGTAAATTCTCAAATCTGATTGCTCAGTAGGTGAGGTTCATTTTGCATGGCAGCAGCTTTGACAATGTTATTCAACAAATAAAACATATAATCATTAATAAGGAAAATAATGTCTTTGAGAAGGCAGCGAGGTGATGTAGTTGTTAGCACGTCCACCTCACAGCAAGAAGGTCCTGGGTTCGAGTGCCAGGCTTGGGCATTTTTGTGTGGAGTTTTCATATTCTCCCTGTGCTTGTATGGGATTCCTCTGGGTACTCTGGTTTCCTCCCACAGTCCAAAGATATACATAATAGGCTAATTTGCTGTTCCAAATTGCCCCTATGTGTGAATGGTTGTGCGTTTTGACCTGTAATGGTCTTGCAAATGAGCGAGTGAGAGAATGTCTTTGAGAAGATGTATATTAAAAACAAATTTCGCTGAGTTTCTACTGCCAGCACTTTCTAACTGACAGGTAACTTTCTTGTATTTTGCAAGTGATATGATAACACACATTCATTTATTTTAACTTTAGGAGAGCAAAACAAAGAGAGACTGCTTTGGGAATGACAGTCTACAGCTCACAACATATAACTGTAAAGTTGTTGATCATTAACAAATATTTTCATTCATTCATTCATCTTCTTCCGCTTCTTCCGGGGTCGGGTCGCGGGGGCAGCAGCCTAAGCAGTGAGGT
>JBCNYH010000012.1:31200680-31213538 GCA_039654325.1 Tandanus tandanus | reverse complement strand
AAGAAAGACAGAGTGAAAAAGACAGGGAGTGAGAGCGAGAGAGAGGAAGAGAGAGAGTGAGAGAGAGGAAGAGAGAGTCCCCTAACAGACGCTCAAAGAATTCAAAATAGGTGTGGTTTTAAATGTCGTGAGTCCACTAAAATTCAGGCTTAAGAAATGGAACCTGTGAGTGCCTTGGCTTTTCTCTTTCATTTGAAAAACGTAATTAATTTACATTCAAATACAGATGGTTCGAGATTTCATATATGCATAGTTAAAACCCGATTTAAAAAGTATTATAATTACGCATATACAAGACATACCTGCCCACACTTTTTACATGCTATAACTCCATTTGCCTCATAGTCCAGTAGTCTCTCTTGCAGGACAGTGTTCTCTCGGATATTAAAGAGGTCTCTAGAATAAAAAAAAAAATTGCTGTCCTTAAGATAATGATCATTACTATCAGCATAATCATCATTATGCACTGAATCATCAGAGCAGTCACATTATGAATAGCTTAACTGGATATCATCTACTTCAGTTGCTCTATTACATTAAAAGATGACCGACCCCCACCCTCCCTGAGGTACCTGAATTCTGCAGTCACGTTGACATGGTGCATTCTCTCAATGATCTCAATGTCTTCTCCAGAGCATACAGGTACACCACAGCTCCTGCAGGAAAACCTTATTTTGCTGGGGTCCTCCTGCATCATGCCCATTTTATTCTTTTTCTTTGTCTTCACACGCTCCTCCACAATTGTCTGCAGCTGGTTCTCTTTTATCTAAAAAAAACCCCCCAAAACCCATGAACACGTCAAAAATAAATTCCCCTCATGTTGTTTACAGGCAATTTCAGGCCTTGAGCTGGAAGAGTATCTAAACTGGATATCCTACCAACTATCCTAATAATGTTTAAAAATGTAAAAAAAAATGCAATTGTGCATCTCTTACTTTCTTTTCATACTCTTCATGGCTCAGTGTGCACACTTTGGCAATAGCTTTGCTCATCATTTTCTCTCTATATTCATTGACACTTTCCCTTTCTGCAACACCTGATCCTGCCTCCTCCACAACTGTATAACTGCTGTCCTCTGCTCTTCCTCTGCCTCGAGCCTGCAGGACAAAACACAGACAAATTGCTTTCTTATGTTACATTCAGTTCATCTCCAGCTCTTGAGGAGTGTTGACTCTCCTACACCACTATTACAGTTGCATGTTAGCACTTGGCTTGTTATTGTGCATAGCGATTTATGTCCTGTGTCTATCACTAGATTTTAATACCAGTTAATGTCAATTATAATTTAGATTCATTCTAATCATATAATAATGTGCATGTGGAGATTCTTTCATAACATTGAAACCCATCCATTATTAATAAAAGTGTTCTGTTCCTGATCATATGTTACAGAGGGAGAGAGAGAGATCTAGACGATGTTCTGCAATATATGTATGGTGGTCTGAAGAAATATTTCATAAAAGATTCACACGCATCACAATCACATGAACAATTATAACATTTTAATTTCTGGCTATCCACAAAAGTAATAAGTAAGAAATTGCATTAAAAAAATTCAATTTCAAGTCCATTCCATGCAGAATGTGTTTACAAACTGATTTTGATTATGTCAATTACACTAGGGCATGTAGCGCTCCAAAAACGTGATCAAAACCTGACATCCACTGTGTGAGAAACGCACACTTAAGTTTTATACAGCGTTCAAGCCGTTACTACATCGAAATTTTTTCAGACACTCAATTCCAATGTGAAAAAAGTTGTGTGTGAATTATTCACAGATCGAGCATGTGCACCAAATCTAATGCAAACTTTTTTATATTTTGCATTCTATTTCATGCTCCTTTTGCACTGTGACTGTTATTTGTTTTCTGAGTGAATAATGGACTTGTCTAGCAGTTTTAAAGACATAGACATAACAAGTTTCACAAAAAGTGAAACTTTTGGGTACATCTGTTGCTGGAACAAAGAAGAACAGAACTCAAAATCTGAAGCTGAGAGACGCTGAGCAACAAAAAAGAAAAGTATGCTCATGCTGGTGTGTGTTCGGAGGTAAGATGTAAGGACCCGAGGGGTGTCGGCACCTAGCAGGGACTTACCTGCTACGTCCAAACCATTTGGGTTTTTCAGCTACTTTCAATTAAAGTAACAGTTAGAAACAGATGCAAATTTTAACAGTACTGCTTTCTGACTCAATGCTCATAAAAAAAAGAAAAGGCTAGAAAGGCAACAAGTACCTGAATCATGGCAATTTCATTGGTCACCATACAGTATCGACAGACAAAATTACACTTCTCAATATCAAGGCCCTCCTCTGCCACAGTGGTGGCTATCAGCAGATTGATCACTCCTTCACGGAACTTGTTCAGCACCTCCCTCTGTTCTGCCTGCCATCACACACACACACACACACACACACACACACACACACACACACACACACTTTAAAAAAGTAATACATAATATGTACAGTACACACTTAATTTATTTTACTAGCAATTTAAGGGCAATAACTTCTAATCTGTAATGGCAAGCAAAATATTACATGTAGCAATTATTTATGAACCCTAACTGATGTGTGTGGCAGTCAGGGTGGGATGGGGCATCTGCTGGGATGAAGAGTCAGGTAGAACCAACAGTTAACATGTGATGAGTCTTACCTGTGTTTAGTTACTGGCAGTTTATTTATGGATATTTCCTGTGTGTTTGCAAACTAGGCTGGTAATCAGACAAAGCTGAAAGCATGAAGTTTATAATCTGTGTCTTCAACACATATGTGTGCATGTGTGTGAGTGACTAAAAATTAAGGAATCTGTTCGAGTTCAAGTTTAGTTGAATAAACAGAGTGAAAGGCCTGTCTGTGTCCACATGCATTAAGTCCTGGGAGCGTCACAGTGTGATGGTGCTCTAAGACAAAAGTTCCTGTGAAAAATAAACTGATTGTCATTGATCATCTGACAAAATAAACTCACTGCAGTCATTGGTTTCACTACACTCTGATCTCCACCACCAATCAGGTGGCTTACTCTGACACCAACATCCTCGAACTTTGAGTTCTCCTGAATCCACTGACTCAGAGCAATGGCACTGAGACGAGTCTTGGTGAAGATAATGCCTCTGGCTTCAGTTCTGTTAGTGTACTCCTTCAAGATGAGCGTCCTCAGCTGAGCCAGAGTGTTATTCTCATACTGTGGGTTTTTCATCAGCTCCTGAAGACGCTGTTTTTTAGCTAGTAAATATCATAAAGTGAAAAGAAGAGAGAGAAAGAGAGAGTGTGTGAGAGAGAGAGAAAGAGAGAGAGAGCGAGAGAGAGGGGGGATAGGTTAGATAATTTCAAAGGCAGTAGAACACATTAAGTGTTTTATGCTAGCTTTAAATTCTTACTAGGCTAACTTTAATATAGGAGAAAACAAGCACTGAAAGCATTATTAAATATCTGGAAATATTTAGATGACCATCATGCATTGCACTGCAGGCATTACTGTAATACCATTAAATAATGTGAAGAGAAATCGTTCAGTGTCGGTGATCTGAATGGTGTCCTCCTCAGGGGAAAATTTCTTCTTAATCTCTTCACTGTAGTACTTGTCAAGAAAGCTGAAGGCGTCACACATGCGGATGGTGTTACTTTGATAGAGAGCCTCATTGTACTGACGCAGATGCTCTGCACACACACGCACTGTCTGATTGTCTTCTTTAGCAGCTGTGTAACAACAAACAAAGTTATGTAATATTACATCTACTATTAACACCATTCTGAACAGTATCTTTATGCATGCTACTATTTAAAAGAGCACCATTACAACTCCTCTTTTATAACATGTAACATGGTTATTTTGGATTTTTGAACTTAAGATCAAAAAATAGCTCCAGTTTGGGATTTATCCATCCATCCATCATCTTTAAGACTTATTCATCAGAGTTGCCTATGAGTGAGTGTACGTGTATGGTGTTTGATGAGGGACATATTCATGGCGAGAAACAAAATCAGGACTTAAAGCAAATTAAACACCCACAAAAACTGAAAGCCATCCACGAAATAGATTAAATTTTAAAATAATTGAAGGAGAATGAAATGTTCCTAATACCTCTCTGCCACTTAGCACGAGTGTACTTTATGATGGCAGGATGGAGATCCGAGTGAGGAACAGGACACTCACAAAGTTCTTTTTGTAGGCCTTTTTTTGCTGTCCGGTCAGCTTTTTCGTTACCTGGAACACCAACATGCCCTGGTCCCCAACAGAAAATTCCTTCTTTCCAACCAAAAACATTTGGAGAGAATTTTGATGGTATTGCAAGAATTTAGAGCTTCCAGGCAAGAGATAGAGTCTGTGCAAATTAAAAACTCTTGATAAAAAGATCTTTAATTTTTTCCAAAGTTAAAGGAAAGGCACGTGCATCTGCAGTGTATTTTGAGCATTCTGCAGGAATGTGAATGCTACTGGTAAAAAAAAACATTGAAACAGCTGCAGAGGCTACTCTATCTCATTCCTTAGAACCATTTGTGTATATTAAATTGAAATACGGATATTGAATTGTTAATTTAAAAAGTCACCACAATATGCAGAAGGATGCGTGTCTGCCTATTTGCAACCAAGAGCTATACGCATGCCTTGATGGTGGACAGTGTCCAAAATTCTCAGGTAAGATTTTCGAGCTGATCCGTAGACAATGCTAACATAATCAAGTTTTGAGTGAACAAAAAAGGAACCAAACCAAAGCTCTGTATAATTGTAGGAGTATCCTAATATCTGCACCCCATTCCCACCGGGATAGTACCTTTAAAACATCAAGCACTTTAAGGCATTATGTTTTGAGGCTTTTTATATGTTGTAGAAACAAAAGTTTATTGTCAAATATGACACCTAAAAATTTAGCTTCCTTGACCACACTGATGGTGACACCGTTCATTTTTAAGTCAGGGTCATTATGCAAAGCCTTCAACAAACAAAAATGAACACAAACCATTTTGGCTGTGGAGAATTTGAAATCATTCTCCACAGACCGTTTCAGGATCCTATTGAGAGAGAGTTGGAGTTGTATCTTGATAGAATTCATGTTCCTCCCTCTACAGCGAATTAAAAAGTCATCAACATAAAGACTACAGGAAATGTCTTTCTTAACAGCCTTACTGATGTTGTTTATCTTGAGGTTGAATAGGGTTGGAGATAGTACGGTACCCTGGGGAACTCATAATTCTTGATCATGGTAGTCAGAGGGCAAGCCATTGACTCAAACCCTGAAACACCTATCTGAGAGAAAGTTCTTCATAATCATGGGTAAAAGACCTCTAAATCCCATATTGTATAAATCTTTCATAATGCCATACTTCCATGTAGTATCATATGCTTTCTCCAGATCAAAGAATATGGATACTACATTTTTCTATGAAAGTATCCCTAATAAATGTTTCCAGTCTGATTAAATGATCAACGGTGGTTCTTCCTCATCAGAAACCACATTGGAACCTGGAGATGAGACCCTCATGCATCATTAATCATCCTTTCCATGGTTTTCATGAGACAACTTTTTAGAGCTATAGGGCGATAGTTTGTGGGATTGGAATGGTCCTTGCCAGGCTTAGGAATAAGAATAATAAGTGCCTCTTTCCAAGCCGGCGGGATATTTCCAGATTCCCACACAACATTATAGATGTTGAGGAGTTTTGTTAAAACAACCTCTGGTAGGTTTTTAAAAATCTATAATGGATTCTTTTGGTCCCTACAGCTAAGTGGAGCAGATAAGTGAAAGAATCGTTCAAATAGTGATACAAGCACGAAATTTCAAAAAATCCAAGATGTCTGCCCGAAAATGGGCAAAAATTAGTTTTTTCCTTTATAACTTGAAATGTATTGGTTTTAAACCCAATAAATGTGTGAAACTTGAATATAAAGTGAGTATTGCAGATATTTTGGTACCAAGTGCATGTCTGTATCTATTACGGTATTTGAGATACAGCATAGAGGTACTTTTACAGACTGGGGAAAGCAAAAGATGGGTTTATGAGCCATAACATTAAAAATATAGATTTTTTGATATATAAATGTATTAAAGTCCGCTAAAATAAATATGGCTAAAATATGGCTATTGCAGACACTTTGATACCAAAAGCATGTCTGTAACTATTATTGTTCTTGAGATACAGTATGTACATACCTCTGAAGGTCTACATGTAATCACAAAAAATTAATTTATCAGCCTTGAGTTGGAAAATACAGATTTTCTGCTTCACAAATGTATTAAAGCTGGATATAAATGTGGGTATTGTGGGCGCTTTGGTCTGTATCTGTTATAGTTCTGGGGATATGACATGCCAAATGAACTTATTTGAGTCAGAGAATTTCATATACCTGTTCCTGTAACTGAAAATGCTACCCGACTCTGGCATTGGAGATGTCTGCAAGAAAACATATGTAAATTTACATACACACAGAAAAAAACACGCCTTGCAAGTGTAATCCAGTCTCATACTGTAAATACTCAATGGGAAAGAAGATCCTATGTATTGATGACACATATGAAACAGTTTTAGAACAGTTCACTCCATCCTTGCATGAACAGCCTCAGGCCCACTGCTGGGACCAGCAGATGGGCGTTTCCTTGCCCGATCCAATTGGGTGTTGTTAAACAACAACCGGCAGCTGATGTGGTATTTAGCCTGATTTCTTCTTAAAATTGCATCAATAACACCACCTTCATCCAGCCTTGCTGAATCCAGGATCAATGGCATTTCCTGGATTTCATGAAACTTTGTTATGTTGGCAGCCAGCATGGCATAGCCATCATGTTCAAGGGTGTAATGAGTTCGAGGTGATGTTAGGTCTTCATCTGTTCTGAGACAACATTTAGACCAGTCAGTTTGTCTTTTCGCAAACATGGAGTTTGAATCTGCCATTTTAGGTTTTGATTAAGGCCGAGGGGCTATCCTTTCATCACCTCAACCAAATAACTCACACTTCTGTATGGGATACAACTAGGTTCGGTCACCCTACACCTAGCCCAATCATTCATCCAGTGCCATTTAAGTCCCGTGTGATCTGTACACCATCCGGGTAACTGAGGCCCCGTTAATCTTGGCTCAGCTCTCCCGCGCTGGCACACCCTGTCAATTCAGGCACGGCTATCTAACTATATCTACTAACTACCAACTACAGTTTACTAGCTAATGGATATGGGGCTGTCAGACAGCATTGGGGACACTAAGCTAAACTGTACTGCAAATACAACTCTAATAAAGCATTAGTATATCTAGATCAGCTGACAGTGAACCCCATGCTGAGTAACACAGCAATGATGTCACCAGTGTGCCCTGGTTGTGTGCTGACATTCACTCTATTGCATCTGTAAGCCTTTATTAAGGGCTAAATTCTGTACTGCAATGGCCCCGTTGGTCGTAGACCAAAAACATATGTGCACACCAAAAATTCATGTTTCACAGTTGCTAAGATATGATTACTTCAAGTTAATGGCAGCCATCTTGGACACCATTGGACACCTTGGTTTTAGAATTTTATGTTATAACCGTAATGAAAAAAGTCTCAAAATGAAATAGGTTATGAAAATAACATTTTCATATCACAAAAATCACTTAACAACAATGAATGGAATTTGTTGCTTTCCTGAGTCTGTAGAAGTACCGGGGTGGTGTATCTCAAGAACCATAAGAGATAGATACAGACATGCATTTGGTACCAAAATATCCACAATACCCATCTTCATATTCATCTTTGATACATTTATTGGAGATTGGGTATTAAAATTAATGCATTTCGAGTTATAAAGGGAAAAACCCAATTTTTGGGCAGACATCTTGGATTTTAGGGTCGCCATCTTGGATTTTTGCTTGGCCAGCGGTATTTTTGAAAAGAGCGGGATTTGAAGAGTACATGTACCATATGTCATGCTTGTATCGCTATTTGCAATTATCTGCTGCACTAGCTGTATCATTGGTCCTTTTAAGGGAGTGCTTAAATTTTTGGATGGTAAAAGGCCGGTTATATGAGACCCTATTGTGGATATTGTAAATTGTAAAACAAAAATTATCATTAGCCTTAAGAGATATTTCCTGAAGGCAGAATATCAGTGGGTTGAATCTTACTGTTAAAAGTTTCAGTTCTTCAAAGTTGGCTTTCTAGCCCCGGCAATTCCACTGGAGTATGGCACATCCCATCATGTAGGAGGCAGGATAGGTTTTCTCCCACCCTTCTTGCTATTTCTAGGGGATTATGGCCCCTCAACCTCTATCTCAATCTCCTTGAGGAAGGCATATCCCTTTTTATTTGTAATTTTATTTTTTTCTGCTTTTGACAAGCGATCTGTACTGTACAACTTTTTGTTCATGTACAATTTCCTTTTGTGGTTTACTGCTCTGGTCTGTCTGGCAGCAACTTGATTTTTTTCTCATTATTTTTGGCATTCTGGACCTGTTTTTTAGCATTTGACCTGGGACTATCTCCAGTGACCCAGGTCAAATCAGTTTGGCATTCTATCGTCCTCATTTTCGGTTGAACCACAGAAGCATTAATTGGCATTACAGAGGGGGTAGCCATGTCATGTAATTTCCTAGCCTCAGGGTAACTGATTCTTTTTTCCACTTTGATTTTCTGGATGGCATTTTCTTTTTTCTTTGAAAACGGGACAATTCTTAGATGCAGCTATGTGTTCCTCCTGACAGTTGACACACTTCTCAGGCTTCACGCATTTAGGGCCATCATGTCTTGTTTCACCGCACCTTATACTTGTTGGCTGGTTTTTACATGAATCGTTACCATGGCCAAACCGTTGACGCTGGTAGCATCGAAGCGGACAAGGAACAAAGATGTTCACTCGAACGCTCAGGTATCCCATCTTAATGCTTTCTGCTGCACTCGGAACCCCAAATGTTAGTATATAGGTTCCGGTGTTGATATCTTTACCATCCCTTTTAATCACTATTCTTCTGACATTTGTAACAGATTGAGAAGCCTGCTCCTCTGCTATTTCCTCCTCATCCAGGTCATCGAGGCTTTGCAGTGACCTCAGCACCTGAAAAGAAGCTGAGAAGTTGTTTTCAGCAAATTCCTGGCATGTATCTCTGCCACATTCCACCAGAATATGGCCAGATCGCAATTTCCGAAAGTCTTTCACTGTACCAACCATTCCCAATCTGCCCTTATGGATGGCAAATGGGGATAATTTAGTCAGTGGCCTCGATGAATCTTAGGATCCTAAAATAATATAACGTGGCCGTCCATTCACAAGAGCCGAATCTTCACATGCCCGTTTTTTTGTTGGTGGTTGATTTAATTTTCATTATTCATGCTCCCCACCCTCCTCGGAGCCCTACAAGGGGATGCACAGAGCTGCTGATATCCAGCAGATGTGCAACAGGGATACATGAGTGATATACTCAAGCAATGTGAAACACAAAGGTTTGCTTAATTGACTCTTAGCCACCGCCGTCTAGTAATGACAAACAAAAAATAAGGTGGAGCAGCACCAGAAGTTGAAATAACCATCAGAGTATTTTTTAAATATATTGTTTGAGAAAGATTGGAAAAAGTAAAATTTTGTGAAAAATGAAATTGATATTAGGATGATGAAAGGAGGTTCACAAAGAAACTATTTGATAAATACAAATGTAATTCCTAGGGCTTGGCATAACCAGTCAACTGACTGGATCGGGCCTCTCCAACCTCCCGTCTAGGTAAAGTAGGAGCCAAACAGTAGTGTTGGGAGCATGTGGGCTGCAGCAATACTGCCCCTCAGACCCCAGGATCTCTTCCTCCACTGACACGGGTCACGATTCACAGCAAATGAATCGCCCCATTTGCCCGCCTTTTACAGGATGCAAGGGGGTGCTGAGGACCTATTCTTATTGCCCAGGATCCCTACGAGGGCAAAGTTGCCTGTGAGCTGGAGGCAATCCCAGCTGATTCCGGCTGAGAGGTGAAGGAACCCCTGGGCAGGTCACCTATCTATTGCAGCGCTAACATACTGTAGAAGCGAACAACCATTCATGCTCACATTCACACAATTTAGGGTTGAAAATTGACCTAATCTGCATGTTTTTGTACTATAAACCCACACAGGGACTGAGAGAAGATGCAAATCGCACAGAAAGACCCCAGTTGGGATCTTGCTGTGAGTGCTAAACACTGCACCACAGTGCTTCCTATTTAACCACCCGTGTTGCAAAAGTCCCAGGTTTGAACAGTCTCAGGGAGTTTTTCTTTGCCACTGTTACTTTTTTGTAGCACATTAGGGATCTAGATTTCTACAAATCAGTTTTGTTCAAACCTCTATATACAGATAAAATTGAATCAAAATATAAAATCTTAGTTAAGCACTACTGATCTGAAAGTGAGAGAATGAAACATTTATAAACAAAATTACCCAACTGTACCAACAAGAATCCTGTCAAGATCAACACTGTGCACAGCTGTAAAAAGTAGTTCTGTTTCAGTTTTAGTGAGGTTTTCCTAGTTTTATTGATTTACTCAACATCGCTGAACATTCACAGGAACACGAACATACTTCATACAAGCTTTATCCAGAAACAATCATATTCACAGAAACCTTAAGGTGTCTTTGTGCATTGTGTGCATCTTGTGGACTGGGTCCAAACATCACTTCACAACATTCTAGAGACTTGAGGAGCACACCTCTGAAGGGCAAGGCCAGCAATCAGAAAGATTACAGTAAAAAAAAAAACATCAGCCATTGTCCAAAGCCTACATAAGATCAGTAGGTCCTGATGACACACTTCATTTCTACCAACCTTTTTAGCATCAGGGCCATGTATTATTAGCCCTAAAATGTTATTGGTTTGACCCAAGAAGATATCAAAATGAACTCAGAAAAGAGTCCTCCTTAATATGAAGGGAGGGGAAAAAATTCAGGGCTAATGCTCACGATATGATTCAAGGTCATAAGGAAGATGAAGGGACCATTCTAACATGTATAGACCTAATCCACATCTCTCAAAATATGACCTTGTCTCATTTTTCAGTTTTTTTTGGGGTCAGACCATTGTGGCTCTCAGCCCTTAGTATCAAAGCAGGCCACTCTCACTAAAAGCAACACATCTGCCACGCTTGGACAACTGTGTAGTAGATGCACTATTAAGACAGCATGTATGCAAAAGGAAGTGGCCTCTAGGATGTAGTATCCCAGATATGCAAAAGGTTTGGTAAGCCGCAGGTAAACGTTTTTTTTGCCTGTGTCAAAATAACAAAACAGCTGATGGAACAAATAATTCTTGCAAAGAATACAGCGACTAGGCCACAGTCCTATTTGTGGCCCCAAGATAGTCAGCAAAACAATTCTGCATTACTGCTTACACTGATGATCAGAAAACCCTGCCAGCTTCTTCCCTGAGCAGATCTGCCATTCCAAATATCTGGCAGAAGTGGGTTTAACCTCTCAGAATAAATTACAAACTGAGGACTGTGACCCAGCTCTCCAGGAAACTCTTCCATAAACTAAATTCCTTCGTACGTGTCTTGTAGGGTCTGCACCACATTAGTTGGATCATGTGCTTTGCTGGATTAACAAGAAAGCTTTTTAGCCACTGCTACACAGCAGCAGTTCCCCATCTGTGCTAAATTTTTATGTGGCTAGAGTTATAGTGAACTCAAAATTATTACGTCCTTTCTGAAAGGGTCGAGGTGTTTCTATGGGCAGGGACCCTGGTGTGAGATCTCCTCTATAATATTGAATTTATCTATTAGAATTTAAAGTGCACACTGTCTTTGCAAAATAGTTACTATGTTCTGTCTGACTAGTCAGTTTTAGGGCATTTAGAGTTTTAGTAAAAGATAAGGACTTTTTTCTTTTTTGTCATGAATTATGCACAGTCTGATCTGAAGGGGAGTTCTGAGCTCAAGCTGTCTTCAAGGGCGAGTCCATGCAAGATTCCAAACTACAGTGGGTGTTGTGGTACAACAGGAAATTAACTTCAGGCCACACTGCCATCATCATCTGTAGTTGCCAAAATGATCCCAGGAGCCGACGTAGTATTTCACTGTGTACAGAATTTTCCATGCGACTCTCTATGACATCATTTTCCATGAGCATGTATTGTGTAAATTCAGTGCTTCTACTTGTGTAAAGGAGAAATGTTTTGGGAGAATGGAGTTAGATGACAGCTGTATACATAGGTGCTGCCCAATGGTTCATTTTACACTTGAGTTGGTAAAACAGCAGATCTATATACGTTTTAAAAAAAATAAAAATGTTTATTCATCAACTATTCATACTAGTTTCTGCGAGAAAGTGGATCAAGGCAGATTGAGGGAATAATTCTAGATCCTACAATGAGAAATGGGATATCTTGGGCCTTTCACACATTATGTGCCAACAAATACAGCAAAGGGCATGTGTGGTAATTTGCATCAATGAGCCTACAGTGTTAAGGTGCCAACTCACTTTCAGTAATTTAAACTTGGATATTGCTACTCAGTAAGGAAACAAACTTTAATAGATCTGAGTAAACAATGCCCAGGTGGTCTGGAATATAAAGTTTTTTTCTTACCATTTTGTTCTTTCTGCACCACCCACTGCTCATAATTCTGTGTCCCTGGTTGGCACAATGGGTTTAGTTGAGCATGTGTGTGAATCTCGTTCATGATTCCTTTTATCACATCTCCAAAGGGATCCTTTGGAAAAACAGGAAAAACTAAATTATTAATGGCAAATATCTGTATTGGAAGTCCCACTTTCTTTATAATTTTGTCATGATCATCAGATTTAGACAAAAATTAAGAATACATTTAAGTACAAAAGTTGGCATACCCCTGGGTTCTGGGTGTAAAGAGTAAAATGTGCCCCAAGTATTCAGTGTTCATTTATTATCTATCTATCTATCTATATCTATATATA
>JBCNYH010000012.1:31183371-31196872 GCA_039654325.1 Tandanus tandanus | reverse complement strand
CACACACACACACACACACACACACACACACACACACACACACACACACACACACACACACACACTCACACCTAGGGATCAATTGGAACATTTAATTAGGCTACTATGCATGTTTTTGGACTGTGGGAAGAAACTGGAGTACCTGGAGGAAACCCACACAAGCACAGTAGAACATCCACACAGAAATGCCCAAGCCTGGAAATCAAACCTGAGCCTTCTTGCTGTGAAGAAGATGTGTCAACCACAAGATGAGCCAAGCTCATGTGACTCGATATTTAAATGTTCTTGGCCCATTTTTATTTTTTTTTATTTTTTTACTAGTTTTAGGTTTCAAAGCAGTTAATAATATACAATTTCACACAGATTATTTTCAGTAGATTAACATTATACTTGCAAGCATGTTTTGTATTCCTCATGTTAAAGGAAGTCAGCTTGAATGGAAATGTATTTAAATGGAAGTTGAATTCGAATTACTTTGAATAGATTATCTGTCTCCAAACGAGCTGCGCTGTAAACATAGGGGCTTAGCATTTTGTGGCTGTACATGACATTCGTTTAAATCTTGAATGCCTGAAAGCCTCTGAGAGAGTCACTATAGCAGAAGTATACCAAAGTTCGTTTACAAGTCCCTTTTGACCAGAAGAGTAAAGGGGAGAACGTCCCCTACTTTTTAGGTCAGCACTCAAGCCACTGCATACATTTATGTGTAATCATAATAGTAAATAGTAAATATAACTCTCTTCTGTGATTCTGCAAGACATTCCACTAAGTCTCAGTGGAAAAGCACAAAAGTGTGCATGTGTCACAACCATAGTTTAACAAGGATATGTTTTGCAAATCAAATTGTAAAGGTGTTCTGCCCTCATACAGATAGATCCAGCTCTTGTAGTGGAACAATGATCCCGAATCATTTAGGGAAAACAACAACAAAAAAAAAAAACCCTGTGGATTTGATCAGTCAGCCAATTCACTCACTGATGACTAAAACAGACGTGGTCCAAAGACCAATAAAGAGAGAGAGAGAGAGATTGAGAGAGAGAGAAAAAGTAAAGAAAAACATCCCTAACACCAATAAACACCATATGTCACCTGGTAGTATGGACTGCCAGAAAAGCAGTACAACTGGCAGCATAGGCAGGCTGTTTAAAAAAAAAAGAAAAGGTCAAAAGAAACATCAGGTGGACCACAGATTTAGCTCTCTCCAATTTTAGCCAAACAGTAAAGCTGTATTTGGTGGAATCTTTTTACAGAAATACAAAGCTCTAGGAGTGATTCGCCCAATGAAAAAGGTTTTCATAAAGGAAGCGTAAACCTACGTGACAACATGATCCCGTCCTCGTCACCCTGTTTGGCTTTGGCTAAAGAGTTTTCCAGGATTTGTGCAGTGCAGATGATGATGTCATTCTTCTCAACAACTTGTGGGAAGGAGATTTTGAGCTGTGAGTCTCCGCTCACTCTCTCTACTGAGTACTGGTGCTTCAGAAACTTCCCAAACTCTGCTTTGTAGTGCTGCTCAACCAGGGGCACCTATAAAATTATTGGTCAGAGTAAATAGCATATACACTGTAACAAAGACTAACTGTGTCATGATAACAAAAAGAACAAACATTGTTGAACGATACAGATGCAGAGCGTTCTTGTGCTAATAAAAAAGACTACAGTCTAGAATCTAGAGTGCATGAGAAACTTTCGTGTGAAAAACAGAAACTAAACTTTTTTTTTTTGGCCATTTTTTCGGGGGCTCCAATAAAGCTTGGGAATCAGCAGAAATGCTTTGTTTATTGTTTAAGAAAGATAACCCTATGATATGACTGTAGTAATTGTGTGCAGTATGAATGTAAATTGAAACTGATGTTTCCAAATAATATAATGATGAATCATTATATTAAAATACTTTTTTGGGCTCTATTTGCTGTTTATCTCTCTTGAGTGTAAAGTCACTTTAAATGTGACAAACTGTTCAAAAGGCATAATGGGGTCATGTTTAGAAAAGCTTCTCCTGAAAAGAAAGATTTTTATCCAAGAACGCCTTAATAGCCAAAATATGGGATAAAGAGCTGTCAAGTGTGTTGGTTGAAGAATGCAAACTGGATTGAAGTATTTTAAAGCTGTGTAATTAAGAATCAGATTTAAGATGGTTGAAAGAATGCAACATAAAAAAAATACTATAAGTCTTAGGTGAACATTTAGCATTGGGGTTAATCTCTTTTTATTCAGTACTCAACTGGTTAAAATAATAATAACCACATAAAAGATGATTACACTTCGAAGATTTTACTCAATAGAAAATGTGACAATATATTCAACTTTAAGGGAAAATACCCAAACTCAGAAGTTTTGAAATTTTTTTTTTTGACTTCTGGGTGCGTTTCTGGGTGGAGTTTGCATGGTCTCCCAGTGCTTGCGTGGGTTTCCTCCGGGTACTCCAGTTTCCTCCCACAGTCCGAAAACATGCCCAGTAGGCTAATTGGCTGTTCCAAATCACCCCTAGGTGTGAGTGTAAGTGGTTATGTGTGTTATCCCTGCGATGGTCTGGTGAGCTGTCCTCGCCCAGAGTTGGCTGAGATGGGCGCCAGCCTCCCCACGACCGTAATTAGGATTAAGCGGCTTAGAAATGAATGAATGAATGAATGAACGAATAATACTACTCCTATTTTCACTCTGAATGATCATGAGGTAAATTTGGACTCAACCTTTATGCTTCTAAGCAGGTAAGATGTTTGAGAAATAATGCATGTTCTCCATTTAGGCATGAGAAAATTGGGGCCAGATTTTGGAGAATGTGATATAACTCCATAAAGCTCACTGTAAACTGAGGCAGACTGATCTGTCTGGAGT
Source organism: Tandanus tandanus (assembly GCA_039654325.1). Lineage (NCBI taxonomy): Eukaryota > Metazoa > Chordata > Actinopteri > Siluriformes > Plotosidae > Tandanus > Tandanus tandanus. The sequence goes on along the minus strand of JBCNYH010000012.1, from coordinate 31,194,034 downwards.
GTGATATATTAAAAATACTACTTTAGATACTGAAAAGATTCAGAGGGAAAAAAAGCTCATGTATTTCCAAAATCAACACAGGTTGATCTTCTAGGCAGAGGTATACTGAATAAACAAGTAAAATATTTATCTGAATGTAGTAGACATCATCATAGTGTGTATGAGAATCTAAAAGTGTTGGATGATGTACTCTACTTTAAAAGAGACTTAGTCATTAATACTTAGTCATGTCCTAACGGTTTGTGCTGCACAGAGGAATGCTTCTGTTTTGCATCTGTATGCACATTTGCATTGTAGCCTTGCAGTACCTTGTTAACCAGAACAACAACTTTTGCTTGCTGTCCCTTTTGTTTTCTGCTCTCCAGATGTTGTTTGGTGATATAGACCGCTACTCGGGTTTTACCACTTCCTGTCGGGAGACAGATGATGATGTTCTTTCCCTCCAGTGCTGGCTGAGCAACATCCTTCTGATAATCACGTAGCACAATCTCTTCCTCATTCTCTGAGGGGAAAAAAGGAGATATTTAGAGAAATAGGTGGTTAAAAATGATATGAGCCTAGGATTGAGGTGCTGTCTGTCTGCCCTCAGCTTCATTTCTCCAACCACCAGTGTTAAAAAATAACTGTTTGGAGTAGTTAGGTCCGCTTGCCCTTCTAGTAGGTCATGTTTGTCTTAGCTGTTGCAGTTAGAATAACATTACTTCATACTGAGTGACCTCTGTGATTTTTTGATCCAGGCAGACTGAGAAGGGATTTAGTTGTCTCCCCACTTCTGCTACAACATCCCCCATTAGAGCAGGATGCAGCAGCAAGAAGCAAATAATAGCATTTTAAATGTACCATTGAGAGAAATAAAAGACAGGTATAACAAACGCCACTAGGAGCGCTATGCGTTTTCTGGACCCATGCGCCGAGGGAAACCTGTGGCCTGCCCGGTCAGACTGGGTCGGTATACGTTGTATTTTTGGTTATTCATAAATCTTATGCAAATTGCTTGAATACTCTATCATATACTCGAGTCAACCAATGACCATTAACATAAATTCATCTGGGTCTTCAAATGGCAGGAAAACATGGAGGCTGGAAAACATGGGGCCGCATGATCATGTAAAGTTTTGGTTCAAATTTGATGGCTGATTGCAGTGAAGTTGTAGTTTTTTCGCTAATGAACAGTAATATTTTAAAATTTTCACTGATGTATCTACAAAACACCACTTGCATGATTTGCTGCATTATTTGATTATTGGATGATTTATTTGACTACTGTATGAGTAGTTTACCCACCCAACTGAGTGTATGGTTATTTGATTACTTCCATTCAACTCCGTTATATCATGTCCTGGCACTATAAACTAAACACAGGAACATGACTGTCTGATATACAATTTAGTTTAAATTAGTCTTCAAAATCCCAGATTTCAACATATAGAACACAGATGAAACAGGAACCCACCCAGTTGGCGTCAATATAAAACCCACCAGGACAAGATGACATATATCCTGTGGTAAGAGAGCCATATTTTTATGTAGCATTTCCGGGAAGCTTGGGAATGAAGAACCCCTTAGAAGGTATCTGATGCCCTCTGAAGGCTGTAAAATAATCATGGCAAAGGGATTAATTAAAAGTAGGGGTCTTCATTCATTCAGAGCCTAGAAAATAGTCATGGGAGATCATGGAACGATTTATTTTGTGTGAGTGATTGTATGCTACTTTAAAAAAAATTAAATAAAATGGCTAAATAAATGGCTGAAAAGTGAATTTGAATCTGATGTGTCATGAATTGAGGGTTCTCTGCCACAAGAGTACAGGCTAATTTTGCTTAGAGCTGTTTAAGAAAGAAATTCCATGTGTCCCGTTACACTGCAGGAGCAAAATGGTGCACATATATTCATCTCACAAGTATATCATCTTCAGTAGATTGACAAAGGGCAGCACTACACTAAATAAAACAGCATGAGCACCTCCACAAGAGGAAGTAATATCAAATTTATGAACACTCAATCTAGGTTAAGTATGTGTATCTGTTCCAGTTAACTACAAAGATTTGTGTTTGTTTATGGGTGTGAGACTGTAACTGGAAATGGGCTGGCCTGCCACTTGAGTAAAGTTTAGGAAAAAGTATCTGTAACCACTGCTTATGAAAGCAACCGCTTATGCATAAGGACTCTGATAGCACTTCATGAACAGACAGTACATTTTCACATACTTATCTCAATTAACAAAGTGTTATTTGTGACCAAGTGGCCATGAAACTGGACCAGACTATGTAATAAGTACTATATGGCACAAAACATGACTGTGTTTATGTGTGTTCCTGACTCATGCTCATGTGTGTTCATCCCCTGCTGATTTTCTGTTGCTGGGGGTTTCCCCAGAAAAATATGAAGTAGAGATCAGCAAGTAAATCACTTGCAACATGTGGTTTACTTGCAAAACTACACCAGTCATTTGAGAATCAGAACTGTTTGGCTTATATCTGGGCCATCTCTGCAGATTGGGTGGATGGCAAGAGGTTATCTTGGTTACAAAGCAAAGTGTTTTGATGTGAAGTAAACAGGCTGAGAGATTCAGGATTACAATTGGATTTGTCCCAGATGGTGGGAAACGCCTCTGTCAAAGGGTGGATTGTAGCAAACAGACAAAACAAAACAAAACATGAGGTTATGCCAGCGGATAATATTCTCACTATCACATATCCTACAATAATTTCAACAACACTAAAACAAAATCTAATATTTGAACACTCTGTACTTTCCAGAGTTTGGACAGCAGGAAGAAAGTGGGGCCATCTGGTGGAGAAAAAAAGGCAGGGCCAAGATTTAAATTGGCACATTTTATTTATGTATTTATTAATTTATTTGAAATACTGTATTCATACCATAAGGGAAAATTTAGCTCTGCATTTAACCCATGCAAAGTGAGCACACACGTAAACAGTGAGCACACATACACACTCGGAGCAACACATTGTGGCGTCCAGAGAGCAGTTGGGGGTTAGGTGCCTTGCTCAAGGACACTTCAGCGGGGAAGGTGGAGGAAGGGAAGGTGCTGCTCACTCCCCCGCCACCACACATTTTTCCTGCTGGTTCAACAATTGAACCAGTGACCTTTAGGTCCCAAACCCACTTCTCAAACCATTAGGCCATGGCCGCGCCCAGTAAAAACCTCCACAGGAAGCTCTTGATGCCCGCTGGGGATTCAGACAGGATTTTAGTAGGACTTGAGTGATTGATTTTTATTTGACTATTTGTGGTTTTCTGTTGTGTAAGCATGCTATTTTGTGATTTGCCTACACTAAAAGCACTAAAAGCAACTAATTTAAAAACATTTCAAAAAACAAGAAAGTATTTGTATTGAATTCCTCTCCTTCATGCTTGTCATAGTTAAAAGACAGATAGTACACAAGAGACCAAAGGAGAAGCTGGGATGGCAGCCTGACTCCAACTTGCAGAGGGAGCATGTGTTCGTAATTAAGAGGACTGCTCTCCCCTGAGTTTGTTAGGCAGTTTCAAAAATTAGTTGTATACTGCCCGGCCAAAAAAAAAAGTTGCACCCTTCTGTTAGAGAGTGTAATCACCATGGCAATGTCCTGATACATTTTAGAAACGTCACAACTTTTATTTCCAACCACACTAAATACTAGTGTGTGCCTTTTGTTTTTTCCTGGTCAGAGTGTATTGCAGATTTCTTCCATACTTTAGGATTTTGTTTTTTTGATCAGTGTAATTTTCACTTTATCCCTGCTTGCCATGTCTATTCCTGCAGTCTACAACTCATTTGATCACAGCCACATCATCATTTTCCAGTCAACCTCCTAAACCCACTCACAGTCACCAGATTACTAATGATACCTTTCTGAAACCACACTACTCTTTAAATAACCCAGACTGCTGAATACCTAACAATGTCTGGCAGCAGCTTCATGCCTGTGATGAATCCATACTGTTATTATCTGCCTGTCTGGATTAGTATTTTGTAACCCACTTCCCATTTTTATATCATAACCCACTTCCCGTTTTCTGCTTCAGTTTTGTCTTGTTTATGAACATTTGGATTCAGGATACACAGTTCTTATTAGTGACTTTGATTAAAATTTGGAAACCACATTTGTGTGTTTTGGTGACAATGCATTGAAGAATTTTGAGGAAAAAAGAAAGAAAAAACATAAATTTGATGGCCCTGGTTAGTTTATTAGTGGGCATTCGCATTAATGAGCAAAGGTGTGCTTGAAAAGTAACCTTTGCACTTGCAGCTGCCAAGCATTATGCTGATCCGGTTAAAGGAGCATGACTTTATTAAGCAAATAATGTGTATTGTTTATCACTTTCTGAGTCACTTATTCCTAATTAGGGTCACTGGGAGGCTGGCGTCCATCTCAGCCGACTCTGGGCAAGGGCAGAGTACACCCTGGACAGCTCGCCAGTGCAGAAACACGCTGACGGCAACCCAATGACCTCTTTATGAACAACAGCAATGGTTCTTTTACATGCCTCTCAGCACAGACAGTGAGAGACATGGCTGGACTGTGATAACCCAGATAACCCAGCACTGTGGGGACAGCAGTGACAACTTGGTGGTAGTGGGGCTTGAACCCCCAACCTTCAGATCAGTAAGCCAGCACCCTACCACCAGGCCACTAGGCCACCACTGCCCCTCACGTGTATTGACTGTGTAGTGATGTCTCCAGTGATGATTGAACATCCAATCTACTGAGGTTTCTGTTACAATGTATTTTTTTACCTGAGAGGGTCACAAGCCCCCTGCAGAACCTGTTCTCTAGGAGAAACATCCATTCAAACTAACATTCACACCTAGGGCCAATTTGGAAAAACCAATTAGCCGAATCAGCATGTCTCTGGAATATGGAACCAAACAGAAGCACCGGGCGGAAACCATGCAAGCACGGGGAGAACATGCAGACTCTACATAATAACACTCGCACGGACCACCCAGGAGCTTTTTGCTATCAGGTGAAATTGCTAATCACTACACGACCATGCCCTTCTTTAATATATAGGCTTTAATGATAATACTGACATCACTGCTATTGTACTTGTCTTCTTGTAGGTCACTAGAAGCTGACCGTAGAACTCAGTTCAACTGCATCAAATAGATGGAACTCTGAGTCCAATGTTTCTCATCCTGACAGAGAATGCTGCTGAAAATGCTGAGTGAGAATACAAGAAGCTGTCTTGAAAGCAAAGAAGCTAACAGCAAAACCAAGCTGTTATCAAAACAAAACCTGTCCAGTGCCTTTTTATTCTTTCTATTAAACACCACTGGGACACACCTATCAATGCCCTCCTGTGAAAGGAAAACAGAACACAACTGCTAATGTCTCACAAGAATAAATGCATAATCTGACGTACCGCTGACTAAATTCTAACTAGGGTCACAGGGAGACTGGAGCCTATCTCAGCCGACACTAGGCGAAGGCGGGGCACACCCTGAACAGCTCCCCAGGCCATCGCACAACACACACAACACACACTTACACCTAGGGTCAATTTGGAACAGCCAGTTAGCCTGATGTGCATGTCTTTGTACTATGGGAGGAAACCAGAGTACACAGAGAAAACCCACCCAATCACAGGGAGAACATGCAAACTCCACACAGAAACGCCCGAGCCTGGGAACTGAACTCAGGATGTTCTTGCTGTGAGGCGGATGTGCTAACCACAGCACCACCGTGCAGCCCCATAAGGATAAAGAAAATGCAAATTCAATCAACAAATTAGTACTAGAATCGCTCAAGTGTATCACAAATATTCCACTATCAATTGATTTAATGTGTTTCACACTGGAGTTTTCCCTTCGTTTCCAGATCTGTTGATCTTTTTTCCAACTTTTTTTCAGTAGATACTCTGCAGTAGTCATGTGTTAGGTCTGAAACATTACTCTTTATGTGAAATATAACAGCTAATGTAAATACTTTGTAAATAGTTTAACATTTAATAAGCACACTGTGTTGTTCTTCAACAAAGTTTCCCCATTTCCTCAGAGCTGCTTGTGTGCATGTTTCTGTTTCCACAGAAACTTGGTTAGGTACTTTGAAAACACAGGAAAATGGGCAAATTTGCAATGGAAAGCAAGCAATACTGTGAAAGAAACCCATAACCCCTGCTGATTAAGCTTTAATCACACAAAGATGAGGGTCAATGCAGAGATTCATAACAGACATCTCATCTTATAAAAGCTTGTGGGAAAATACTAGAGAATAAAAATGATTCATATTCCAAGTGGAATACTGCTGATTGCCAATCACATGCTCAGATTAAGGTAGTGTCACAAAACTGATATGTAGTTTTGGTTGAGATCTGGTTTACATTATTATATCCACATATACTAACATAACAGAACGTGCACTGTTTAAAATGCACTTTTTATTTATAATGTGTCCTTTAACAGACTTTCGTATGTCCCTTGAATCTTCAGTGGAAGTTTTTCCACCCACACACATATTTGAGCCTGAGGAATTTCTATATTATTAAAACCATATGTTACTCTAGTTTACTTTGAATGACTAATAAGACTTTGCCAAACAAAACTGCTCTCTATTCAAGAGCAGGCAGATTTGTTCTCCACTGGTTTGTATTTTTCTTCTATGGCATAATGCAATACCTGATTGATCCAAATCCTCTGTCATTTGCTCGATCTCCATTTCCTCATCAGGGCCTTCATACAGGTTCATATCTGTGGCAGAACAAAATTCTGTTAAAAACTGATATCCAGGGGCCTTATTTGAGTCACTGATAGACTCATTGAAAGAGTCTTTTGGATGAATCTGTGGTATATTTCTTATGAAAATACATCACATTTATGGTAGAGTTTATTGTGGCCTGTGAATTGTTATCATAATGCATCATACAGTAATTATTACACTGTAAATGCATAAAAGGTGAAAGGTTTGTCAAAATACTTTTTTTTTTTTTACTTAAGATATGTATGATATAATATTTTATGTACTGTATGATATCATATAATGACAGAGTCTTGTTTCTGAATGAAATAGGTGGTAATGAATGTGTGCCTGAGATTGGGCGACCTGGGCCTCCAATGCTAAGCTCAGCAGATGAATCCATACTGGAAAGGAAACCACTGCTGTCCATACTGCTGTCAGGAGCGGCAGCCCCAAGGCAAGAGGTGGATGAGAGTGAAACCTGAGAGGAGCCAGTTGCAAAACTGGGAGGAGGGGAGAGAGATCTGGGGGAATTATTTTCCAAAATGGCTTCTCCCATCGCTTTACCACCCATGCTTTTATCAGTCTGTGTAGCCAATTCACTCTCATTCTTCAGAGATTGTGGTTTTTCAGTATCAGCTGATGGTTCTGTAACATCCAGTAAAAAAGATATTTACTAATATATTATTCATTTGTTCTATGTACTCTTTTATTATAAATCTCAATAAGAATTCAGTATATCAGATCAATGATAAAGTCTAACTTTATTATTCCAGGGTGAGGGAGAGAGTTTACTAAAAAAAACAACAACAAAAAAACCCCCCTGTTTTAATACATCTATGCATTCCATGAAACACATGGTCGTTATATATTCCTTTTATATATTCTGCTTATACAGGGTGACTCAGTAAAAAAGAAAAAAAATCTCTAAATATAATAAAATTATTATTTGTACACATGAAACTTTCAGTACTGTTTTATCATGTTTTGGCCAATCAAGTTTTAAAGATGAGATCCTCCAGATGACAATTTCTATAGGCTGCTATGACTTGATGGGTCATGTCGGGTGGAACAGCAGGTATCTCCTGCTGAAGAGCAAACCTAAGGGCTTCAAGAGTTTGGGGTCGATGAGTAGACACTCATGATTTAAGGTAGCCACACAGAAAAAAATTCACAATGGGCGAGGTCAGGAGAACGGGCCGGCCACCCAGCATCGCCATGCAACAATATCACCTGCTTCGGGAATATTTTCCTCAGCACTTCAAAGACCTTAAAGCTGTATGTGCCGTAGCTTCATCTTTCTGAAACCACACATTCAGTTCTTTAAGCTCAAGGTGTTCAAGTTGGGGTTGGGCTACCAACAGACCTTAGCACCGCATCTCCTGCCTCACTAAGTTTCATGTGTGCATATAATAATTTGATTATATGATTAGATTGCGAGGTTTTTTAAGGCCACCCTGTATATTCTGTTTTGACATTATACAAAACTACAGTAAAAACAGTTTATTAAATATAAATAATAGAGATTACGTAAATATTATGAACAGTAAGAAATGTACACAGATTTAGAACTTGAGCTAATGTATCTATTGTATGTTAGATTTAAAATTGTATGAGATGTGAAGGCTGTGTGGGTAAAAGTTACCACTGGGCTCATCAGGTTCTCCCCGTAATTCCCTCACCAGCCTGACATGTTCTGTCTTCTCTAAAGCATCAAGGAACTGGGAGAACCAGCCTAACTCATTCTTTGGCAGTCGAGACAACAGCATTCGTGCTCCAGCCATGTTCCCTTCGTTAGTTGTCTTTGCTAAAATCTAGTTAGAGGTGTTGTGTGTGTGCATGTGTTTGTGTGTATGTGTGTGTGTGTGTGTGTGTGTGTATGTGTGTGAGAGAGAGAGAGAGAGAGAGAGAGAGAGAGAGAGAGAGAAAGAGAGAGAGATAAACATTTTTCTCACATTAAAATCTACATTGAAAAATCTGTGCCTTATAAATGAATCTCCTTCACCCTCTGCTGGAAGAAAAACTATATTGCAACAATATCCAGATCAAAAAGATGCCCTGAATTAGTTTTTTAACTTTTATTAACTTTTTTCCTTTGTGTATTTACATTTTCTGAAAATAAATAAAGAATGAATGAATGAATGAAATAAAATCATTTTCTGCTTAATGTTGTATTCATCCAACTACTGAAAAATAATCAGGTGGGAAATTAAAATATCCCCCTCCTGTACAAAAAGGCCCCAGTTTGATTTAAATAAGCAAATATTTAGGAGCCTTTGATAGGATAATTACTGCAGTGATTTATATGTTTCAGCTGGCAACCCTAACTAATACAGTGAGTAGGTTCTCATTTCTTAAACATTCCATGTTGGAAGACATCCCATGGTCATGGAAAATGTGTTATGTGTTTAAAAAGGGTTAAATTACAATTCAGAAATAAATTTAGTTAAACTTTACTAATTTTGGGTCACTGAGAACAAAATCGATGCTTAAAATTATTGATTGGCTTCAGTTTTCAACATATGCTACTGGGCAAGTTTTACGACCAATGGTTAAAATAATGGAGGATATACTAATTATACATGTAAAGTGAAGTAAGTAATCTTACATAACAATGTCATAAAGCATGTCTTTTCATACTGAGTTAAATGTGTATGTAGACCTCAATGCTATTTCAGATGTATGATATAATCCAAAACAAGAGAGGCACTGATGAAGTGCAAGGTACAAATGGATTATTATAAAATTGCACAGTTATAATGAAATTTCTCCCTCTAGTGGGCGTCTGATGAACATTTTGCTCCATGTCAAACAATATACATTAGGGTGTGTCTTAACAATATGGGAAAATTCAAACTTAAGTCTTTTATACTGGCCAGGTTAAATCATTGTGACACTTCATACAACAACTCCAAATATAAATTTTGAAGCAGATAGCTCAATATTTACTACTTGCTCAACTCGGCCAAAGTTTAGCACCTAGTTGCCATGTCTAGTGCGCAAGACTATATAATGCGAATTGGATCAAACTTTGCTGGAAAAGGATCTATAACGATGGAAAGCAGAACAATCATATACAGCGCAGAGAAAAACCAGCACGTAATGAATATATGAAGGCATTATAATTTGGTAATTCAATATAAAATGAATATATGAGTGTATTATATTTTTTTATTTAATATAAAATGAATATATGAGTGTATTATATTTTTTTATTTAATATAAATTGAATATATGAGTGTAATATAAATTTTTATTTAATATAAAATGAATGTATGAGTGTATTTTATTTAATTCAATATACAATGAATATATGAGTGTATTATATTTTTATTTAATATAAAATGAATATATGAGTGTATAATATATATTACTTAATATAAAATGAATATATGAGTGTATTATATATTTAATTTAATATAAAATGAATATATGAGTGTATTATATTTTTTTTATTTAATATAAAATGAATATATGAGTGTAATATATTTTTTAATTTATTATAAAATGAATATATGAGTGTATTATATTTTTTAATTTATTATAAAATGAATATATGAACGTATTATATTTTTTCTTTAATATAAAATGAATATATGAGTGTATTATATTTTATTATTCAATATAAAATGAATATATGAGTGTATTATATTTTTTATTTAATATAAAATGAATACATGAGTGTATTATATTTTTTTATTTAATATAAAATGAATATATGAGTGTATTATATATATAATTTAATATAAAATGAATATATGAGTGTATTATTTTTTTTTATTTAATATAAAATGAATATATGAATGTATTATATTTATAATTTAATATAAAATGAATATATGAATGTATTATATATTTTAATTGAATATAAAATAAATATATGAGTGTATTATATATTTTTATTTAATATAAAATGAATATATGAGTGTATTATATTTATTATTTAATATAAAATGAATATATGAGTGTATTATATTTTTTTA
>JBCNYH010000012.1:31154198-31166053 GCA_039654325.1 Tandanus tandanus | reverse complement strand
CATTCTTACACACACACACACACACACACACACACACACACACACACACACACACACACACACACACATATATATATATTCATTCATTTATCTTCTTCCGCTTGTTCCGGGGTCAGGTCGCGGGGGCAGCAGCCTAAGCAGTGAGGTCCAGATAGCCCTCTCCTCAGCCACTTCCTCCAGCTCTTCCGGGGGGATGCCAAGGCGTCCAGCGTGTTCTGGGTCGGCCCTGAGGTCTTTTCCCAGTTGGACATGCCCGAAACACCACACCAGGGAGGCGTTCAAGAGGCATTCTAATCAGAGGCCTGAGCCACCTCAACTGGCTCCTCTAAATGCGGAGGAGCAGCGGTTCTACTCTGAGCTCCTCCCGGATGTAAGAACTTCTCACCCTATCTCTAAGAGCCCTGCCACCCTGCGAAGGAAGCTCATTTCAGCTGCTTGTATTCGCGATCTTGTTCTTTCGGTCACTACTCCTCCACTTGGGGCAGGACCTCGTTCCAGACTCAGACTCGGACTTGGAGGTGCTGATTCTCATCCCGGTTGCTTCACACTCAGCTGCGAATCGCTCCAGCGAGAGGAGGTCCCGGCTCAATGAAGCCAAAAGGACAACTTCATCTGCAAAAAGCAGAAACGAGATCCTATGGCTACCAAACCGGAACCCCTCAACACCTTGGCTGCGCCTAGAAATTCTGTCCATAAAAATTATGAACAGAACTGGTGACAAAGGGCAGCCTTGGTGGAGTCCATCTCTGGAATCCACTGGAAATGAATTCAACATGTTGGTACCAAGCACTGGCTCCAGCAATACCGAGACCAAACAGCCCGTAGCAACGGGTCCGGTATACGATATTCCCGGAGCACACCCCACAAGACATGGTCGAAAGCCTTCTCCAAGTCCACAAAGCACATGTGGACAGGTTGGGAAAACTCCCATTCCCACTCCAGGATCCTGTAGAGTGTGTAGAGCTGGTCAAGAGTGCTGCGGCCAGAACGAAAACCACATTGTTCCTCCTGAATCCGAGGTTCAACCATTGGCCAGATCCTCCTCTCCAGTATTCCTGAATAGACTTTCCCGGGTAGGCTGAGGAGTGTGATTCCACGATAGTTGGAACACACCCTCCGATCCCCTTTTTTAAAAAGGAGAACTACCACCCCGGTTTGCCAAGCCAGAGGTACAGACCCCGATGACCACGCGATGTTGTAGATACATGTCAACCAATACAGTCCTACAACATCCATCCTTAAGGTATTCAGGGCAGATTTCGTCCACCCCAGTTTCGTTCAGTTACCTATTTGCAGTTAATAATTGTTTACATATATTTGAACATGTGTTTGTGTGTAAAATGAATAAAGATTATGGCAAATTTATAATTTATATGAGGTCTTTTTTATTAGTCCTGGACATTGAATTAATTTTCAGTCAATGAGCTTGTGAAATCTGCAATAACTCCTGCAGGAAATCAGTTTGTATTCTGTACACAATTTACAATAGCATACTTAGACTAAATGATTGCCCTTTTGGCCAGTAAACAGTATAAATATTTAAATTTAAATTATTATTTTTATTCATAGCTACTAATAGATAGATATTCCTCTTTTTAGTCTTATATTAATATGAAACTAATTTTGAGAACAGGGATCACACATGTCCAATAACACATCCAGGTGTAATGTTTGTTTACATTGGTACACCTCCCAAAGATGGCCGCGGCACGGCAAGCCAATCACGTACCTCGGGAATGTTTGTGTAACGCACGTTGCGTATCTATGTCTTTATACTTATGCTATTACCAATCTTGCATAGTTTCCCCACCAAAAGTAAAGTCGTGTGTGACATTATGTATGTCAGTTGGTACCACGCGAAAGGACAGTGAATGTGTGTTCACTTCACCAGTCATCACTTCTATTGTTTCTGTTAAAACTGCTAAAAACTGTCTGAAAAAAGGCCTGAGAAAAAGCATTCATTTACCTTTGTATTTTCATCTCTTAAGTTAAAGGTGAGCTCTAGGTTGGTAAGGAAGTGGTCAGAGAACTCTGGGTACATATCCAGCACTTCCAGCAGGTCTTCCCTGGTTATCGTGTGCAGGTCACAGTAGCTCAGGGCTCGTACGTCTGCGTTTGATTTCCCTGGTTTTGCATACAAGTGGATCATCTCTCCAAAGATATCATTTTTGCCTGAAAAAAAGCAATATCATTTTTTATGATGCATGCACACAGTGGTTAATTAAATTCAATTCACTTCAGATAAATGTTATTTGTAAATGTTATTTGTATAGCATTGTAATAATAGACACTAACATAATAATAGACATCATCACAAAACAGCATAATTTTATAAATCCACATGTTGATTTAGTTCCCTAATGATCAATCCAGTGGAAAAACATTCATAATCACACAACATAAGAAAGGGACCTTGAGAGGATCCTTAAAGGGAACTCATCTACTTCTAGGTAACAACAAATAGTGTGGATTGTAAAATCATTACTCTTCTCCTACTGTAAACCGTTAGGTCAAAAAGTAGTAGGTGCTGAGTATGCTAACATTGTGAATAGGAGCTGTGGGATAAGCACAGAAATGTCTGTATGATTACTGTAGGAATTCTTAGGTAGAAATGTTAACTAATCTATGTTACAAACTCATGTGGAGTATAAAAACTGAGTGATCTAAGTAGTGAAAATTTTTAAACAGTTTGGTCATGTTTATGACAAATATTTAGTGGTTGTCTTCAAAAAAGGAGGAGTTGAAAAGGGAACAGAATATCAGCACTGACAAATCCAGGGTATTTCCCATGTGTACCACATCATGAAAGTCATTCTAAGTTGAAAGAAATAGGGTTAAATACTTTTTATAAAATAGGGTGCAAAAGGATCACCTTGTGCTCATCTGTGTCTTTCATTATTTAAGCACAGATTGGCCTGATGCTAGTTTACACTTTGATGTCCACAGATGCTCCATCCTATGTGGCTGACAGGCTTTGCTGTCCTTCTTCAAAAGGAATAGAAACACTTTTGATAATCATACTAAATTCTAACTCCCTCTAACTGTGTGGAGAAAACCTGTTGGCCTATTGGATATTGCTATATCAGACATAAAAAGGAAATATTTTTCATCTTGCCTGAGACCATGATCAGTGTGGATGCAATTTAGCAAAAGCAACTGTAAAAACTCAGTCTGGACATAAGCATAATAAATTAATTTGTAATTAGATACTGGCTGTTCAAATGTGTATGATGCTTCTGCAGCACAGATGGGATTAAATCTCATTTATTAACTTTTACAAGTAGCCAGATTTAGAAATACTAGATCTGTACTTCGGCTGAGATTTGTGCAAAAGAGAATCCTAGTTCAGGTGCCAGGTTATAGCCAGCTTAAAAGACCAGAGCTAATTAACAAGATCTTATGACAGCAATGTCTTTGGCTAGAGACTGGGGTGATAGTGCTGCCAGGAATACTTGAGCTTTGTTTTTTTAGTATTCTGAGTGAATGAATTAAGTCTACTTTCACACTTCAGGATCTGTTTGCTGCAGTCTCTGTTCCGTAGTGAGGTTCTTCACATGATTCAACTCTGTCAGATAATCCATCAGTGTTCAGCAGGTGAGAAAGTAGGGTGCTTAAAAGTGTCAGGGATGAGCACACTTGCCAGACCCATAATAAATATCTCTGACATTTGAGGAGACATGCTCACTAATTAACAGTTGTAATAATGATCACAAATTGAGAAAATTTACATTTAAAGCCCTAGGGAATAGAATAAACAACTAAATTCTTTGACCAAACGTCCGATGCTTCTTATAAGTTGTTACCTTAATTTATTTTAATATATACATTTTACTTAAAATTAAAATGCTTCCCCAAACAAGAAATCAAATATAATTTAGAAATGAGGAGCTGCAGTGAGGAGTTTGGCTTATTTAGGAACCTTAAACAGATGAAGCTCCATTATGCAGCTGATTAAAGTGTGAAGTTTCATCAGGAATACTGCATAATACAGCATAATTCCCTGTGTTCTTTTATCATCCTAATGTCTTATTCAAAAATAGTTTAAATGAAGAAAGCATTTCTATGATATGGTTTGAATGAACATTTGACAATTTCAAGCTCATGTTCATTCAAACTATTTCTATGATATGGTTTAAATGAACATTAGCTTGAAATTGTGCATTATGGGTTAAATATTGCAACACACTAAAAGTTCGACTTCTGTAGCAAAAAACAAACAAACAACAACAAAAAACAAACAACAAACAAACAAAAAAAACCCCATTATATTCACCTAAAACATCAGGTTTCATTGTTTAGGGATATGTGCATGGCTGTCTGAATGGCAGAATATTTAGCTTTACCATTATTCATATGTTAAAGTGACAAATCGGATGACACAAAGAATACACATTCATATAAATGCTAAAAAAAAATAAAAAATGCACCAGAGTCCTTTAAATGCAATATTTCCATGTCTGGATGCACATTTAGTCCAAATCTTTATACACTAACCCTTTTTCCAGAAAATTTGGGATATTTCACAAAATTCAATTAAACCCCAAATCTGTGATTTGTTAATTCATGTGAATGTTTATTTAACTGGCAATAGTAAAAGAAATGACTTTATATATTTTTACTGTCCAACTTAGTTGTATTTTGTAAATATAATCAAAGTTATAATTTGGCACCTGCAATGCACATAACAAAAACTGGGACAGAGTAAAATGAAGCATTTTTACAGAATATTCAAGTAACAGTCCTAAAATGATTGGTAGCAGGTGAGGTATGATAATTTAGTATAAAAGTAGCATCGACCAAAGGTTCACTCGTGACTCATCCCATCCCTTTGTGCCAAAAGGAATGAGAAACATTTTTAGTCAGTTCAAAGGGAACAATTCTCAGTACAAGTTTGCAGAAAATGTAGATGTACGTTTACACTACATTGTTCTCTGAAATATTCAGGGGATTTGGACACACCTCAGTGCATAAAGGGCAAGGTGGAAGGACACTTTTGTTTGTATGTCACATTCAAGCCCCCTGGTGGCACTGCTTGGGAAACTGTCTTGCTACTGTGACCAATATAGCCACATGGGCTCGAAAGTATTTCAGAAAACCATTGTCACTTAACAAAATATGCCACTGCATACAGAAATGTTACCTGAAACTATACTTCACAGAGAGGAAGCCAAACACCAATTTTATGCAGAAACCCCAATGAGTTCTGTGAGCCCAAGCTAATTTCAGATAGACTAAAAGTCAGTGGAACTGTGTGCTGTGGTCAGGTGAGTTAACATTTAAACATGTATTTTTAGAAAATGTACATTGTGTTCTCTGTGCCAGAGTTGAAAATGACCATGCAAATGATCGACAAAAGGTGCAAAACCCAGCATCTGCAAAGGTATCAGAGTGCACCAGAGCTACAACAGTGTGTAGAATAAATGAGAAGAAGTCTTTGTCAGAACATCTACTAATTTTGACTATTATTGAGCAATATGAGAATATGCCATCAACATCACAAAAGATTAAAGGAAAATAAGTTTTTCCAAGGGACTCAGGAGTATAGCTGTTTAGACTCTATTCACATATAACAATGGGGATGATATTACCTAGAATGGCCACTACAATGTCATCTTTCAAGATCTCGATGGAACCTCGGGACAAGAAGTAAAGTTCTGTAAGGACATCTCCACAGTGAACCAGTGTGTCTCCTGGTGGAGCATGGGTTGTTTTAAAACGCATGGCCAGAGCACGCAAGCAGCCTTTTGTGGCCCCTTTGAAGGCCTTACAGTCTTGCAGCAGGCTCCGATTCAGATGGAGACAGATGTCTGCCTGCAAGCACTCTGGAAAGCCCTTTAACACCTAGAAAGTTAAAGTAATGGAAGCAGATAGAAACAATACAGAGGAAATATTGAGCTTTTGAGAAAACAAATGTTTTAAAAAGTAGTATTAAAGAAACACATGCTTTTTTATCATACATCTTTAAATGTATGTCAGTTTTCAGGTTTATACTTTTCAAAAGGGTAAAACAGTTCTTGAAATAACATCAATGCACCAAGCAATAGAGTAGTGTACATCTCACGGCGTTATAGACATCCCACCAAAACAAATAAGGAAAAGATAAAGATGAACATGCAAACTATTAAAAGAACAAACAAACAAACAAACAAACAAACAAAAAAAAAACCCTCATTACGGATATAACTTGCCAGCCTGTAAAGCTTACAAATTCAGGATTGTTTGTTCCTGTATTTTTTCCCCTAGAAGCACCTGAATGTAATTAATAGGATCTTCAGGCTAAAAGACCTTTACATAAAATATCAAAACAGATGCAAAGCTGAAATTAAATCGTATTGAAAATAACATATTAAGATGAAAAGTTTTATATAAATGAAAGGGCTGGAGTGTCTGTACTGTACATAACAGGCAGTGATGAGAATAAGAATGGCCAAGCAGAATACTTTTTTTTTTTTTTTTTTTTAATAAATACCTCCTGCATCCCAGCGTGATGAGGTCATTCCATTTCGTATGGAGCAAAATGGAGAGAGACAGGTGTTGCATTCATTATGCATATTTACAACACATTTCACTTGATTTATTCACATTTTAAAGGATCTAAATTAAAACCTACAGAAGATTTGCAAATCATCATCAGTGCTGACATGACAAGAAAAAACCTGAGGTTTTTTTTAATTTTTTTATGAATTTTGCTTAGCTCTCAATTCCAGTTGACAATTTCCAAATTATCCACTATGAGCACTGTGGCTTGCAAATATGTTCCTTCTTAATAAGAGCAAATATAAAATGCATATTTGCTTATACAAAGGAAATGCATGAACTGAGATCTTGATGGCTATGCTTCCCTCATCTCCAAAAAACTCACCATGTTCATGTCAATGCCATTAGTGTAGTTCCAGGAATGCTGAAAATACTCCTCCAGCCTCTGCCTGAGTGGATTGGGGATCTGGTGGAAACGGATAAACTCTTTGACACGTAGCATCTGTGCATGATACCGTGCTGTTCCTGAGTAGAGCCGCTGAATTATAGCAGATACATTCCCAAAGATGCTGGCATACATTAGGGCTAACAGAATAAGAATATGACAGAGTTTGAATACAAATATCACATATAAAAATATATCTAATACATATGAATGTGATATCAAATAGAAATTAGTTTTCAGTTTAATGAGTACATCTATATTATAGCTACAATTCTTGGCAACTTTGTAATTTATTGTACAGCTACTATATAGATCACAGGTGTCAAAGGCCTGCAGGTCTAGGGCTACAGATGTCGCATTCCATTTGGCACAAATAAACCTGCCAAAATTCATATTGTTATGTAGAAGATGTGGCCAAATACAGGTGGACAACTGACCATCTCAAACAGGTATGCTTTCTAAACATCACTTTTCAAACCCATGTGCAGCAACATGGAGTTGGTCCCCACATTGCTGCTATAACCTCATTTAGTGTTCTGGGAAGGGTGTCCTCTAGATTTTGGCACATAGCTGTGATGATTTGCATAGTTAGCCTGAAGAACATTAGTGAGGTTGGGCATTGATGACCTGAACACCTGGTATGTAGCTCAATTAAAGCCACAGATGTTCAGTGGGGTTTAGGTCAGGGCCCTGTGCAGGCTACCCATTCAAAGATGCATGCAAAAACATTGTGGACACTTGTCCGGTGCTTAGATTAGAGTGGTGTGCACGTCAAAGAACTGGGTAGGAAACCCATACATGCACAGGGAGAATTTGAAAACTCCACACAGAAAGGCCCTTGGCCAAATTTCGAACCGTGAACTTTGTCACTGAGAGGCAATAGTGCTAATATAAATAAACAATTATATTTGTTTTTTCCATGCAGAATGCACCTGCCATACTCCATCAGCGCTTAGTGAAGCCACACGTTTGGGCATGAATCAAAATGACATATCAAAAGCCTGATGTCCAGTGAGCTTTCATCTTTCTTCCAATTAAGAAAGGTAGAAACCCAGCAAGTACACAAACACATAACAGGCTGTGGTGTGTGTTAGTGCTGAGTTGAGGGCATCATTTTATTTTCATTTTAATGAATGAACAGCACACTACTGCCGTGAGATGCTTGATTATTTGATTTTGTAGAATATTTTATTACATCAAGACTGATGAATGATATATAAAACATTTCACTGCTGCATTTAAATTTTTAGTTGGGCTTCCAGTGCAGTCCTAAAGCAATAATCACTGTTGCTGAATTCAGAGTGATAATGAGGTTGGGAGCCATTTTGTGAATTCAATAACTCATTCATTCATTTCAGTGCAATTATTCTTGCAGAAATATACTGTCCAGGTGCTAAAATCTATTTTTTATTTTTCATTATCATAATTATCTTTTCTATGTCTCTTTGATTTCATGTTGCATTGTTTTTTACATTTTACATAATTTTTTGGTGGCTGTTTTTGGTTTGTATTTAAAAGTCTTGATGCTATTGTAAAACCCTATATCAGACACTTTAAATCCAAAACTCTGGAAGTGTAAACTTTACACAGGTGTAGTAAATTGACTTAACCAGGTGTGTAGCTCATCACTGAACACCTGTTTTTCCCCATGTAAATATTAACGTAAATTTTGGACTTTTGTCACCAAATTTGAATACATTCTAATGTGTTCTTACTGGCCTCGATATTAGACACACCTACCAGGTTGTTGCAGTTAAAGATTTTAGGTCTTCTTTTTCAAAGAAAAATAATTATAAATCTTCTAGCCTTCATCAGAGTCGTCATCATAACACTGTTTTTGCCTGGATATTTTTGGTTATTAGACTGTTCTCTCAACCAAGTAGTGTTTTTGAAGTGTTAAAAAACCTTAGCTGGTACACCCACTAAACTTGTACCACTTAACATACACTACTGTGTCACTGTTGTGCTGAAAATGACTTAACACCCAGTTGATATCTGGTGGGCATTTGGCCTTGGTGGTCTCTTTTTATAGTTCCATTATAATAATTGATAAATTAAATTAAAAACAAAATAAATGAACACTGCATAACTGAATAGTAATAATGAAAAGAAAAACCCAGCCCATACTCACATCCAATAAGCATGACACAGATAGAAAATATTTTTTCTGAGTTGGTATTTGGTGAGACATTGCCAAAGCCCACGCTGGTCAGACTACTGAATGTGAAATACAACGCAGTGACATATTTGTCCTTAATAGATGGTCCAGAGTTGGGGTCACTATAGTTGTAACGTTTTCCAATAGACACTCCGAGATTATCCAGCCAGCCAATTTTGTGTTCCAGATAAGGCTTCTCTACATTGCCGATGGCATACCAGATACATGCCAGCCAATGGGCAATAAGTGCAAAGATGCACATGAGGAGCATAAGCACTGCAGCTCCATACTCAGAGTAGCGGTCCAGCTTCCTGGCCACCCGGACTAATCTCAGCAACCGGGCTGTCTTCAACAGACCAATCAGTGTAGTTGTCTAAAAGAAGAACGAGATACCAGTTTAGAGGGCCCTAATGGTGACATTGAAAAATAAACATAATGCTATAACACTGAATTCATATCTGTATTTGCAATGTGGAAGAACATTATATAAAAGTCCCAATACCACCACAATATCCACTTAAATAAGTTCTGGGTTATCGATTTCTATTCTCCTACAGTCCATTTGCATTATGAAAGAAAAATTAATCCAATGAAGATCTCAGATAATTTCAAATACTTGAACCTTTTAGATGTTGGGCCTAAATTCTGGAAAACAGTCATAAATGATGAAACACTGTCAAAACCAGATGTATTTTTTTTCTCTCTTAGAAATATACATATGTCCAAAGATTTGTGGACGCCTGAGCAGCACACCATTTGTTGTTAAGTCAGACAAGAAAGCCTGGGGTGCAGGCAGGGTACCAATTCATCCCAAAGGTGCTATCTGTGGCATTGTCTGAAACATGTATGGGCCCTTTAGTTCAACTGAAGAGATATTATAAGGATACAGTATACAAAAACATGCTACACAACTGTGTATTTCTAAGTTTGTGGCAACAATTTGGAGAAGGCCCACATGTGAGTGTGATGATCAGGTGTCCATATTGCTTTGGGGATATAGTGTACTTTGACATATTGCATTATTTTTAGTTTTATTTTTAGTTTACAATCTTGTCCCCATCTCTATTTCTGATATATCTCCCTAGACAAATCACTTTGGGTAAAGAGACTACCTTCGTGCAGTATTCAACAAATGTAGCTGTAACTGGAGTCAGATTTATCTGTTTAAATTGTCTTGAAAGTGAACTTTTCTCATTCAAAGGATGCTCTGCATTTGCAATGCATTTTAACTTTTAAAGTTATTCAGAGGTGCCCATGTAATAGTGAATAGCAAATATAGTAGATAATGCTGATCTGATCAAGTGAATAGTTTCGCCCTAGCCACAACACAACTACTGCAAATAAACAAATTGGAAAGATACTATGCCGTAAACTAATTTCGCTAGCATCATAACTCTGTAATATACTCCCTCAGTAATGACTTCAAACAAATGTTTTACCAATTACCAGTTTCATAATTATGTGCAATTCTGGTCAATTACATAATTCTTTCTACATACTTTACCATTAGAGCCAATGTCTGGGCCATTAAAAAATGCGTAGCAAGTTGTAATGGAAAGTGCTTTCATACCTTTTTATTCACAATACTTCCCACTTGGCTTTACTATCACAATATTGCAGAAAAGACATATATTCTAATTTACAGAAGGCTTTCTCTCATTTTGTAAACCCTGCAAATTAGACCCTTGGCGTTTACACCATGTTCTGTCTCATCTGAAACATCCTCCTGCAACACATTAAAAGTGGCCCCTGGCAGGGGGTCATTTATTTACCTGCCAATTATATGCCGGCTCTGCAATGGGAGTAAGTGTAGAGGTTTTTAAAGATCATTTTAAAGGATGGTCTGCCAATAAAGTTGTATTTGTGTTGACACAATGTTAGCTAATAGCCTGCCTGATTTTTTTTCTTTTAGACTGAGATGAAAAGCATGAGTGGGCAAAAAGACTAGGTAAATAATGTTACAAGGTAGCCATTCACAAAAAATCTTGATGGAGCTGAACATTATCTCTAATGCTCTCATCAGAAGCTTTATACAATAATGAATGGGTACTTCTATTAAAAGGCCAAGAAAACTTTCGACATGATAATATTTGTTTAGGAACTAGTTGTCATTGTCATACAACAATACATGATTTATTAACATTTGATTCAGGGATTTGTTATGACTAAATTAATTTTTAAGATATGTACTGAACAATATTGTAACTAATGTTGTAATGCCTGCTGGCAAAAGAGTCAGTGATCATGTAGAACCCTTACCATCCACTCCACAAAACTTTTTTTTTCATTTTTTATTATTATTATTATCATTATTATTATTATTATTATTATACAATCTTATATATAGTATAATAATAATAATTATTATTAATATACAATCACTATCTTGCCACAGTCAACAGAGTGATTGTATATTATTATTATACAATCACTCTGTTGACTGTGGCAAGATGAATCCCAAGGTTTTGTGCCGTCTGGGTCCACACTTCGATTGACCCACAATACACCCACTTTAAAAATCAGACAACTTTTTTGCTCCTGGTGTTAATGGTATAGCTAGTTGCTATGAACAATTAATATACTGTAAACTATACATACATACATACATACATACAGTCATTGACAGAAGTCTTGTCGCACATGTGGACATTCATGTATACAAGCCCATATCTCAACTATTAACCAATTTTCATTAACGATGACTTAAAATAACCCTCTGATGGTACTGAATAATATGTGCTAGCAGCAGTATTGGAAAGAAATTTCTTCTAATCT
>JBCNYH010000012.1:31140378-31154098 GCA_039654325.1 Tandanus tandanus | reverse complement strand
GCCTCTGCCAGTCTGGTTAGGAGTGTACAAGCCTCAGCCCCAGCCGCTGCCCTGGCTGCTCTCCCCCAACAAGGACATGGGCAGAAAAGGAAGCGCTGTGAGCTCTGTGCCCCTAGAGACAACAAAACAAGCCTGAGATGCTGCAAATGTGATATGTTTGCAATGCCCACTCTGACCTGAGTGTCACATGCCACTCATGTGCATGAATTCCAATGCACGCACACACACACACGCACGCATACACGCGCGCACACACATACACACATGACTTCATGTTGAGTTTAGTCTTTGGTTTTCCATTTATTTTTTACATTACATGTCCATTTTGTAATACATATTCAGTGCCTATTTGTATTTTCACTGCGGTAATTTATGTCTTATTCTATAAATTCATGTTAAACACTACGTTAAGACATTGTTTACAGCTAAAGAATGTTGAATATAAATTTGGTGGTGAAAAATGGTATTTGTGCTAATTTATGAGCAGTTAACACTATTAACACCATTAACAGATGTTCTTAACCCAAAAATATTTTTTCAGCGGTACCCTGCTTGTCAGCAAGGACTTTAAGGCAATCAAGGATTTGGTAGCATGGGCACCGGTGTTGCTTGTATCTACTTTTGAACAACTATTTATTTTAGCTGTGGATGCAAGGGACTGTGGGAAGGGAGCTGCTCTTTTACAGGTTGATGATGGTAGAACACCCAGTCTCCTACTTTTCTAGAAAGTTTAACAGCTTCCAGAGGCATTATGCTACTGTAGAAAAGGAGGCTCTTGTTCTGGTCCTTGCTGCCCAACACTGCTGACATTTATTTGGGTTCTCCATAACCTGTGGTTGTGTATACAGTTTATAACCCTCTGGTGTTCCACAGGATGAAAAATCACAACCAGAGAATTATGTGGTGATCAGTTATATTGAAGCCATATAACTTTATCATCAAGAATATACAAGGTCAAGACAATGTGATTGTAGACATGTGTATCTATATTTGTCTTTTCCCTATTCCACCTTCCTCATTCTATCCCTTTGTTTACCTAGTGTAGGATGTAGATAAGTAGAGGGTTTGATGATAGGATGGGTGTGGCATCATGCCTGTATTTTTATTTTTTAATTTTTTAAGGACTTCAAAGTAAATCCCTTTTGGGAAAGGTGTTACTGTTACACCCCCAGCAGAGGGGTGTTACTGTTACACCCGACAGAGGGGAGTTACAGTTGTGGTTGAGGGTGGCAGTGTTCATGTATTCATTTTCCCTTTATTATTTGGATTTTTCTTTATTGCTCAGATTAATAATTTAAATTCTTGAATGGGTTAGCTTCATTTTGTGTTCTGGCTATAGCTGGTTTAAATTTACTTGTAATAACATGTTTTAAAAATATATGATTTGCTGGCTTTTTGTATTTCACCGTTTTCAGTAGAACAAGAGAAGTATTATAACAAAAAGGTCAGTAATCAGAATTACTACATTAATAATAAAACAGTCAAAGCTGATGCAGTATACACAAGATTACAATCATGCAGGGAGGCAGGATGCAAGTGCAGACGAGGGTCTTTTAATTGAAGTGTTCAAACAAAGTTCTCCACAGGTAAACAGAACACAACAAAAGTGAGACGTAACCATATATAACACAGAGAATAAGGCATATATAGGAATACAGGATACAAGTCTAAACAGTCTACATCAGGTTAACATAGATACATATAGACTCTTACAGCTATATATAACATTCAATTAAATTCATTCAGTTTTATTTGTATAGCGCTTTTTACAATTGACATTGTCACAAAGCAGCTTTAGTAAAAGTAATTTAAAAAGGAATTTAAACATTTTTCTACAACCCCCTACACATCCCTAATAAGCAAGCCCACGGTGACAGTGGCAAGGGAAAACTCACTCAGTTGACATGGCCGGTAAACAGACAAATCTGGCATAAGACTTCAAGCACAATGTAATGATTAAGCACCTGTCAAAACATGGAAAATCTGTAAACAGGATGAGGCTAGGTACTCAGAAATCTCATAATGCAGTCAAATGGTCATGTGGCATACAATGAATCAGCAGAGAAAAGAGAAGTGGAGGCAGAATTTGTAAGAATTTCTGTGATGCATTGTGTTTATCCTGATACAATGATTGTTGATATATTTGGCAACCTTTAGAAAATCCATCATTCAGACTTATTTTTCCACTGGACTAACCAGTTATAATTCGACAAGATTTATAAATGTAATTGTATCTTGGTTGTAAAGTTTATTATATGTATATTATATATTAAATGATGTAAAAGTTAAATGTTGTGGAACATTTTGAAATTTTACAGATATGAAAATTGCACTGCATCATAATATGTTGTAACGTTAATACAAGTTTCTTGTGATATAATGATACAAGCCTGTCTAGCCACTTATAAAAAAAAAAACATAACACTCGCATGAAATTAATATAGTTTCATTAATTAAGCACATGGTGGCATAAAGGTTAGCACGTTCATCTCACAGCAAGAAAGTCCTGTGTTCGAATCCCGGGCTCAGTGAGGATGTTTCTGTGTGGAGTTTGTTGTATCTGTGTGAGTATTGTTTCCTCCAATGGTCCAAAGACATGCACATTAGGCCAATTGGCTGTTTCAGTTTGCCCTAGGTGTAAATGTGAATGGTTTTGTGTGTTTTGGCCCTGCGATGGTCTAGCGAGCTGCTCAGGGTGTATCCCGCTTTCCTTCAGTGTCACCTAAAATAGGCTCCATCCTCCCCACAATCCTAAAGGCATTAAGTGGTTCAGTGAATGAATGAGTGAGTGAAAGATTTAGAGGAAAAAGAGTTTAATATGGTTACTTATTGCCCTGGTTCTAAATTAATCAATTACTTATGGCAGGCCCTATGGAAATATGATTTTTGGATGTTAAACAATAAATGTGGACTAACTACAGGTAGGAATCAATGATTACATACGGGTGGCCCACCATAGGCATACTGAGAGATTTAAATGAGGTTTAACAAGCGCATTTCTAAATGAAGGAACACTTAAAGGGAAAGTAAACAAGAATTTAAAGGGTAAAAATGGAAGCCTGTCAGGCAATCAGCAGGTTTTCTCTGAAGCAAGCATCAAAACAGGACTCGATCTGCCGACATAAATACAACATCATAACGATGGCGTGAGAGAATAATGAGAATAATGATCAATTACAAAAAAAGACGGAATTCTGCCGATGGAAGAATTTCATGTCTGTAATATGTTGGGCTTTCCCCAGTCTTTACATGCATTTTCAAGTGGAATGTGACTTGTAGGACTTTCTTTGTTAAAAAAAAAAGTTTAACAGACTTCAAAAAGTACCCGACACTAGTTTTTGAGTAGACAGGGATTCCGCAGGCCGCCAGCTCTTAATGAAACCTATGCATATGTATACTGCATACATTGTTGTTATTTGCCAAAATTCACAATTTCCTTTCCCAAAGTATGCATTATTCTAAGTAATATTTTTGATGAAAATATTGTACTTCCGTTTGAGATGAAAAAGAATTTCCTTTTTAGCTTGCAGCATTACATATATGACTTATGCGCTGAAATCTGCCTCTTTTGATTTACAATGCGTCTTATTATTTACAAAAATGCAATATCATAAGTTCAAATTGGATGGTTCTTTTTGTCTTTTTGCTCACCTGCTTAAGAATCACCAATCACAGAGCTAGCACGGCGGTTTAATTGTAATTGCACAAGTCCAAGTTGATTAATAGACCTTTTTACTGCATTTTGGAACACAGAGCTAGAGAAGCAGTAGATGACAGGATCCAGAGCACTGTTCATGTACGTGAACCCAACAGATAAGACGAAGAGCCTACTGACTATTTTGTAAGCATTACAGTATTCATTCAACCTTTCTTTCATATAGAGTGCAGTCAGTCCTGTTGCAACTCCTGGGAAGAAACAAAGGATGAAGACTGCAACAATTACTAGGACAGTTCGAATAGCCTGTCGAACCTTCTTCTCTCTGTCCATCTGCCGCTGTTGTAAAATGCAGGAAATTTGAATGGAGCAGAAAAGTAATATTAATAGAGGGAGGAAAAACTCAGCAATATATATTACATAGTGTAGCTGAATTCCAAGCGAGACGTTTTCTGGATTAAAGCTCCGACAGTAAGATGCATTATCCTTCTTTCCAAGGAGATTCTCGTTCAGCAGAGGAAGCCGCATTGAGATCACCACCACCCAGATTAAACAAACGATCCCTCCAGCTTGGCGTGAGGTAATAAAGTTAATTTTATTATGCGGATGGACTACTTTAAAATATCGATTCACAGCCACAGCAGTCATAAAGCTGATGCTTGCTGATCGGTTGACTGCAAGCATGAAGAGGTTGATCCGACACCAAGCATCACCAAACACCCACTTTTCAGAGCGCAGATAGGCATCAATCCGAAAAGGCATGCTCACCATAAGGAGAAAATCAGCCAGGATCAGGTTGAAGAGAAACAGGATATTGGGTCTCCAAGATTGAAGATGGTGACAGAATATATACAATGCCATCAGGTTTCCTGGTAAGCCAAGCAGAAGCTCAGTGATAAGTACAGAAGGGAGAATGGAGGACACCACATTTTGTTCTTGTGCCTCACAAGTAGTATTATTATTGGACTGCATGGTATTAAATGTTTAAAAGCTGGCTCTCATACATCCTTTACAACCCTGTTTTTTGTGTTTGTAAGTGTAAGGACAGATCTGTCAAAACACAGAAAAAAGAAATTGGACAACTTTCCAAATTTTGCAGAATGTTTAAGTTATAATTGTCACAATAATTGGAACTGGTTGTTTCCTTAAACTTTGCAAAATCCAAAATGCTTATCATTAAAATTTCTGGTGAAAATATTAAAACATATCAATACAGTATATAAATAATACACAGCAATATGATTTGTTCTTTCAGCATTCTAAGAACAATACCATATATGTTACAATCATTTTGCTAAAACGAATACGTTATGTTGTCATAAAAAATAATATCCAAAAGTTAGTAGAAGCAGGTTTTAGCCACTAAATGTATAAACATAAATGAACTATTCTGATTAAGTGTAAAATGTGTTCTGAGTCTATATAAAAGTTTCAAATGACTTTGTAATAATATCAGTTCATAACTCATAACATAACAAAATGTATCTGTTACCTACGGGAGAATATGCTTGATTCTTAATCAGTCCTCCCAGGCTGAGTATAGAGAGGAAGCTACTACTGTGAACACATAAGCAAGCTTCCTTCCCTCTTGTACAGTGATAACATCAGAGAATATTTAGAAGTAAATTCAAGTCTTGTTTAAATGTAAAAAACCCAGACTAATGATACATACAGTACATATACATACATAATGTGCCATACCTTTATTTTCCTTCCTTTCTTGTCTTCATTTCTTCTGTAGATATTTTATGCTCTCACTTTTGTTCTATGAGGATGTATGTATGCTTTAGCATAGACTTGAGATAAGGTTAACACACATTTTTTTTTATTTATTTATTTCAATTGTGCTAACACTGACTAAATTGGTGAAATAAATGGAATGGCTTATATGAACTACTTTTTTATTGTGTGGACTTTGTCAATTTGCACATGAGTTATTTATTTTTTATTTAATTAATTATATATTTTTGGATTATTGTTACTGTTGAATTTGTTGAATTGTGAGCTGTAGGTGGACTAATATCCTTAAAGTTCTTATTTAGTTAGGGGTGACAGTAAATTAACATCACTGTTTCCTGACATTCAGGAAACCATGTTTTACATAAACTTACCACAAGATGTAAACTCTGATATAAACCATGACATATTTTATGCATGACTTGCAAAATTAACCATGTTCATCTTAATTTATAAAAGACTTCCTAAAGACTTGTGTATAATTTTAAGCATGAGTTACTTTTAGTCACTAAATGTTTGCTCAGATGTGATATGCCCTCAGTCCATAAGAAAATATTCCAAAATACAACAGTATTAATGGTTAATATTTGCAACCAAGAGGTATGCCCTGCAACCAAAAAGTGTGAATGTATTATGAATGAAAACAGTCTGCCGTAATCTAATCAAAAAAATTAAAAGACTCTGAACCTCCATATTTACAGAGCATTAAAATATAATTGAGGGAGAAATCCATTTACAACTGTATTATGTTTTATTAGTGTCCCGGGGAAGCTGGAGTCCATTCTCAGCACACTAAACCAATGCAGACCATTGCAGGGCCAACACACTCAACCAGTCAAAGTCATATTCACACAGGGGTGATTGAAAATATCCAATTAGCTTAAATGTGCATGTGTTTGGACTGTGGGAGGAAACCCGACCACCTGGAGGAAACAAACACTAGCATGTGGAGAACATACAACCTGCATATAGAAATACCGGGCATGGGGCATGAACTGAAGAACCTCTTGCTGTGTGGCGAAAGTGCTAAACAATATGCCACTGTGCTGCCCCTTAGGAATACCCACATGGATAGGCACCAGCCTCCCCGTGACTCTAGTAGGATTAAGTGGTTCAGTAAACGAATGAATATATATGTTGCATAAAAAAGAAATAGATGCCAAATTAGACAAACACTGTCCCTGCTCTTACACAATGCACAGATTTGACAACATCAAAAGGCAGTCAGAACAAAGATCAGCTGAAGTGTTGCTGCATAGTCCAGAGTGATCCTGGAACCTATGTCTAGTGTCTTGGTCTACAATGGAGACCAAAACAGAGGTAACAGATGGCAAGGGAAAAGCAAGGGAACAAAGGGAATGTCAAAGCACTCATTTATGACGTCCGTATCAGTACATACCTTCTTGCATTGAGCTAGAAGCACTAGGCTCTGATTTGTTTGTCTGCTCCTTTCCCTCCATCCATACCTTTATTTCATTTTCACTCTTATGTTAATATTGAGTGTTGTTTTGTTACAAACTAATTCAAATAATTTAATAATCTAATAAAAATGGTGCTGACCTGAGCAACACAAAATTAGCTTGGCACAAATAACTTGGTGGTCTTTCTCCCTAGAATTGATATGTGGCTTCCTCTTTGCATAATAGTTTCAGGTTGCATTTCTGGAAGTAGTGACAAACTGTGTTAAGTGACAATGTGTCTCTGAAATCCTCCCAAGGCTATGTAACAAATCTGTCACAGTAGCATGCCAGTTTTTAGGCAGTGCGGCCTGAGGGCTCAAAGGTCGCATTCCAACAGAGGTTTTCAAACTTCTTTGTTCAGTGAGTATAAAAGAGAATTGTCCATATTCAAAATATTCACATTTTGTTGCCATGCTGTCTGAAACAAAGACATGCACAAAACAATCCGTCTGTATTTACTCAATGCAACTTATAACAACCCCAAAAAAGATAAAGATAAACCAACAGTTCAGAGAAAATAAATGAATAAAAACAGAATAAATGAAGGTGTGATTTTTTTTTCTATATCTACTGTGATGTGTCAGAATTCCCTGAATCTTTTTTTTACACAATATTAGGTACTGTACATTTTTACGGATGTAAATTTACTGCAATTTTGCAGAAATGGTACTTTTGAACTGACTAACAAATCTCTCATGAATTTTGCAACAAAGTGATGAGACCCATCCTTGCTGACAAACAATGAAAAAAAGAGGTTAGTTAATAATTCAAATAAAGTAATTGGTTCTTCTTCGGAAAACGAATGTATAATACGTGGTAGAAATCATATTCAGGAAATATAATTGTTTGCATGTACGGGGATTGTGTGCATGTAAAAATATACTACACTCTGATCCCCAATGTTTCCTGATATTTAATTTCTTTATTGTAGTGTACAGACAAGTAAACAGAGGAGGTCTTATAATGGCTCCTTATCTTAAAACAGTTTATTAGGAAAACCTTCATTATCTCTATGCTCCCAGAGACGTAAATGCAGGGTTCATCAATCATTTCCCTAATGCCTTATCAGTGTTTTGGCTTCGGGTTTCTAAAAACCTTGATTCTTTACGGAGAGCTATGTTATTTTGTTTACTAAGTTTGATTAAGGCACAATGAAATTTCATGTCATGTCTCATGTTGGGTTTTCTTTCAGAAGCAGAACTGTCTTTCTAACCACAACTACCGGGAGGAACTCTGATGAGGAACTTGAGCAAGAAACCATGTTACTACACCCACCCCCACATCTCTACACCCTTAAACAATTGTTTTAACAATATGGCCAAATGGCAAAAATATGGTCATATTTCTAACTATAATTTTGATTCCTAATAAATCATAAAACACCTCTGGAGGAGTAAATAAAAAAAAACACATTAGTATGAATACTTTTGCAAGCCATATAAGTTCAAAACAAAACAAAACAAAAAACAAAAAACTGCACATCACCCTGAACATACCTTTCTCCTTCCATAGCCTGTCAGTTTAGGTGGATGGTCATGTCTTTGCAGGTTTGCAATTGTGCTATACTCTTTCCATTTTCATATGATGGCTTGAACAGTGCTCCATAAGATGTTCAAAGCTTGGGATTTTTTTTTTAATAACCTAATACTGCTTTAAACTTCTCCACAACTTTATCCCTGACCTGTCTGATGTGTTTCTTGGGCTTCAGGATGCTGTTTGTTCAGTAATTTTCTGTAACAAACCTCTGAGGCGTTCAGAGAGCAATTGTATTTATACTGAGGTTTGATTACACACAGGTGGACTCTACAAATTAGGTGACTTCTGAAGGTAACTGGTTGTAATGGTTTGGTTGTGCTTGTAATGTGGACAAAATGTGGAAAATTCAAAGGTTATAAATATTTTTGCAAGCAACTGTATGTGTGTGAAAAAAAACATTGGTTGTTTACAGAGGGCAAGTTCTTCTAGCCAAAAATATCCTATATCCTAAAATGTTGTATATAAAACTATAGTGACCTGTAGAAAACTAGTCTCTTTTTGTTGCATATAAGCAAACTATTGTATCATAGAAAATATATAGTTCCATATAGAAATATATAGTTTCATATACAGTCATCACAGCCGATCTGAACCCGAATGGTGTTTCGTTGTTGGACTTCTGTGTTCGTCACGGTTTGTCCAGCACGAACACCATGTACGAACATAAGGGTGTCCATAAGTGCACATGGCACCAGGCAACCCTAGGCCACAGTTCGATGATCGACTTTGTAGTCATGTCATCGGACTTGCGGCTGCATGTTCTGGACACTCGAGTGAAGAGAGGAGCTGAGCTGTCAACTGATCACCACCTGGTGGTGAGCTGGCTTAGATGGTGGGGGAGGCTGCCCTCCAGACCTGGGAGACCCAAGCATGTAGTTATGGTCTCCTGGGAACGTTTGGCGGAGTCTCCTGTCAGAAGGGCCTTCATGTTCCATGTCTCCATTATTGAGAAGTTCTGTCATCCGGGAGGAACTCAGCATAGAACCGCTGCTCCTTCGCATTGAGAGGAGCCAGTTGAGGTGGCTCGGGCATCTGATTAGAATGCCTCCCTGATGTGGTGTTTCGGGAATGTCCAATCGGGAAGAGACCCAGAACACGCTGGAGGGACTGCGTCTCTCGGCTGGTCTGGGAACGCCTTGGCGTCCCCCCGGAAGAGCTGGAGGAAGTGGCTGGGAAGAGGGACATCTGGACCTCACTGCTTAGGCTGCTGCCCCCACGACACAACCCCGGAAGAAGTGGAAGAAGATGAATGAATGATTAATATACAGTAATTGACACATGTTTTGTCACACATTTGGACATTCATGTATAAAAGCCAATATCTCACCAACCTATTTACCGAATTTAATCAACTATAACTTAAAATAACCCTCTGATGGTACTGAATAATATGTGCTAGCTGCTGCCCCCGCGACCCGACCCCGGAAGAAGTGGAAGAAGATGAATGAATGATGAATATACAGTCATTGACAAATGTTTAGTCGCACATTTGGATATTCATGTATAAAAGCCAATATCTCACCAACCTATTAACCGGAATTTAATCAACTATAACTTAAAATAACCTTCTGATGGTACTGAATGATATGTGCTAGCAGCAGTATTGGAAATAAATATCTTCTAATCTTTACAGCTTTTTAAATATAAACATTCTCATTTTTGCCTTGACAAAAGTCTTGTTGCAAATACTTAATTTCACTTTCAAGACTATATTTATTACAGAAACAAAATAAAATTGCATTGTTTATAACTAAATATATAATATTGTAGCAAAAACACTATCATATTGAAAAATTAAAAGCATCACTCAAGGTCAATAGTGCTTCTGCAAACATGGCCATGATCATACCAGACTCCCAGGTGCTTGTCATGATGAATAATTATCTTATTAAAGGAATCAGACACCTTCAATATGTTCAAATTACAAATAATAAAAATTTGTAAGTGCAAATAAAAATTCTTGAGGCCTAAGACACTTGTAATCCATATTTAATACACATAAGCATAAGCTATTTTAGAGGGCATCTTTTTCATCATATGGTCAGAAAAACGTCTTTTATAAACCATGTGGTGAGAAATCTGAGCCACCTGTATATTTACATTTACAGCATTTGGCAGACGCTCTTATCTAGAGCGACTTACAATTGTCATTTTACACAACTGAGCATTTTTGAGGGTTAAGGGCCTTGCTCAAGGGCCCAACAGTGATGATAGTGGGGATTGAACTGCTGACCTTCGGATCAGTGACCCATTGCCTTAACCACTAAACCACCACTGCCCTGGTTGCTTCAAACCTGTAGGTTAAAACCTGTAGTCCTTAACCACTAAGCCATCACTGCCCAGGTTGCTTCAAACCTTATGCTTGAAACATAATGGGAAGCAATAATCTGTTGATATTTGCGTCTGGTAATGTTACCACCCATCTTACATAGCTTTGTGATACCTATGTACTGGAGGTGACCTTAAACCATGAGATTTCACTTTCATACATGACTGGCTCTTCAGTGAACTCTGGGTCCAACAATTTTCTAGATGGTCAGTAACAACATTGGTGGCACACGTCATGGTGTTCTTGCTGTGTCTTGTACAGGACCTGTGTGGTAACCATTGCAAGAAATATGATGTACAGTTCAAGCTGAAGCAGACATTGTTAGCTATGAGTCCTAATGGAGCTTTAGAGGGAGTCATCAGGAGGCAAACTACAACTTTTGTGCAGCCAGTTGTTTTGTGGATAGTTTTCCTTGCACGTCCTAGCTTACCTATGTGTACCCAGGATGTCTGAAATTTTTTACTACTGCTTGCAAATTATTTTCATTTGCTTTTAGGAGATCTTGAAGGTTTCCAAAGTTTTTGCAAAAAGATTTAATAAATTTCCTGAAAGCTGCATTAATACCTGTATTTTATGTATATTTAGTTAATCAAGCACTTTTCATTATAAGTAGTAGTAATTTTACTACTTATATTTTACTAATATTACTAATTACTTTAATCCAGAATTTGATGTTACAAGATTGTGCTAGAACTTTTGTCCAGCCTAGAATGGATATGTTCATCTTTTATTAGCCGTAAAAAGTATAAATAAATTTACAATTTCCTGTTGCTTTCACAAAACAATGTACTTGTATGATTAATGTAAGGCATCGTTGATGAAAATTGGTTATTAGGTTTGTGAGATATGGGCTTTTATACATGAATGTCCACATGTGTGACAAGACTTTTGTCAATGACTGTAAACAAAGGCATTGGCTCCCAAGTGGTGCATCAACAAGGTGCGTGCCTATCTGGAGATCGCAAGTTCGAATCTAGGTTGATGCAACAGCCATCCGTGATCGGGAGTCAATGGGAGCTAATTGGCCAAGCTCTCACGGGAGGGAGGGATGGCATACGCTCACTTCCCTGTCACTCACAGCGATCCCCTCCCTCGTTGGCCGTGTGATAGGAAAGGCAATACTTGATGGGTGGGAAATGGATATTACTAAAAATTAGGGGAGAAAATGGGGGGATATAATACTATACTCATTTTCTCTTATATAATTAAAGTATACTTTATCTGCCATATGAAACAAGTTTTGGGGCACATACTCATTTTTCATATTACACACACAAGTATATGCATGCACAAGGGATGTAATTCAATTAATTAGTATGTAAAGTGCTCTAAAAGCTAAAAAACCATATGCATGTGGGTTTGCATGAACCAACCAAGGACATAGCATTTTTCACACTTTAAGCAAAAACCTTACTATGCATTTGCTAGGTGAGTCAAAAATGTGCCAAGTGTTTCCAAATAACACAAAAATATCTCTTGAACTGATTCATCAATCCCTCACTTAACCTGTATGACTGAAGTGGTTTCTTGCTTACTGTGCTTTGTGCATATATCTGTGTATAACCTGTAATTGAAAAGCGGCAAGTTCACATAATTGAATTCTGGAATTCTTCAGTCAGATTTGTCAGCCACTGTTATTATTATTGGGCAGTTCCTCAAAGTGTGATACTTCAGGGTCATTCATTTATTCCTTTTCTAATCTGCTTATTCCTAATTAGGGTCACAGGGAGGCTGGTGCCCATCTCAGCCGATTCTGGGCGAATGTGGTGTACACCCTGAACAGCTGGCCAGGGCCTACACACATACAACATTATGAAATCTGCTAGTAAAATATCCTGCAATCATTTTTTAAATCCTGTAGTTTAAAAGCTGCTCATGGTGGGTGTTTAAATGTAGAAAGCCATGGACAAGGCATTTGAAATTGGCTTATATATGGATATTTGTCATAATTCATTATATGTAGATGAACTGAAGTGAGTTACTATAAACTATAGAAACCAGTGGGAAAAGCTATAGTAACCTGTGTCTGTTGGGCCCTTGAGCATGGCCTCAGTTGAATGACAGTGATAAATGTAAGTTGCTCTGGATAAGGGCTTCTGCCAAATGCCCTAAATTTAAATGTGAAAACATATGGGAAAATTATATGAATTTCTATGATAAACTATTGGAAACCTATAGGAAATTATATAAATTACTACGGTAAACTATAGGAAACCATGTGAAAACCTATAATAAACTATAGTACTTTCTATAGTCATTTTTATTAATACCTATAAGAAAGTGAACAAAACATCATAGGAACCAACCTACAGTAGTGTGCAGTGAAGTTTATACACCACCACTTTTGTTTAAAATGGCTCCTATTAAAAAGAAGTAAAAAATTACTTCTCAATAATTTTTTGGTGATAATGTATCGAACAATGCTACTGTAGGCAATGAGAACCAAAAAATAAATAAATAAATAATTCCGACAAGTAAATTGAGGTTAAAGTATGGCTAATATGCACTGCATAACAGGAACACCCCATATGACCTTCCATCACTATGTGACTAAGTTACTCCTTACTCCTTATGCTTGCTAGTCTTTCCTGCTTCCAACACAAAAACTTCCACAACTGACTTATTCACTTTCTGTCTAATGTCCAACGCTCATTGATGCACTTTGAGGAGCGAAGGCTAGTACGTCCTCTCTGATCCCAAAGAAGTATGAATGTATCTGCTAAAAAAGTTAATGTTGTTAGATGGAAAGGCATTAGAACACAGTGCATTGTAGTTTGCTGTGTATGGGGCTGTCAATATACACACACCAGTCAGGTGGGGTTAATATTATTGCTGATTGGTATATAAAACAGGTTGTTCATACAGAGTTTAGATAACAAATAATAGCTTTGTTAACACATACCGGCCTAAAAAGAAGAGAGTAATATTTCATTCATTCATTCATCTTCTTCCGCTTCTTCCGGGGTCGGGTCGCGGGGGCAGCAGCCTAAGCAGTGAGGTCCA
>JBCNYH010000012.1:31018679-31029912 GCA_039654325.1 Tandanus tandanus | reverse complement strand
TTTTTCTCTCTCTCTCTCTCTCTCTCTCTCTCTCTCTCTCTCTCTCTCTCTCTCTCTCTCTCTCTCTCTCGCTCTTTCAAATATAGAGCTTGTCATTTTATTAAGAACCCAGAAAGCATAAACTCTTCTGTCCTGAAAGCTTGCAGAGGTTCCATCAATGTTAAATAAATGTATTAAACAGATTTTTGTTTATTTTTTTAATCTTCTGTTACATATAGATTAGGTGGAGTGTCTTTGTTAGAATGAACACATTAATATTACTCTGTTCATATTACAGTTGGAACCAATGAATTGATGTTATTATACAAAAGTAATGCACACCGTTCAACCAATCAGATTTGAGAATTCAATAGACATGTATCTGGTCAAATACGTAGGTCTATTTTAATTTCATGTTCCATTAACTGTAAAGTTTCCATAGCTGTGACTGACACAGAGACTGATCAGATAACTGAGTTAAAATTAAATGCTGCAGACACAGAATTGCTAATTCTCAGTAAATGTCAAACTCTAAAGACATTGTACTCGCTGGATTTTAATTCCACTTGTACACAGTACTATGACAAAATAAAAAATAAAAAAATCACCATACCATTCTGCACAGAGCGATGTATTATGCACACACAAAACTGTGTTGTTTACTTCTGATATTTATTGCATTATTATTTTTCATTTATTATTCAGCCCTTTTGTTATGCAAAGTTGATACTGAACACTGTGTAACTCATTGCTACCCTGCAGTACTATCACCCCCATTAGAGCAATGAAAGTGGACTCTGATGCATGGCTAAAGCCAGAGGAAGCACACGACCCTGGTAGAAACACACAGCTTACTGACAGCCTGTAACTATTACTTTTAATAAAAAAGAAAAATACCAGTCATAAAGAAAATAGCCTTTCGTACAGAACAGTTCATTTCCCCCTAGCAAAAAGGCTATTAGTTTCGCCCACTGCAAAGCAATTTACAGCTTCATAAACAATTACCGTCCTGCTTGGGCAATTTACTAGGTTGTTTTAAGGACATTGTGCAGCCAAAATTAATATTCTGATGCGCTGAAGCAGAAAGGGAAGGGTCATTAGCTAAAGCAGTGGCTCTTATCCTGACTGCCTCATAGAACACTGCAAAGCTCCTTATGTAAGCCACAATAATCCACATGCTTTCATAAATCCAGTATCTACATTACTAACATGTAATATAACTGAAGGCCAGGTTGGGTAATTATATAAAATTTGTGTTTCATGTGGCCTAACAGCAGATGAAAGACACAGCATTTTGGAAATGATTATATTCTTAAACAGAGTAAACAGATGGACTCATTGAATATTAATTTGAATTTAAAAAGCACTGTTTTATTGCAGTGGTGTTGGCGCACATGTAAGCATGCCCTGTGAGAAGAAATACAGCAGGCTGTGATCTCAGCCAGTAGGTGGTGGGATTGTTTAAGCTAAAATGTCGAGTGGTTATTTGATTGTGTCTTTCCACTTGTCACAATAGTGGATGTTTGATTAACTGTGTTCAAGATAAGGGTGGCACGGTGGTGTAAGTTAGCACTTCTGCCTCGCTGCACCAAGGTCCTGGGTTTAAATCCTGAGCTCAGTGAGGGCATTTCTGTGTGGAGTCTGCATGTTCTTCCTGTGCTTGTGTGGGTTTCCTCTCAGTACTCTGGTTTCATCCCACAGTCTAAAGATGTGCACATTAAATTAATTGGCTGTGCCAAATTGTCCCTAGATGTGATTGCTTGTGTGTGTGTGTGTATGTGTGTGTTTGTGTCAACCCTGCGGTGGACTATTGAGCTATTTAGAGTGTACCCCATCTTCAAGTCAGCTGAGATAGGCTCTCACCTCCCTGTGACCCTCGTTAGAATAAGCGTTTCATTAATGAATGTGTAAGAGATAGGTGGTTAGCACATCCGCCTCACAGCATGAAGGTCCTGGGTTTGATTACCGGGCTCGGGCGTTTCTGTGTGGAGTTTGCATGTTCTCCACGTGCTTGCGTGGGTTTCCTCCAGGTACTCCGGTTTCCTCCCACAGTCCAAAAACATCCACAGTAGGCTAATTGTCTGTTCTAAATTATCCCTAAGTGCGAGTGTTGTGTGTGTGTATGTGTATTGGCCCTGCAATGGCCTGGCAAGCTATTCAGGGTCCACCCTGCCTTTGCCCAGAGTCGCCTGAGCTAGCCTCCCCGCAACCCTAATTAGGAATAAGCGGCATAGAAAATGAATTAATGTGGGTGGATTGGAGCAAAATGTAGAATGTTGTCAGTCTTAAGAAAAAACTCAAAGCTTTTTTTTTTTTTTTTTGCACCCTTTAATTGAGTTTTGAGTAATATCAAATGCATTATCAGGTCAGGTTTTAACCAAACCCTAAGAGAGCATAATTTAATCCTCAAAAAGCCTAATTCAACCTCAGACAAAACTCATACTCATACATGACTTGAGCTCTGGATCAAACCAAAAAAGCATGACTTCTCATCACATCTGTTTTCATCAAGTCCCATAAAACCAGCACCTGCCAAAGTCAGAATTAATCCATTCCTTGGAAGCATGCAGAATTCATCCAACCGTTTCTTGACTCATTATCAGATCAGTTTTCTGGTTGGCTAGGAGTGACAGTATCAGATTAGCACATCATGGTGAGTTACAACTTCACTGCCAGAATCTGCCATATGGATCTGTTCAGCTCAGACGCTGATGCTGTGAAATACTTTCATTCTTTAACGGATTGTTCTGTCTTTATCCACAAGGGGGTAGTGTATAACAACCCAAAGAAACATTGAACACCTGTGAAGGTGTCCTCTTAGTAAAGCTTATAAAGCATAGGAACTGTCTTTATCATCATCAGTATAACATGTCACCATGACATCTTACTATTCATGGAAACATTTTCATTTCCAGTGCTTTTAAGACAGCTTTCTACAGAAACAGAAAATAAATGTCTTTTGAAGTGTTGGAAATGCCACTGTACATAATGTTCATATCATTTGAATAATAAATCAGCCAGAGTTTATGAATATGTAAAGAATGCAGTTTACATATCTGAACACTGACAATAGATGAATACTAATTTCCTGCTCTCTGTCTGACGAGGGGTTAAATAGGACGTTGACTGAATAATGTATTTTCTTTTTTCTCTCTGTTTTGTGCATTTGATAAGCTTCTTTTGGTCTGAGATCGTCAGTGCATCCTACATTTTATCAGGAAACAGAACAGTTTCCACTTAAATATTAATATATAGCTCGCATGGCATGCAAATTAGAGAACACCTTGGTTGAGTGTGTTTTACATAACAATTCAAGGGCACTAAAAGTTCTCTACTCCTCTTGCAAAAAAACAGATTCAGCACAGAGGATCGAACATGGCAAGCAGATTTGTGCCCATTTTAGATTTGACTCTGAAAATGTCTTAATGTTTAGCTCTTAATTAGTTTAAAATCGTGCAGCACGGTGGCATAGTGGTTAGCATGTCGGCCTCACAGCAAGAAGGCCCTGGGTTCAAGTCCTGGGCTCGGCGAGGGCGTTTCTGGGTGGTTTGTATGTTCTCCCTGTGCTTGTGTGGGTTTTCTCGGGGGACTCCAATTTCCTCCCACACTCCCAAAGACATGCCTATTTGGCTCTTCCATATCGCCCCATGTGTGATTGTGAATGTGTGTGTGTTGGCTCTGTGATGGTCTGGCAAGCCGTTCAGGGTGTACCCTACCTTCACCCAATGTCGGCTGAGATAGGCTCCAGCATTTCTGTGACCCTAATAGGATTAAGCGGCTCTGCAAATGAGTGAGTGAGTACTTTAAAATCCACCAAGGCTCATTTTTCAAATGAAAACAGTACTGAGATTTGAAGCATATTGGGCTCTGAGAGAACTGCAATTAAAGTGTTTAAGTGGTTTAACTAGTTCAGAAATGGGCAAGAGGGGAGCTTTGTTCTCTTTTACTATAAGACTTTTTTTTCCTGAAGGAAACTATGGTTTTAACTATTTAAAAAAAAAGAAAACAAATTAATGAATCCGGCCAGGTGAGAGTGAGGGATGGTGTCAGAATGGTGAAGGAAATCAATACAATGTAAATTATTAAGAGCAGAGGAATGCAGCAGTCTGAGTTAAGCACAGCAGTGAGAAGAGCTCTCTCTCTCTCTCTCTCTCTCTCTCTCTCTCTCTCTCTCTCTCTCATTAGCGGCTGGGAGTCAGGGTTCCTTGAGACTGGGGAGGCAGGGTGCTCAGTGGGAGAGAGATGGCCCAGGCCCCTCACATCCCCAGCAAGCCCTGAGCTCCTGCTCCTTCACTCTCCCTGGAAGCTCATTAGTAAGAGCACTGATGCATAAGAGCTAGTCATTAGCTGAGCTCTCTCTTTTTTTTTTGTCTCTTTTACTTTAGCTCCCCTTTTCCTTCACATGTCTCCATCTTATGCTGTCTCTGTTTCTTGCTGCCTCCCTAGGTGTTTGGGTTGATCAGCGAGACTGCTGGCATTGCAGGTTTAACAGATAGAAGAGGCCCACTCATCTCCTCGATCTCCTCTCTTGGGCAGAGTAGTAATAAGATGGCTGTGCTGAGAGGCTTTGAGCTGTTCAGATGAAGTCTATACAAAGTAAACATCGATGCTTCAGTATGGCTATCACCATTCTCTCTCTCTCTCTCTCTCTCTCTCTCTCTCTCTCTCTCTCTCTCTCTCTCTCTCTCTCTCTCTTCATGATATCTTTATCTGTCATACACACACTGGGTCTCTCCACTCAGCTTATGAACTTGCTTTGCTTCCAAAGTGTTAATAATTGTGCATGTGCATGCGTATATATGCACATGAATGTTCACTGTTCACATCCAGTCTGAAGCAGAGAACTAGTCGCGGAACTGAATTGCTCATTTATTTAAGGCAATATAAGTATTTATTTATTTTTTTTTACAATAAGGCAGGGTAAAGAAACCCTTTTTTTCCTGTTTGTATTACATTTACAGTCATTAATTAGTTTCCCTGCATGGCCAAATATGACTTTAGGAATCCAGACACTGCAGTGATGAAGGATAGTATCTCTATTGAGTCACTCTTTAGAAAAACTGATTAGGTGAGGGGACTGATTAAAGCCTGAAATGAAGCCATGGACACTTTGCAACATATTATCTGGGCTGTGTAATTTCTCTGCAAAACCCCCCAAGCACCCTATTTTAATTCTATTCTTTAATTCCACAATTAAATTTCCACTTTGAATAAAACCAGCAGCCAAATTAATTTTAGTATCTTTCACCTCATTTAGACACAATTTCTCTTAATATCTTTTAAAATCTGTATTGATTCTTAAAACTCCTAAAAACTCTTAAATATGTAAAAATGAAATACTGAGGACTAAATATTCCTAATTTTGCAGCAGTATTTTGGCCAAATATATTAGTAAAAACTTGCTTGAACCAAACAGAAAGTTTGAGGCATGTATTTCAATTGAACATGCTTTTGTTCTTTCTTTCTCTTTTGTTTAAACATGGAATACTTCACAGATACTTGTTTCTAATACACGCATTGGATTAAATTAAACAAAGCAAATACAAAAAAAAAGGTTGAGTCGAGTTTCCGCAGAATACTTTCACAATTCTGTCAGATCCAATGTGGGCATGCAGAGTGGCTCAGTGGCGTAGTGTTCAGCACGTCCGCCTAACAGTAAACAAGTCCTGGGTTTGAGGTTTGGGCTTGGCGAGGGCATTACTGTGTGCAGTTTGCATGTTCTTCCAATGTTTGTGTGGGCTTCTTCCAGGTACTCTGGTTTTCCTCAATATTCGTGTTTTGTTACACTGAGTTCTCAGTCAAATATCAAATTCCCTGGAAAATTTATTATATTATTACCCAATGTAATAATATAATAAATGAGAGAGAGAGACAAATAGAGAGAAAGCTCATCTCATTGTTTTGGTTTACGAGTACATAAGAATGTGTATATTCTGAGGGAAGGCTGTTTTGATCAATGTTTAAAGGAACCAGATGTAATTAGACTTGTAAAATATTAATGCTTTGTACAGCAATTGTTTTTTCAAATAGCAAAGTCTGGTTCATGTGCGTGAGCTGGTTGTGGGTCTAGGAATAGTTGAATTTTGAAAAACAAAAAGAAAACAACTGGCTTCCATTTGATCTATTATTGAGTCATCACATCTGGAAGATAAGGTGTTTTGTGTTTCCCTAAGATTTGTTGTTATGCTGTTTGGTTGTTGCTGGTGGAAGTCATTTGTTTAAATTATGTACCAGCCAATAATGTATCTGCAAAATTTATCAACTTAACAACTTTATCCTTATGTTTATTTATTTTGTACATCTATGTTTATTGTGGACACAAATAAAGGAGTAAAGTGTTGGTGTGTGCGCACACACGTGCGTGCATATTCATTCCTTTGTGTTTATTCTCCCCCAGAGTGTTGACCTCACCCAATGTCCAATTTTCTTTAAATAAAATGTTTTTAGTAAGAACTGCATTTCAGATCTGTATTCCATTTCATGTTTCAGACTGTTGTGCCCCCTCTTTTTAGTATGCAGAGTTTAATATATGAGTATTTTAAACAAGGTCATGGGTAAATAGGTGAACCTGGAATAATTTATCCTTCTGCCCTAGATAATAATATTAAACAACTTCAAGTTATAGATCATATAGG
This sequence comes from Tandanus tandanus, assembly GCA_039654325.1. NCBI lineage: Eukaryota > Metazoa > Chordata > Actinopteri > Siluriformes > Plotosidae > Tandanus > Tandanus tandanus. The sequence continues at coordinate 31,023,298 of JBCNYH010000012.1, read as the reverse complement.
CTAGAGAAGTTAAAAAAGCTTTAGATGGCCATGCCCAGATTCTTTTATTATCCGTAAGTCTAACTCCAAGAATATGTATATTATACTGCCTTGCTGTCAGCATGTGAAATATATTGTAGTTCTGATGTCAGATTCCATTGAAACTGATGTCATAGTTTGAAATACCATATCCTATGACATTTCTTATTGACATAAGTATATATTATCACCTTAATGGTTGTGACCATCTAATCAGGTCACTGTTCCACCAATGTCTTGAGATATTTTGAGTTCCTGATGATTTTAGTCCACTCATCCACATTCAGTTCGGTTTGTACATTCAGCTTGAGATTGTGGGCTTGTGTAGAATTGAGCTCTTGTCATTCTGCAGGCCAGTCTAAGTGCTCCACTGTTCCATCAAGCCAGGTGAAGCAAGTCACGACATAGATTTATTTTTATTCACTCTTAATCTGTCCTGCTAAAACTTGAAAGTAGTGAACTTGTGCTGTTTTAAGACAGGAAACTTATTATATTAATATTTATTATATGAAGTTTTCCAGATGTGCTACCCGTCAACACTGTAAATGCAGGTGCTAACACTAGTGGCTGCAATTTAACTTGAGAAATTTAATTAATAAATTATGCTATTTGCAAACTGATGTTTGCCGTATATTAAAATGACCCACTACATTAAAGTAAATAAATAAAACCAAAAGAGTTTACTATCAGAAGATTAAATCATTTTTTACCTACAACTACCGGTGTGAAATATTCTTTAGTACAGAATTCTTACAGTCATAATCGGTGTATAGTGATATATTCCCTTCTTTGAGGACTGCAGGAGTCAATGAAACAGGAGACCCTACAATGAATTATTGATGATTATCTCTTAGTAGAGCAAGCATACTTAAAATCTCAAACAAATGGATTTCATATACAGCCAGGAAATTAAACAACTTTATTTCACCTGTTTGAGTGGTATTTTTTACTAAGACATGCTGGAATGCTTTCATAGAGGACACTAAGCATTGGGTTAATTAAAGTTTGGAAGGGTTTGTCATTATAGGTTATTAATAACACATTTGCTATGCCTGTAAGTAAGACACAATAAAGAGACTGAACACACAAATTTCACAGTAAATTGAAAACACCTTTAGGCTATGAGTTTAGGTAAAGGTCCAGGGCAGCTGGTACAATCAGGCTAGCAAGCAACATCAAATCTTTCTTCTTTGTTTTTTTTTTTGTTTGTTTTTTTTTTAGCTCAGACATAAGTGGGAAAGGGAAAATATCTTGAACATAGTCCAATTTATTTTTTATTTTCTATCCTAAGGTTATTTGTTTATTCATTATTTGTACTGGTTATCCTTTTTAGGATCACAGGGAAGCTGGAGCCAATCCCAGCTGACTCTGGTCGAAAGCAGGGTACACCCTAAACAGTTTGCCAGTCCATTGCAGGGCCAACACAGAAAACCACCCATTCACACTCACAGTTACAATCCAGAATATCCAGTTACTCTAATGAAACCTAAACCAGAGCACCCAGAGGAAATCCACACAAGCACAGGGAGAGCATGCAAACTTCACACTGAAACGCCCTGGCCGACCACAGGGCTCGAACCCAGGACCTTCTTGTTGTGAGGCGAGAGTGCTAACCCCAATGCCACCATAAGATTATGAAAAATGATTTCCAGACATGCATACACTTTGGCAGTGGCATGAGGGTATTGGCAGATACATATGCTAATTTTAAACAGATGGTTTAACAATGGAAAATTGCAGAATGCTCTTAACACTTAAACACATTAAAATAATTAAATCCCAAATGTGCCTGACTGTCTGTCTGTAAATGTATATGTGTATGTTTGATATCATTTTTTTATTATGCCATCGGTGTGAGCTCATTATGTAATGCATTACTCAACACTAAGTTTCATTATCAGTAGATATTAGAATTTGGCCCTCATGTCGAAAATCACTCTAAAGGCCTTGTCAAGCTTTATCTGAGCAGCCTCATTTAGCTTAATTGTGTGAGGCACTTTCCATGCAGTGAACTCTCCTGTCAGTTAAAGCAGCTTTTCAGTTCTTGTGCCTCCTGCAGGTAGATTTCCATCTAACACTGGCTGTCTTTTGCCATAGAAACCTTGACTTCTCGTTAAAGCCACAGTTAGCTGAGCACAGGACCATCACTGCATGTGAGTGTGGATTGTCAGCAATTAGCCGAGTCAGTAGGGTGATGGGATGGGGTCACAGCCATTACCATGCATGAGCTGATGTGGGCCTACACACAGCCCGAGAGCCCTGACAATGTTTGTTAACCCTGAGGGTCAGAGCTGATTCACTTCGGTTGACAGAAAACAAGATTTATGTAACTCGGATCGATAATATCACAGGTACTTTCATTGAACTGAACCACCAACTCTCCGTATCAGCTTAACATGGTTGGTAATGTGTGTGTTTGTGTCTGCGCCCTTTATCACTCCACAACACAGCTAATGATGAATCTTTAGGCACCTCTGAGGAGCAGAACCAAGAAACAGGGTGGCCTTAATTTGTTGGAGCACAGGCATGGACATGGGAGGGCCACTGATGCTGTTGCGGGACATGATGGCTGATCAGGCTTCTCATTCCTCTGCACACTTTTATCTGCACTTTGTCATGGCAATGCCTCTGTGAAAAAGGAAAAAAAAAACAATAGCAATTTGCATCCTTCAGGCAGAAATCAGGAGGACTAATGACAATACTGCTCTCCATGGCTGCGTGCAGTAAATTAGAGTGAGTGTCACCATGGCAAGAGTGTTCCTCTGGCACGAGTTCTTTCATATGCGAGACCTGCGCCTGTGATTTCATTAACACCACTTGTCAGCCAAACAACAATGGGGTGCACACCTGGCAGTGTGTTAGTGTAAATGGACGCAGACAAATAGGCTACACATACACACACTGTACAGTACATTACAAAACAAAAAGCACATGCTGCCCTTCATGCAGGGGTACACAATACCGTACAATGTGGTTAATTTCCTCCACACTTAGCGTGAGGGAGAATTGGACCGCATGCTGACAGACGTGTGCCATTCTCTGTGTAAAGAACAGGCGACACAATGGGAGAATGCAGCCTCATGCCAACCTCTGTTCTAAAGGGCTGCTCTTCAATTGATTAGACGGCTTGTGAAACAAACACTGGAGACAGAAGAGGGAGCATGGTGCTGGTAACCACTGGGCAGTGTGCCAGAAGCAGTATTGGCACAGACTGGATCAGCTCTGTGCCAATGCAACACTGATGGGCATGAATGGGACAGGCTCTAGGATGCCTCCGAATCATCTTCTTTCCCAGAGTTCAGCCCATGCCAAATTCAGAGCTCTTGACACGGATGGCAAAGGCTGGAGTTGGCTTTGCAGTTTCATTCTCCATGGCAAGCCAGATTAAGCCTGGCACTCAGCAAGAGGAGAATTCTGTGAATTTTTTAGATATATTTTATGTACCCCACTGTGTCAAGTCTAAAAACCAAGTGAGAGATCAAGCTCAGAATCAATCAATCAATTACAGAGTGTGCTGAGCTGCATCAGTAACCTACTCTTAGGAATCCTCAAAGGGGAACCATCCTTATTGATTTGGAAGTAAAATCAGACCACCCAGCCAAACTGTGGGTATGTCATCTCCCAAGGACACAGTTCTCCTACATCAGCACAAATGCTGTTAATCCAAACCAGAGAGGACAACTCAATCTGGGCAATTCCATTTTAACACTTTAAACTCTCAAGACCCTATTTCTCACTGTTAAAACAACATAGCTTTTTTTTGTTTATGCATATTTAATTTACATGCACACTAATTATGTATTAATTACTAAATATTACACTTTGACATGAATAACCTGGATAGTGGCTCAGTGGTTCGCACTACTGCCTCAAAGTGAGAAGATTTGGGGTTTAATAAAGGGCTTTTCTATATGAGATTTGCATGTTTTACCTGTGATTGCATGGTTTCATTCCATTTACTCCCATAGTCCAGAGACATGCACATCGTGACTGTGAACAGGCTACTTTAAATTGGCTATACGTGTGTATGGGTTGTTTATGACTGTTTGGTTTTGACCTATTCAAGCTATCACCTGAAGTCAGCAGGGTTGACTTCAACCTCCCCATGATCCTGACGGATAATGTGGTACAGATAATGGATGGATGATGGATAAATAACTGGGTAAAAATATATGACCTTAAGAAGCTGACAGTGCGACATAAAAATTAGCCATCCTTCGAATACATACTGAAATACTAAAAAAAGAGGACTATTCAGTGAATCAGCTGAGCGAAGTGTAATAAGAGTCCTATGATGTGATTGACTACAGGGATTGATATGGATGATATTTATCAATGCAAATCCCCCTAAATAGTCTGACTCTTTAAATGCAGTTAACACAGTTTCACTTTAAAGCTATCCAGATTATAACTGTCATTACTGAGATTTGTGCAACAGATGGACATTATTTCAGTTCAGGGTAGATCTTTATGGTGGTGGTGGTGTTGTTTTTTTTTTTGTTGGTTTTTTTTTTTTTTTTTTTTTTTTTTTTGGTCCCAGTTTCTTTCCCTTTTTTTAGGGAAAACTTGGGAAAAATTTTCCGGAAACCCAAACACCGTCC
>JBCNYH010000012.1:30987360-31001638 GCA_039654325.1 Tandanus tandanus | reverse complement strand
TTTTTTTTTGTTTTTGTGTGTGTGTGTGTGTGTGTGTGTGTGTGTGTGTGTGTGTGTGTGTGTGTGTGTGTGTGTGTCTTTCAAACTCCTGCTCTAATGCTTCACCAAGCAGCTCTAAAATAATTGTTGTATGCCTTGTGATTTCTGAATTTCTGATGCAACTTCTTAAACAGGTAGCATTAGACAGTATTTCCATTGTCCTGAGATGACTGCCATATGGAAGATAGAAGTATATTGAGGTATCTTGTTTTGGCTAAATTGGCATTGATATGCATGTAGCCTTGTAATTAATATATATTGGCAATTTAATACATTTCACAGTACTATTGTGTAACTGGTATTATCCTATAATCATTACACCGGAAAAGTTCACTTTCAAATTAACCTTGCCATTTAACAGCTAAACATTTTAATTTCCGATTCCTCAACTGACAGAAAAAGTTCCCATGCCTAAATGTATCTATACATACCACAGTTTCAGAGGCAATGTGGCTATTCAGTTGCAATTCCAACTTGTCAGGTGTGTATATAATAGAACTCAATTTTGTACTTTTGATCCTGTACCCTCACCGTTCAAGGGGTTAAAGAAGGAACAGTTTAAAGTTGTGAATTAAGTATACCAAGCACGTATTTCGTTTACGTTTTGCCACAGTGGTGTATTTAACCTGGAAAATTCAATAAAGGCAGTATACCTGAATGATGAAGTTAAATCAGAGATCATCCCTGCTGAAAAATCCCGTTTGGTTTGAGCAGCTACCTGCTCAATGCTGGTAGGTGTAAATAGTTTCTAAATGACTGCTACTAAGGCAACATTGCAGACAGACATTTGTCGACGTTTATTCAAGTATTGAGGGAGTTGGAAAATAACTTGTAACTTGGTCGATCCAAACTGAGATGAGACTGAATTTAAGAAGCAGTTAGCTGGTCAGCTTCAACTGGATTTTTCAGAAGGGTGGTGATTTTTTTTTTCCTAATTATTTTGTTATTGTCCAATTATCCTCAAATTATTTGTATAAAATATTACATTAGTAGTGGTAATTCTGAACCTGTTTCCACAGCAGCATTTATTGTTTTAGACAGCCGGTAGGTGGTCAGACCAAGCTGGATTTTTCAGTAGGGCTGATTTGTTTTCTGCAAAGTCACTCACACTGCAAAGCAATGCAATAAAATAATTGAAAATTAAAACATCTGGGGTTTCAAAACTGGCATCAGTTCCTCTGAAAGCCAGTTTGCAAAAATTGCATGCAGATGATTGCATCTTGGTAGTACCAATATGCAAAAAGTAGGACAACCAGTACACTTCTTGAGGCCATGGAACTAGCTAGAACAGTCTTTTGAGAACAGTGGCAGTGGTGGCTTAATCAGTTAAAGCAATGGGTTACTGATCCGAAGGTCAGCGGTTCAATCCCACTATCACCACTGTTGGGCCCTTGAGCAAGGCCCTTAACTCTCAATTGCTCAGCTGTATTAAAAAAAAAAGTATAATTGTAAGTCGCTCTGGATAAGAGCGTCTGCCAAATGCTGTAAACGAGAACAATTATCTATGTATATTATGTTGATACATCAGTTAGCCTTCCTCATGTTTGTAAATGCCAAAGAACAGCAGGAAAATTTCTGAGTACAATGTAATTACATTTAGTGTAGTAGATGGGACATGCACATGCCCCATGGAAGAAACAAATAAACCCAGTACTATGGGATTTACTTAAGTTGCAAGGAGCGTTTATACAGAATTCATTCATAAACACTCGAATTTACTTATAACACAACCGAACCGTGCAATGCTTTACATGGCTGCCAAGGATCCCTTTATTGAGGTCTGCTGAAGCACAATGGAATGTAGAGAGTGTGTGCGCGTGAGAAGGTGCGCGGTCACGGGCAGGTCTCGGAGTGCTCGTGCCCGCTGTGTCCGCGCCGCCGCTCCAGATGAATGGACTGGAGCAGTGTCGCGCGCTCAGTCACTGTCACCTTCCTTGCGGTGGTCCTCCGCTCCCTCCTTACACCGGGAGCCCACCGCTGACCGGAATTATCCTTCACCGGCACCAGCGCCTGCTTTAAATAAACACGGCGTTCAGCCACAGCGCGCCGCCGCCCATCCATCTCAAGGAATTAGCGCCAGTTTTGCGCGCCCCGTGAAGCTGAGCGGTTTTAGCTAGCCTCCCACATATTTCACTGCTAGCAAACACACAGGGAGGCGCTGGGCTTGTGACGCGAGGAGCTACATCTTAATTGACGAATGTTTATTGAGGGGGTGGGGTGGAATATATATATATATATATATATATATATATATATATATATGTGTGTGTGTGTGTGTGTGTGTGTGTGTGTGTGTGTGTGTGTGTGTGTGTGTGTGTGTTAGACCCAGTTGGTTAATTGTATTGTTTTTTCCCCCTCACCAGTTAGCTACCAATTCATAATATTAATCAAAGCCATACAAATTAACACAAAACTCATTTCTGTTTCCCCTCCTATGGTTTTAACAAAGTCTCCATTCAGAACATAATAAAATCACCAGGCTACTATCTCTCCTTGTATTATCTGCCATTTGCAAGGACAACAGACATGACATTATTTATTCAAATTTAACATTTGAGTACTTCTGAATTTACATAACCCAGCTTTTCACAACACATACACACATTTAGTGGCATTAATTATCCGAATGAACATGCAGGGAAATTGTGTAGAAAGATTAAAAGGATAGGACATAAAATGGTGTCATGTTTAAGTAAATATTATATTAAGTTAAATAGTGTGATTGTCTGCTTTGCGTATTCTTGATGAGTTTTAATCATGAGCTCAGCATGCTTCTCTAATGGTCAATGAATGTTTGGAAGCTAAAGAAACTCTCTCTCTCTCTCTCTCTCTGTCTCTGTCTTTGTGTGTGTGTGAGAGAGATTTAGTAAAATTGAAGTTTACCTTTTTAACAGCTCTGCCATTAGGCATGTGAATATTTTTGTTTTATATAACTGGATAATATTTGCCTATATTAAAGTGTTAATAGCAACACAATTGATTGGTTAGCTCCACCAGTCATTAATGAGGGGGTGGTGGAGAACATGGCAGTAAAATTATAGTGTTGTGCCAGTCCACCAGCATGAGCCTGCTCTCTGGGAGGGGTGATCGGAGGACCAGACCACCACATCTGACAGCAGTTTGAAAAACCACAGGAGGGAACCATGTTAATTAGGCACTCATGAACATAACACTTAGCTCCATTCAGTTAGAAGATCCATTCCTAGATATCTTAATTTGCTAAAGGTAGTAAAATGTGCAGTACTTCTAATTAAGGTGAGTCTGGAAAAATCTGCTTACATGCTTACAGATTGGCTACATGTGTTAGTGTGGAGATGTGTTCGCAGGTCTTTAATGGTGCGATGCATTAAGTAAAACAGAAGAAATTGTTAATTTCTCATTTCTTAAAACTCTTCTGTATATGCTGCGTAGGTTAGGTTCAAGTAGTTAGTGTAAATGTAATTATTTTATTAGGCATGATATAAAGGCTAAACAAATGTTTTCATTTCAAAAATTCCTACGGACACTAAAAAAAAAATAAATAAAATTTAAAAAAAACCTATGGATAGTCACGATTGGTGCATTATCTCTTTCATAGCATGATACATGATATAATGAGAATTTCCTTCCTGCATGATAGAAGCTGGCCAATATGCTCTTAACCTGTTTCAAAACTCACAGCCTCATTTTTACTCAATTTAATAAAGCACCTTTGCTTCACGTTTTGTTTAATGGTGGGAGATAATGTAGCATGAGTTCTGTGATATTAACGCAAATGAAGAGTGTGGATTCACACTGCATAGAAATTACGCTTCAATATGAAAGCTATAAATCACCCTAAAAGAAACCCACCTGGAATAGCTCCTGATTAGGAGTTTAATAAAATGACCCAGAATTCTAGACCTTGTATGAAGCTCATGTGAAAAGCAGGCACCAAAATCTTTTTTTCCTCTTCCCCCATGACAGTGAAGAGCACTCTCCAGTCCAAAGACACACTTTTAAGTTCAATTTGAAATGAGTTTGTCATTAACAAGTATAATCAAAGCTTCAAAATGTCAAACGCATTGTACTTTTATATCTCTGAATTTCTTACAGAGGATGGAGTGGCATGTGTTTCAGACTGGTCTTGATAAGAAGCTTACGCAGAGAGAATCTCAACATAGATCATTCCACTAACGACTTTGGCAGTCAGTAGTTAAATTGGCTTCTCCCCCCCGTATTTGATGCCTATTGGGGTGATATCTCAGCACGGTAAGCAGTTTAGCACATCTGAAAGGAGGAGGTTGAGGTAAATGAACTCAATTTCTACCTTTATTGTGTAATGTTTAACATTTCTGTGTTCTCTTAAATCTTTTCAAAGTACACACCTAAATGTTATACACCGGTACAGATTATCAAAGCTTAGACTCCTTTATCATCTCAGGCTTTTTTTAGTCTTGAAACACTCATTGCATATCCAGGACAGAGGAACATTAAAATCTGATAATTCCATGCATTCATTACTTTAATGAATCTAATATGAATAAGTGTCTTCCCATCAAGCTCAACTCATTAGCATAGCCATTAATATTAATCTCACAGGAGATTTATATTTTGTAGGTCTAAAATGCTCAGCCTACACACACACACACACACACACACACACACACACACACACACAAAGGTAATGCCTTGGTAAATATTTGAATGCATGAATGTTTAGTGCAGATGCATAACAGACAGCACTGAGGAAGTGGTTTGTGCCCCCTGACTCGAGACTGAACTACTGAGACTCTGATACTCTTGTGCAGCATTTACACAAAGCAATAGCTTTCTTTTGACATGGACAATTTTCATTCCCTATTCTCTGAGTAATCAGAAAAGCCAGACATGATTTTGTTATGCAAGCATTTATAAAGCAAGCATTTATGATTTCAGTGACTCATCTTCAGTGTTGTATACTATATCTTTAGTTTACTGTTGGAAATTAAAAACAAACAAACAAACAAAAAAAAACAGTTGTAGTATATTTTGTTGTAGTTTATTTGGTGTTCATGGGTGTGTGTGTGTGTGTGGGTGTGGGTGTGTGTGTTTCCCCAGGTCTGGCTAAGCTTGTGGCTGTCATGTGAAATTTAAAGGGCCTTTACTGGTTCTCATTCTTTAGTTTAGCTTTCCCGGTGAGACATCTGAAATCACTTACAAAGACAAACTGGTCAAAGCAAGCTCACAAATACTCAGAGCAGCTGCTTTTTCAGTCAATCAATTCATTTCAGCCATCTGGGGGAAAGTAAAGAGCTCTTTAGGAACATGAAGCTATGAAGTGGCTTGCTGGTATTACAGTACTAAAAATTCAGTTATAGCCTTCATTTCCAACAACACAGTGATTTGGATGAACAGTGTAGATTGATGTCTGAATAAAAAGGAATAACAGAGCAGATGGGACACACACACACATATTCTTGTGTGGACCTCTCACTGACATATGTACCAATTCATGCTATGGTAAACGTAACCTTAGAAACCCGAAGGAAAACCTTTTAGCTCTTTTAGTTTTTAAAATACATTTTTGAAAAAAAAAACAAAAAAAACCAGTTTTCCTCATAGGGAGCCATTCAAATGCCCCCAAGGTCAAAACAGTCAACTATTTATGTATTTTAATGAAATTGTTATGCTGAGCTTGAAAACATAGAGTACATGTGAGTTTATATGATGTCTTATAAAATTTGCTTAGAGGTAAAACAATGTATGCAAACTATTTTAAGCCATTCGTATTTGTAGTAGCGTATAAATAAAATGTTCATCTATTATCTGTATTGCTTATCCATTAGGGTCACGGGAGAAGCTGGAGCAAATCCTAACGGACTTCAGGCAGGGTGCATGCTTAACAGGTCACCAGTCAGTTGCAGGGCTAACACTGCGATGAACAACCATTCACACTCAGTGCAGAAAGGCCACTTGTCCAAAAGTCATCTTGCTATGTGGAAACAGGCCTAAGCACTAGACTACCCTGCCATCCTAAATGAAACTGATTTTTTTATCCCTCCACTTTATGGTAATCCTTATTGTTGAAGCAATTTTAAAAGGCAAAATACACACATTACTTTACAAAAAACATTATAAAAAATGCCAAAATATTTTCTAGAATCTTTAAACTCTTTAAACCAGTTTGTGGGCACATAAGCAAAAATCACACATTTTATACTGCAGTAATGCAAAGTGATATGCAGTGGTGTATTGCTCTGGGAGGCTGCTTGGTACCATCCTGTTCCATGTTCTCTCTTTCTCCACACACACACACCAGCGGAGGTCAAAGCTGTCACTCAGAGGGCACTGTCAAATCTCAGCCTGCCCTGTCTCAAGTGGGCGGGCTCCTTCCTTTCAGCCAGCTGCTTTCAATCAGCTGGATGAACCCCCCCCCCCCCCCGAATGCCATTTTACTGAGTCCAGGAAACAACAACAACAACAAAATGGTGAAACATTTCAAGAAATATAACAAGCTAAGAATCAAGCGAGATATTTAGGGTAATAAATGGTGCACACTGTCCATAAAAAACAACATATATATTTAATCCAATTTAGTTGTATTTGTTTAGCGCTTTTTACAACTGACGTCGCAAAGCAGCTGTACATAGTTAACAAATTTGGTTAAGAATTTCAGTTTATGATTTTAAACATTTCTCTATAAATCCTATACATCCCTAATGAGCAAGCCTGTATTGATGATGGCAAGGAAAAACTTCCCCAGATGACACGAGGAAGAAACCTTGAGAGGAACCAGACTCAAAAGGGAAACCCATCCTCATGTGGGTGGCACCAGATAAAAATACAAACCATGTAGCAGGATATTCACTACAGTGTTAATATGAAGTCTAGTAACAGTAATGGTAATCATAGTCATTTTAGCAAAAACATTTATATCACCAGCAGTCTAATCTTCACAGTTTCTGAGTGTATATGTAGGTCCATATGGAGCATCATCAGCAGGAGCGAGGGGCTTCTAAGATGAGAACTCCATATATATTAGTACATAGTGCACAGGAATGGAGCGATCTGATTGGTCCACTATCTAGGGGATTAAAGACATTTTACCAAGTGTGTAATGCTTGAATGAAAAAAGAATCAACACTCTGGGTTGTTCAGGGTCACCTGCAACAAGCAGCATCATCATGGACACATTAAATAAATAAATAAATAAATAAATAAGTCACAAAATTGTCTGCTTTAGTTTGCTTGTATTGTGTTTCCATATAGCACATATTAAATCATTGAATCAGTTTATAAACATGCCACTACAGAGTGTGCTTTTCTTATGTTTTCATGTAGTATATACTAAAACTAAAACCTGCTCTGTTATTTTATTACCTACACCAGGGGTTAAGGTTTTGAGATTGGTCTAGTGTGACTATGTGTGATTGTGACCATGATAATTCAAAAAAGAATGGACAAAATTTCCACAGAATATTAACCAAATGTTGGTCTTGGTTCAACTGAAAACTTTTGTGTGTGATCTGGATCCAGATCTGGATCCAAGGCGATTCTGAAGGATTTTTTAACATTGCGAGATGAGGCAAGAAGGCAGAAATCATCCAGAATGTGCTGGGAGAAAAAAATTACAAAGCTCAAAAATAATTGCAGATCAGACAGCAAGGGACATCATAATTCTACATCATCTACCGCCATAACCCATGTAAAGACAAGATAGCACTACCTTGGTGGAGATCTGCACTCTCTGAGTACTAGTATTTCAAGTTTTAATTTGAGCTTTTCTTTAAGTTTCCATGTAGTACATTCTACAACTCTGAATGAGTTTGAAAAAAAAAAATGCATTTACCTAATGCACTATATGTTCTGCTTACAAAATGCATGGAGCGTTCATAAAATATGTAAAAATAAACAACAAAAATCTTTAAAAGTTTTGCTTTTTATGTTTCAATGTAGTACATACTAAAACAGCTTACTTCAGGCATGACTTTCCTTCTCAGTGACTAATTAGCAACATCCACCTCACTTTCAGGATGTAATTGTGAATTATATCCACATCCACTGGATATGAGTAAATGTGTATTCTGACTGGCTACTCTACAAAAGGGATATCAGCTCATACACTATAAGCACATAAAAATTTAACGGTAACCTACTCTACTTGAAGACAAAAAAGAAACAAAATTTGTAATGAAATTATTCAATGCAAGAACATTTTACAATTTTTAAGAATAAATATTAATTAATTTTTCACCAAAGACATTGTTGCTGTTGGATGTTGTAGGTTTGATTGGGTGTAAGCTAACAAAGTACTTAAAATCTATTATATTTAAAGTATTCTTTTTTATTATTCTTTTTTTTAATTACATTTCCAATTATTTGGATTATAATAAAACAGTTATTCTACTCTTGTTATACACTGATAGCTATCTGATGTATGACTTGATCGATAATGAAAATCACCGACGTTGATCTATTAAAAACATTTTATTTATACACTATAAAACATATCTGGCTATTATAATTTAATAGTCATGAAGTCTTGAAGGTAATCTTCCTTTGTCATCATCTGCACCAAAACGTCAACAATATTTCTACCACTCTCATAAAAGTGTATATTAAATGTGACGGCTGGCTTTATTCAATTCAGAACACTTGTAACTCATGGGGGGAAAAAAAAAAGATCCTGACTTTACAATAGCAATACCCAGAGATGAGGCGTACCTCAACCATCCAATGCAAATTACACCAATTTACTATCTTGTATTCTGTGGGAGACCATTGCTAAATGGTCAGGCTAGCTAGTCACAGATATTAAAATAAATTATGTCTAATTTGAATTTTAGTCATGGTACATTAACTAATAGAAAGTTATTAACATTTCAAGAGAGAGAGGGGGAAAAAAAGCTTTTGCCTGCAAAATTAGCAGTGGCTGCGCTGACCTGTGCGGCGCATGGACTGATCACTGTAATGACAGCGTAATGGCATATTTACATTAAAATCTCTGTAGCTAATACGGGATTCCGAATGGGATGCTAAGTCAAGGATTATTTGGTGTGGCCTGCTGGCCTTTTCTAGAGTATTGCTCTCTGACTTCAATCCACAGAAACTTCTCATTTCATGACTATTTAGAGGAACGTTTTCTCAGGCACAACTCCCCTCCCTCAGCCTAATGTCTTCTTTAGTGTGTAACTTTTATGCCATGTCTTTCCTCTTTTTTGTCTGTCTTCAAAGGCAATTATCATCATACTGAGTCTCTTCTCATATAGATTTAGAGGCGTCTCGTTAGTTGAAGGAATTCCTTATGCTGACAGATGGCCATTCAGTTCTGAGACAGCCCCCGAGTACTGCTCGTTTGTGCTTTTAGATAAGAGGAATTTCAGTATACATCCCACAAATTATGAGAAGCTGTCAAAACTCTCCTATGATTAAAACTGTAGACTTAGTGAAGACTTATCTGAGGTATTCAATCACTAGGATCTATATCAATGCCAAAATGACAAAGCTTGTTAGTAAGCAGATAAGCTGATAAGTAAGCAGATTTTAGAGTGGCTGCTATAACCTATATTTTAGCCTGTTATCCTTATAGCCTGTTGTCCCGCAGGAGACTACTCCCATAACTGTCTATCTGTCAGTTGTCTCTGTGTATATCTGTCTGTCTCTGAGTGTCTGTGGTTCTATGTCTGTCCTTGTCTGTCTGCCTGTCCATATTCCATATGTATGTTGACCTGTTTGTGTCTGCCTGTCTATCTCTATCTGTCTGTGTGTCTCTTTGTCTATTTAACTATCTAAATATACTGATATGAATATATAACCATTGCTAGCATTTAGCATCCGAAAAAAGTGCCATGTACATCCATGCAATAATTATGAATTTGTTCCAAGTTATAGATAACACACTGGCTACTTGTGTATTCCGCAAAGCCACCTTGATATAGTCCAACACCTGACTGCCTCTGATTTGCTTATCTGTCCTCATTTAGCAGAGGTTCCCACTTGCTCTTTGTAAGATGGCATTTCAAAATAAATCTATTATATTGGCTATGTACCCATGTCTGCTGTTCCTTGCTATCAGCCGCTGACATTCTGCAGGTAGGCAAAGTGTGTGTGTGTGTGTGTGTGTGTGTGTGTGTGTGTGTGTGTGTGTGTGTGGAGGAGGGGGGGTTGTATTTAAAAATGCAAAATGACATCTAATGTTTGCGTCGTAACGTGTTCCTCAGACCCTGAGTGTAGCTGACCATCTGCTGATCTAGTCAGATGAGCAGAGTGTTGGCAGGCCTGCCCAGCCTCTCGAGAGGAGAGAAGAGGGGAAGAGAGAAAGGAGGGGGCATTAGAAGAAGAAGGAGGCAGAAGAGGAGGAATAGGAGGAAAAGAGGAAAGGATAAGCAATGAGGAGCAAAAAATGGGAGCTTGGTAAAAGAAGGGGAGTTGATGGGAAGATAACGGGAGAAGAATAGTTGGGGCTAGGGAGTCAAAGACGAGAAGAGGAAAAACACAAAGTGGTATGTGATGCAATTTGCTGAGAAGCTCAGGATTATCAGGTCTCTACTCCACAAAGCAGCACACAGGGGTGGGGACTCTGTAAAGAATAACAATATGGCCATGCAGTGAAAACAGGTTGTCTTTAAAGCAGAGATGCTTTGTGACATTACAGATGAAATTACTTCAGAGAAACTCTGAAAATTAATATCATAATCATGCAGAGCGTGCCCATTAGGATGGGGTAATGTGGCTCAGGAGAGCTGTGATAGATGTCCAGCAGCTCCAGGCCGCTATTTGCACACAGGCTGTGCAGCAGTGGCTGTTATTAGAGCAATACAGGAGGCACAGCGAGGGAAGGAGGGAGGGAGAGAGGGAGGGAAAGAGAGGTGGGCTTTTATTAGTCTGCCTTTCACACAGCACGTCTCAACCTGTCACCAACTCTACTACACATGTTTTAGTGTGTTTTTACAGCTAAATGTCTTTCCCTCCATAAATGCCAACAATATCCCTCTCTTCATCATCAAACTGGGAGCCATATCAGTTTGTCTCGAACTGCTCTAGCTATTTCCCTGTAAACTGCTACTTATGTATGGCTTTCACACCTCTGAGCGTAGATTTACTCCCTCGCTCCTCTCTCTCGCTCTCTCTTCCCCTCTTTGTTCTTCTTTTGACAGCACCATTGCATTCCCTGCTTTTTATCTTCGCATGTTTTAGGAGAATGAATTGGCCGTTGCTGTCACCAGGCTTTGGCCAAGAATTCATTTTTGTGGGTCAAGTGTTTCAGAATGTCATCGTTGACAGGGACTATCCAACAAAATGAATACAGACATAGACCTTGACTCCCTTCATCCCTTCATCACACAACAGACAAACGCACAATCCCTGTCCCAAGCATTCCATGTCCGTAAGATGACAAACATGCAAGAAACATACTTCAGTAATTGTAGCAGTAATAAGAATTGTAGTGACATTAAACATGACAAAGAGAGATGGGGACAAAAAAAAATCACCTAATGACTTCGACCTTTTTACTTTTAGATGTGTTTGAAAATAAAGGGGGAAAAATGCCTTTGATTGTGAGCTAAATTTCTCTCTCAAGTCTTTTTCCATTCAGCTTAATTTTGCCTTAGCTGAGTCTTATCTCAACCCCCTCAGTGTTCCTAATGAAGCTGATGTGTTGTGGTGATTTAAGCACACTGAATGACGTATTAGACTCAACACAGCTAATGGAAAGCAATCATGTCAAACATGGCTACTGGATGCCGAGCGCTCAATAAGTGAGCAGCAGACGAATAACTCCCAACGAACAGGAGGCTGGGGGCTTCTGAGGAGTGGCTCGCACTCTAATGCGTTCCGACTATAACGGACAATCTATTTACAGTGGGCTCTGGGGAGCTAATAAACAAATGTTGAGTAATTTCAGCCAGCAGTAATTACCCTTGCAGCTGACAAGGAGAGTGTGATCGTTTCTCCTTCACCCCACGCTCTGAGCAGGAGGCTGGGAGCAGCCAGAGCAGGGGACCCGCGCTGCAATACGCATGTGGCTCCCAGCCAACAGCCAGCCCTGCAAGATCACTAACTAAACATCTATCCTACAGTCTGTGCACACACATACACAGACTCATACACATACAAACAGAAAACACACAAGCTGTACATCCAGACCAGGGAAGAAAACACGCTTAATGACAGGGGCTTTATTCTTATTATAATCTGCAGATGCATCGTTTCTTTCTTTCCTTTTTTTCTGAAATGACCTGTAATTTTGTTCCATAAGCAAAAGCTATTAAACAGTCCAGTGGGCTCATTCAGTAACATGTACATCAACAAAATGCAGCTGTAATGACCAAATCCAACAGCTCACACAGGAAGATGAATTCCAACTGCCTTTAGAAAGAGAAAATATATGAGAGATCACCTCCGTGCCTCAGGCCAGTGAGCTAGCAGAATGCCCATCCCAGGAGCTCTCTTCTGTGCTGGCCATCCACTGCCATGACTGCAAAATAGATTTTTATGCAAATTCCTCTCTATTGATTACTGCGCCTCTCATCGACTAACCAGGGGTTTGTTGAATGCACATGTAATTAGATTATGTGATGATCATTACTGCATAAACATTGGCACATAAACCCTTTCAAACCTGTTACATGTAACTGCAGGTCAATTTGGCTAATAAAAAACCACCATCTGAAATCTACGAAGCCCGTTGCTTCCCCCTTCTCTTTCCAGACACTCCCACATCCACACACACATACACATCCACACACCAGCACCACCTTGTTGTTTTGGATGGAATAATAAGCTGGAGGTGACGTGACAGGACAATATGATCCGCTGACAGATGGACAGAGAGGCCGGTGAGCGTCCCTCTCTTGCTCAGACAGGCAGATGTCCTGTGTCTTGGCGCGGGAATGGGCTGGGGGACAAGAGCAGCCGGCCGCTGAAACGAGGCGGCTGAAACTCGAGCGCTCCTCAGGGGGTTGACTGGTCATTTGATGTCCAGCACAAGGGCAGTGTGTGATGGTGAATGAGCTCGGGGAGAAAGGCCGACTCGGCAGTCTGTTGCAAAGCTGGGTTGGCAGCAGAAAGAGTTGAGGGGGCACAAAGACGTGAAAAAAAAAGATCTAGACACTTTCTTGAGTGTTTTTCCCTTTATTCTGCCTGACAGATACAAAAAGTTGCACACATACACAGCAGAGGACATCTGCAGTGAGCATGAAGACAAAGCAGCAGACGAGTCTTTACACTGCTAGCACACACCTGGTGCAGAGTTTTATTTTGAAGAACATTTTTGCAGATCACAATCCACTCATGTCTCAAGGTCAGTGCTATTGTAAAAACACTGAAGTACAAAATGCTGAAAAAAAATACACAACCTACTTCTGGCAGCAAAAAGCAACTGAACCATTATCTGCACCTGTTATTAAAAAAAAAAACACTTGAGAAATGTAGACCAGTTCCATTTTAGAATTGTTCTAGCATGTTCATTCTACTGGATGATGGCATCTCTATACAATATTCACTCTGAACAATGCATGCCTTCACAATCTGAAACTCTGAAGGAGCGTGGTATACTATTGGCTCCTCATGTAGGCTGAAGCTCAGTGTCAGTTTTGAAGTTCCTTCCAACAGGCAGGTAGTTGTGGAGAGGTGAGTTGGGAGGTGTTTAGAAGTGTGGAGTTCTTTGACTGCCTGAGATGGACTGAGATGAGAGGAAAGCCAGCCAGAAGGGAGTGGATCTCTGTTCTGCACAGCTCCTGCTCTGTAATTAATCGGCAGTGATCGGAGGTGCGGTCCTGCCGCCCCATATAAAAGGCCTTGTCTCCCACACGGCCCAACCCTCGGTCAGCAGACGTTAGGCAACATTAACTGCCTGCGCCGCTGCCACTTCAGAGCGAGGGAAAGAAAGAGGGAGGGTAGACAGAAGGCTCAGAATGGGAGTTGCATGAGAATTGTGAGTGTGTACCTTTCATCTTAGCTAAGATTTGTAGAAGGTTCAGGCCTCGAAGGTTCCTTAATTCTCTCTAATTCATTTGTACTCAAGATTCCCTTGGCTGTGGATAACCTGAGAATGATAATGAACCAGAGAGCGCTAGAGCACAGACCTTTAACTTTGAATGTGCCTACGTGGATTGAGGGAATCTTTCTCTTTGAATCTCTTGTGCAAGGGGAACTGAATCTTATTAGTGTCTGTCACGAGATGTCCTCACCATGAAGCTGGGGAGTTTTTAACTGTTCAGGGTTTACACACACACACACACACACACACACACACACACACACACACACACACACACACACACACACACACACACAC
>JBCNYH010000012.1:30775750-30792256 GCA_039654325.1 Tandanus tandanus | reverse complement strand
AATGACTTTAAAGCACTTCTGTAAGTCGCTCTGGATAAGAGCGTCTGCTAAATGCTGTAAATGTAAATGTAAATGTAATGATAGCTCTGGCAAGGTTAAATTTCATAAACATGTATACAACAAATATTGGATAAATTTCCAGGACAGTTGGGTGTTTTGAACAAAACTCACCTGTTGTACGTCATAGACCGCGTCATAGAATTTTAAACATCTTGTGGTAATTTACTACATTGGGTCCATTTCCTAGCTCAGTTGTGTGATGTTCTACAATGTCCCACGGCTGTGTTACCATTGATATAGTTCGTACACATTTTGGTTCATTTAATGCCCCACCCCCCTTTTTAACAATAGTCCCCACAAACAAATAAAAATAGCCGTTCTATAGAACGTCGTAACCCCTCAGCCAGGACGCCTCATGCGCACGGAGGACAAAAGCCATATCCCCTTCTGAACAGTTTCGGACAAGCAACATTTTATTAGCCATCCTACACACAGGTTTAGGTCATAGGGAGTGCCTATGCATAAGTTCAGAAAGCTATCATGCATATGAGCCAAGCAATGGCCCGGACAAATTTTATATGTTCAAGGTCACTGTGCCAAGGTCAAAGGTCACATATGCAAATTAGCTACCCCATGCACAGGTTTAGGTCATAGGGAGTGCCTCTGCAAAAGTTCAGAAAGCTGGCCTGTGCATGAGCTGAGCAATGACCCGGAAAAAAGTTATTGTCATGCCGCCCGCCAAGTTCCAAGGTCATGTGCCAAGGTCAAAGGTCACATGTGCAAATTAGCTACCTCACGCACGGGTTTAGGTCATAGGGAGTGCCTATGCAAAGTTCAGAAAGCTATCATGCATATGAGCCAAGCAATGGCCCGGACAAACTTTAAATGTATTCAAGGTCACTGTGCCAAGGTCAAAGGTCACATATGCAAATTATCTTCCTCACGCACAGGTTCAGGTCATAGGGAGTGCCTATGCAAAGTTTCAGAAAGCTGGCCTGTGCATGAGCCGAGCAATGGCTGTTATTGTCATGCCGCCCGCCCGCCTGGCCGCCAAGCCAAAGACAATACCCCCCCAGCCATAACTAGCTGAGGGGTAAAAAGGGATAAAGGATAAGGCTGAGCAGATGTCCTTAAAAAGTCCATAAAAATACATTTACAGAGTAGGTGTAAAACTTTCCATAGCCTCCGTTATACAAATCAGGCATGAAAGCAGTAATAGTTGAGGAGTTGAATAGGGGGTTAATAATGACAGTGTAGAGGCAGGTGAACAAAGCGAGTTTTATAGGAGAGACATATAAACAGTGTTAATTCACATACACTACACTGTCAGGACCGGTATCAAAAGAGCAGAGCATTTCTCAGCAGAAGCATGGGAATAAATCTACTCCTTACCAAAAGGATTTAAAAGTCACAGTTGTCCCTCAGCATTGGAAATGAAAAAATACCAGTGTTTCAACTACAGTGCAAATACCATGGTGAATCACGACCTTTCTAAATGCATTTTCTTTTTCCATGAAAGTAAAGTTTTTTTTATCATTCAGGGTCAGTTCATTTTGCATACTAAAGTATACAAAACATGACCGAATTAATTATGCATGGACAGAAAATGCATTTGCTTTTCTCCAAAAAAATAAAAAAAATAAAATTAAAATTAAAAAGAAAATAAAAATAGTATTGCAACCTAGGTTATAACAATGGTTTTCATTTGTAAGAAAAAAAAAATCAACACCTAACAAGGCATGAACAAAACATTTTTTTTCTGGCTTTTAGCGCAAATGTATTATTTCTTTAAATAAAACTTTTATCAAGTGTTATATCTTTATTTATTTAGTTTTCTTTTTAACAGTACAATATGTTAGTCATGTGTGATTTGCAATCACTAATAGCTTTTGTTTTCTTAAGGGAAGGTTTGAGGGTGGAATCTCAGAACCTGAAGAAACAGCACATCGCCAGACAATGATTGTAGTGGTCATCTTCAATGTTCTATAAAACAGAAACTTACCACTTCAGGTGTTAAACACTGAACCTGAATCTTAACAAGTATCCATAAAATATGCATTTCAATATAAAATTTAATTTGTTCAATTATTAATAACAAGCAACTTCACACATTCTGTCCGACTTGAAATGTTCAGCATGTAAACCCCTTATAGTGTGATCGAGCATCACTCTGTGGTGCAGTGTGTGTAAATGTTCATATCTAAGTGTTAATGGTGAGTGTGTGCTGTGTGCGTCTGCATCTGTGTTCGTACATTCCATGTTCTGGTAGAGCCAAGACCAAGAGGACATGTGGATGCCTGTATGTATGTATGTGTGCTTGGAGTGTGTGATGCAGCACAGACAGCTGCCGTTTCATGCTATCACAACCCTTTGCATTTGGACAGAATGTGGCCTACAGCATGCACAGAGCAAAGTCTCATCTCTCAAACAAACTACACATATCACATTTTTTTTTATAAAATACCTGAATTATTTTGTCACATGAGTTAAAGAAGGAGACAATTTAACATTTTACCCAAAAGCTCAAAGGAGGGTGTCCAAATTCCCCCAAGGCCCTCTTCCTGCTGGCAAAACCAACAGTTTCAGCTTATTGTGCACATGTGATTATGGCTGTACCATATCTGTCTGTTGTGATCACATGATATGGACACACAGGTTGTCAGCACTTGGAGCAGAGCTCTGACTGACAGTTTGCTACTTTAGCTTCTCCCATCATTCAGAATTTGAAAGCTTAAAATACAAATCATTCAAACTGCAATGTCTACATTTTTGTACAGTACATCAACCATAATCTTCATCATAAAGAGCTCTTAGTCTTGCCTTATTATAAAACACAGTCTCAGAGTGGATGCTCACCCACTCTTCAAAACTTAAGTCCTTTCTCAATTCCACTAAATCCTGTTTTATCTTGCAGCACCCCACAGCTTATGATCAGAATTTCACAGAGGAGTGAACATTGAAACTAGACAGGAAGAGTCCATGTGAGTTTCCTGTCCAAGGCACGAGCTGCGCTGGCAATATTTTCCAGAGTCACCCTGTGAATGTGTGTGGTTGTGTGATGGAGCGCAAATGGGGTCAGAGGTGAACATCAGGGTTGGTAAAAACACAGGGGATGGGGGGTTTCGAGTCTGGGTGGCTGGAGCAGGGTGATTTTGGGTTTGGAGGAAAAGGTTTTGAGTTTTGAGCCCATAAAACAATTTGACAGGTCAAAGGGTGATTGGACAGGGGTTTAAAGGAGGGTTCACAAGGCGGTTCGGGCACAGTGGTGTTTAAGCTTGCAGGGCAACACTCCACGGTTTAGCTGGTAAAACTCCACCAGCTGTAGCAGGTCACTGAAGCGTGTGTTTCCGTCATCCAGGCTATAGAAGAGCTCACCATCATCTTCAACCTTGGGCACACATCCAGAAATATACACATTTCATTGATCTGACAGTAGAAAAAAAAATAAAAAATAATAATTATAATTTATGAAGGGCAGCACGGTGGCACAGTGGTTAGCACGTCCGCCTCACAGCAAGAAGGCCTGGGATTCCCGGGCTTGGGGTGTTTCTGTGTGGAGTTTGCATGTTCTCCCCGTGCTTGTGTGGGTTTCCTCCGGGTACTCCGGTTTCCTCCTACATGTCTAAAAATATGCACAGTAGGCTAACTGGCTGCTCCAAATTGCCCCAAGGTGTGAGTGTGAGTGGTTGTATGTGTGTTGGCCCTGCGATGGCCTGGTGAGCTACCCAGGGTGTACCCCGCCCTCGCCCAGACTCGGCTGAGATGGGCGACAGCCTCCCCATGACCCTAATTAGGATTAAGAGGCTTAGCAAATGAATGAACGAATGAATTAATAATTTATAAATGTATTAATTTTCCAAACCACTTTATCCTAAAGGCTGGAGTCTATCTCAGCCGACTCTGGCCAAAGACGGGGTATACCCTGAACAGCTCGCCAGTCCATCGCAGGGCAAAAAAACCACACACAACCATTCACACTCACACTCATCCCAATGTGCATGTCTTTGGACTGTGGTAGGAAATCAGAGCACCCAGAGGAAACCTATGCAAGAATGGGAAGAGCATGCAAACTCCATACAGAAATGCTCTCACTGAGCCCGGGACTCGAACCAGGTTCTTGCTGTGACACGGACGCAGTTACAACGATGCCAGGTTATAAGCAGACTGCAGTACACCTTTGTAGTGTCTACATTATAAATAAGCTAATTGAGTTTTTCAGACTGTAGTAGTATTCGCTCATATACCTATTAGTGGAACAGAGTTACACTATTAAAGTCAGCAGAGTTTAGTAGCTAAAAATAGACATCACGTGACTGAATCTTGTATGCATGAAATAAAACTTTGTGGATAAAATAAATTAAATGTAAAGACAGTTATAGAATTAAAAAAAAACATTGGAGATGATCTGTATAGTTTTTCAACGGAGTTAATGCAGTGATGGATGGCATTTTTGTGAATTGTGAAATGCAAGGAAATCGTCAGGGGAGAATGATTGAACAGATGTGATGTTGCATTCTGGGACATGCAGTTTTCATGCCACTTACCCATCCACTTTCCAACCACTGATCTAAAAATAACTGAGGCTGAGGCTGAAGTCACCGGAAATGCTTGTGCAGCCATATTGCTAGACCCAAAACATTCCCTGCTGTGGTCCTAAAAGCCTGATTCCAATCAAAGCATCTAACATTTACTTTTTAATTTTCTTTGTTTTTTTTATTTTTTTTTGTATTGTTTTATAGTCTACTATTATTTTTTAATTATGCCTTCGTGTGCAGCGTTAAACTGTACAAACAGAAAGATACCAGGATGTGGGAAATCATTCCACGTGTAAGTAGCGTGTTAAGTATCTTTGTAGAATTAATACACATGTGTACTTATGTTTATTATTTTGTGACTGTGTTAATATAAAAAGTTTAGATTGTAATTAACATGCATGTGATATTTAGATACTATTATTTTAAACTATCTGGACATGGAAACAAATGTACATGTATCATTTACAGTATGTGTAATTAAGTGTAAAAATACTACATGTAGTACATGTATATTCTACATCAGATACTGTATTTTATGCATACAAACAAGTAGTAATAATTACTTTCTTACTAAATTACATTAGTAAATTAACTGTAGACCTGTAGAACTATCTGTAGAGTGCTTAATGCAGTTATTTTTAGATCAGTTTCCAACCTACTCTTCTTCCGTTCTACTCTGTAGCCACCAGGCTTGTATTAGTTGTTATAGTGAGTAAATGCCATGCGGGGTGCAGCATGCTACAGTTAGGCAGTTCAATTTCGCTGTGGATTTTGCTTTACAAAAGGAGAGTGTTCAGACAGTTCTGAGTGCAGTCAGCTGAGGGAATAGTAATAAGAACTGAAGAGGGTGCTGTAGCAATTTTTCTTGACCCAAGATGAGATTCTCCCAGATGACTGCATTATGTGTGCCATCTTAATGCTGGATTTCATCTCAATTTTTCATACTTTTGCTGTTAAGAGAAAATCTGGTTTGAGCTGCCTGAACATAGTCAATGTTAAAACAGCACTTACTGGGACTATCTGAAAGTGTCTGATTTTTTGTGAATGACACAGCGACAGGACGAAGGTCTTGGGGTTGCTTTGGCTGTCCCTTAAAAGGAAAACCCTGAAGACAAAGAAAGAACATAAATTATACCACTGAATTAAAATTTTGGAGGAGAAGATAGAGAATATGCTACAGATACAGATAAAAAAACACAAAGAAATGATCCAGGAAAGGACATGAAACAAGAAGTACCCATCGATGAGGCCATGCTGAATAATCAGTTTGTGAGCCTCGTCTCGGGACAGTTTGCTGTGGAACCATGGCTGAGCCATGTGGATTGCTGGGGAGCAGGAGAACATGTTCAATTCAGACCGTAAAAGGTAAAAGAAAAAAAAGAAGAGTGAGAAAGAACAGAAGACTGACCTATGTTGGATAAGGAGCTTTGGGAGGGGGAGCAGCTTCCATGGCTGAGACGATGGCAGCTCTTCCTCTGAAAGAGAGTTATTTATCACCCAAATACACAAACAACAGCGATTACTACCATCATGGAAACTATCATTACTTACAGTCCTTTATGTACTTGAAGCTTTCTGTGAGTTACAATGACCCAAAGATATGTAGTAAAGTACCATAAAGTTTTTATTAACCCTTTGAGTCCTTGTCATTACAGGAGCTGACAGACTAAGCTCCTCACTTTGATTCACAGTTCAAGACCTGATAAAAAAAATGCCTGCATTTTTATACATTTAAATAAAACACTGACTGGCTGTAGTTCAACCTGTCAGAGCCGAATAAATAATATCTATAGACGTCTCCAGCAAAACTGGTAAATGAAAAGGAGTCAATATCCAAGCCCGATCAGTACTATCTTTGGGGGCAGCCGTAGCCTAACGCTTAGAGAAGCGGCTTTGGGACCAAAAGGTCGCTGGTTCAATTCCTGAACCAGCAGGAAAAATGTGTGGGGGAGTGAGCTGACCCTTCCCTCCCTCCACCTTCATGGCTGATGTTTCCTTGAGCAAGGCACCTCACCCCCAACTGCTCTCTGGGTACCCAAATGTGTGTGGCAGCCCACTGCTCAGAGTGTGTGTGCTCACTGTTTATGTGTATGTGTGCTCACACTTTGGATGGGTTACATGCAGAGGAAATAATTTCCCTTGTGGGATTAATACAGTACAGCAAAACCAAAGCAAAAAAATCTATCCCTTCAAATTTACACAACGGTTTGAGGACGTGATGGCTCATGGGAAAAAAACAGCATTTTTCACACAAAAAAAACCCGAGACGCAGCTCTGCTAAGGACACTGGAGCTTTCATTCTGCCAGCAGGGAGGCTGGAAAATACAGGTTGAGCTGACGTAAATCAAGTTCATGTAATAAAAGCATGGTTTTGAGTGGAAAGGGTTCTGTTGAAATGGTTGACTAGCTGTAGATCACCTAATGCAATGCTGCTATGTTAAGAGGCAGATCTGTGCCTCACCCTCCATGATAGACCTTCCGCCACAGCCACCGACAGAGCCTCTGATGGGTTATCAATCACACGGCTCCTCTGCCCTGAGAAATCCATGGCCACAAGAGAGTTCTCTGAAATGCTTCTCTGAAACACACGCACGCACACACACACACACAAACACAAAAAAGACTTCAATGCTCTTGTACCTTTGTGGCATCATGCTGCCATCCAGTGTTCTAATAATGCAAGTTTTGATCAGATGACCAATATCAGTAGGCTTTAAGACAGGGTCAATTGTGTGGATTAGTCGTTTTATATAGATTCATGCTTGGCCACATAACTCTTAATAGCCACTTTTAAGCTGTCACGCTCGGTAACTCGTAATCCCCCCACAATCACTATGAAATGGCAAATTAAATGTTTTGCTAAGCTTACTGAGTATGCTCTGGGAAACCATCATGAATTTTTGTACCTTTAGAGCTCCGAGTCAAAAATTTCTAAACGAGTAATTAAAAAGTGGCTAGAGTTCATTTCCAGGAGGCCTAGTGCCTGGTAATGGTTAACAGAGTCCCTGTCATAACAACCAACATTCATTCATTCATTCATTTTCTGAACCGCTTAATCCTAATTAGGGTCGTTGGGAGGCTGGCGCCCATCTCAGCCGACTCTGGGCGAGGGCAGAGTACACCCTGGACAGCTCGCCAGGCCACTGCAGAACAACCAACAGTGACAGTAAACCTATTTACCACTCTGTTGCACATATTAACATATGTGACCCGCTCCAGCATAATACAGATTAGGTCAGACATTTGACATACTGAGATATTGATATATTTGGAAAGAGAATTTAATATGCTTTAAAATGTGGTATAACATGATTATAGCATGAAAATTGACTGAGTTACATCACTTTGTATGTCGCTAATCAGGAAATGCTACTTTTGAGAAAATAGCAATTACAGTTACAGAACCTTTTTCTGAATATCCACCTCTGAAACTCACTAACATCCATAAATTAACTGAATCCGGCTCTCGACCAATCTGCGCGATCTTCCTAGCATCTTCCTAGCAACAGATAAGTTCTATTTACACAGAGTCATGTCTGTCATTGGTTTCCCGTTATATGATTCAGGGAATCCTTCTGGGATTATGTAAGTAGGTAGAGTATTCTGGTACTGAATATGGATAATAAGGAAATATCCTGAGCAATCACAAAAGTGGATTGAAAATCGGCAACATAAGTGGATGTTTCTATTGTTTTACAACAACGTGGACATAGAAACCTTTCTTAAGGCTTGCTTAAAACAAGCATTTTAGCATGGAAAAAATTGTGTTTATGGATATTTGAACTTAGTCATGTGGAAGATTATGCTTTGAAGGATGTATTTTTGTCGACATTGCATTTTCATCCAGGTAAGCCATTTTTAACTTATTTTTTTTTACACAAAACACTACCTTGTGACTTAATCTGTATTATGCTGGAACGGGTAACATATAAAGAATACTTTGGCTCTTCAAGCACTGAGCACCGAGACATACACACTTCTTTTTACCACCGCTCACCAGGATCACTTCGCTCACAAGTGGAATTACTTAAAGTAAAAATATATATTATTTTTATAAGTATTTTGAAAATGTGTGCTTAAATAATAAGTAAAACAGTTACAGGGTATCTAGTTTAATCTCGAGCTCAGGTTACTGTGTGGGAGTTTTACTTATTCTCGTTTCCTCTGGGATTCCTCCTGGTTTTCTGGTTCCCTCAAACTAAAACGTGTGCAAGACTGCTTTCCATACAGCTCGCAGAATTCTAGTGCTAATCTCCAGTCAGTCCTGTCTAGAATTGCTATAATCACTATGTGCGCCATGTGGCCCACATTTAACAGTAACAGGATCCCAATGATTCAGAGAACACTTCTACGAACAGGGGTATTGAGAAGCCTTATGACTCGCAAAAGACATGCTGCAATTCAACTCCACATTATATGTCCATGGGTTTTTCCTTATTTATTCATAATACTATAGCTAAAAACTTGACTCCAATCTCAGCCTTAAATTTGTGTCCACAAATGCGTTCACATTACTGCACCCCCGAGATTTGTGCGCGTCCATCCAGGTTAGGACCCACTTGTTGCATTCCACTAACAACAAGGCGAAGGTGATGAGTTGTAAAGTCAGTGAGCAGCTGATGCCGAGATATATTTAGAGTCAGTCTGGCTCCTCAATCATGTCCAACACACTGAAAATAGCTCAGGGATCTTTACTCACAGACAATACTCTTATTTAGAGGCAACATTAGTAAATTGTTCTGAGAAATGAGCATGAAATTACAGCCCCCTATTTATGGCATCAGTAGGGAACGTTAATGGCCAGAAGGTCTATAAAACAGCCCAGCTGGAGCTACACAGTGCTGCATCATGCTGAATTTAAGAGGAATATTCTGCCTCAGAGAGAGTGTTCATTTTATTTCTGTATGCTGCTAATTAATCTGCACCACTGAATTCATGATTGGTGTGAAAGTGCTAAGTATTTTTTATAACAGCAGCAGACAAGTCACAGCTTTATAATACTATATTCATTACTAGCAAAGCTCTTGAACAGAGCACCATAGTCATGGAATATGGCTTGGATGGTTGTCCCGTGCCCATCCAGTGTCCATGTGTGCCCACCACAGAAAACTTAATAAGCCCGCCGCTTCGCTGATTAGCTGTTATATATCGCTGACTTGTATGACAACAGGCATTAATAAAAATAAAAAAATTGATTTATTATGAATAACAAAACTGAAACTCAAAAAACAGAGGCTCATACACCACCGCTCAGACTCTCAAAATAACAAATTTAATTCAGGTAGGCAGACAAACTTGCAGGTAAATAAATATTCATGGAGCAAATGCTGAAATCAGTTGCTGCACACAACATGAGCTCATTAAAGGGATTCTTAAACTAACAAGACAGGTGTTACAATTGAAGGGGGTTAATAGGTAGTGAAATGAGAGCTGAGAAGGACCAAGAGACATCAATAGAGACATCTTTCGGGAGCCCTGCTTTTAGGCAGTGCGTAAATCTATACATTACGATACTTTCTCTTGTAAATCTAACTCACATGACAGAATAACTCTATGGTGTCTATAAAATGTGATAACTTCTACGACATGACATTCTACATCATTAAATGAAACAAAAAACAGAAAAAAATATATTCAATGTGCTGTTATCTCATTAATTAATTCATGCATTATTAACTTAGGTATGCCAAGGTTTCAACAAGATATCATATATAAGGCTGCAGTTTTGTGCAGTTTATTTTGATATATTTACAATCACACCTGATATCTGTCCTGTTCATTTTCCATACTAGTTGTCATGTTTTGTCCCTTTTGGCCTTCCACTTTCATTTCTTGTTGTCATGGCAGTTAATTAGTCAGACTTGTTGCTCATTATCCTTGTCTGTTAAAATTTCCCATTTTGTGCTTGTAGTTGAGTTTACAGTCTGTATGTTACTAGTGATGGTAGTGGTTTGGAGATGTTCTAGGACTGTACAGAATGTTTATTCAAAAGTGATTAATTGTGCCCCATATGCAAAGTAGTTATATGTTACCATTTCTGTAAAAATAAAAAAGGAGCTAGCTATAGACTGAGCATGGGTATATTAAGGTAATGTCCGATAAAGGACTGGAGGTTCACTGAACCATGAGGGGAAAAGATATAGTTTTCTAAGGCTGTCAGGCTAAAACAGCAGTTATAATTCCAAATAATTCTTGCTGTCTCTTTCATACTTTATCAAATGTTATAGACCTGCTAAACAAACTGCTAACAAGTGCAGATAACAAATACTGCATCAGCTTTCATTTTTCTTCGAATTGATTTGCCTACTTCCATATGGTTACTGAGTTTATATCGACTCAAAAAACAAGAAGCACATGCTGTTTTAGAAAGAACTTTATCATACACTGCCTGGTCAAAAAAAAAGTCTGGCATTGTTGCTCCAGTTGGTCAGGTCAAGGCTCAGCAACATTAATGTGGCAATAAAATGAAGTCAGCTGATGACCTGAATGTACTGAATGAGCAGGTTATCACATCAAAAGACTTTTTCTTCCCTGATGGCACGGATATGAAATGGGGACTCAAATAATAAAAGAGTGGTTCAAGGATCATGAGGAATCATTTTCACATACATATTGGCACCCCAGAATCCTGACCATAACCCTATGAAACGTTTTCGGGATGTGCTGGAGAAGACTTTATGGAGTGGTTAAATTTTTCCCTCATCAATTCAAGACGTTGGTGAGAAATGAACCCAACACTGGATGGAAATAAATGTTATGTTGCTTAAGTTTGTTGAAACAATGGCATGAGAATTACGTGCTGTTAGGAAGGCTAAAGGTGGGACAACAACATATTCATGTATGTGATTTTTTATTTTATTTTTTTTGCCTGGGTATTGTATGCAGTACTTTAAGGGGTTTTTAGAGGGAAAAAAGATTTTTAACCTAAAAAAATCCCAACGTAATTATTATAATTATTTAATTATTGTGGTGAAGGATAATTATTTATTATAAATAATTATAATGTATAATAATATTTGGTATACTTTATTATAGCAACAACAGAATACTCACAACTTTTAATTTCTTATTATTTCACTTTATTAATTTATATTAAGTCCTGTTCTCTCAAATTTTTTTTAATAAGTGTATAATTATTATTTACTGAGACAGAAATAAGTTTTTAATTTATTAAAAAAATATTATTCGATCCTGATGAGTAATACTTTAAATTTTCTTTATTTAAAAGCAGCTTTGTTGTTTCAGAAACAGATTATCCTAGCAGTGAGATAATTACTGAGTGAAACAGTGTTCGTCTATTTTTTTTAATTTATTTATTTTTTGTGTAGCATTGTATATTTACTAATTTCTCATTCTCAGACTTCGAAACCCCCAGAGAGAGCAAATTCTTGAACTTTTGTCTTTGCTGGTCTCGTCTGAGAGCAGTGACAGGAACAGACTTCAGGCTGTTTGTTTGAATGGAGGTCTTCATCTCCTCTGGAGTGTTTATCTAGAGCAGTGCTCCTCCTTGGACCTGAGACGGGGCGATATACACCCCCCTCCCCTCCCCCGGATAAGAGATACAGACTTACGCAAAGAGCGCTATCTACCAGTTTAGCTAACAAACTCTGAGCACTGCAGGACCCCCAGTGAGTTTAATGTGTGTGTTCAAGGGAGGCCGAGGTGGGAGTCTGCCTGAAAATGCCTGCTGAGAACATATATTTTACATTTACAGCATTTGGCAGACGATCTTATCCAGAGCGATTTACAATTATCATTTTTGTACAACTGAGCAATTGAGGGTTAAGGGCTTTGCTCAAGGGCTCAACAGTGGTGATAGAGGAGATTGAACCGCTGACCTTCGGATCAGTAATTCATCGCCTTAACCACTAAGCCACCACTGCCCTAATATATCAGTCAACAACATGCACATACACACACACACACACGCACGCACATACATGCACACACATGCTATTTAGTACACAGTCAGAATATTGGTATTTATGGGAACTTTATAATCATGGCTCATTTAAATGTTGGATTCTGATTGGTTAAAAGGGGTTGATAACAGCAACTTTAACAGTATTGCAGGCGTGAATCATGGGTTTATTAATGAGCTCATTTTAAAACGAGCCAGAATTAATCACACACTTGTAGTAAATTGACAATCAATCAATCACTCAATCAATAATCAATTAATCACTTAATCACTCATTCATTCAAACAAATTCAAGCTTATTTATTTATTTAAAATATCCATCCATTGCCAAACTCTTCATCGTCATCATCATCATCTTTTCCCGCTTGATCCGGGGTCAGGGCATGGCGGCAGCAGCCTAAGCAGTGAGGTCCAGACGTCCCTCTCCCCAGCCACTTCCTTCAGCTCTTCCGGGAGGGACACCGAGGTGTTCCCAGACCAGCCGAGAGACATAGTCCACCCAGCGTGTTCTGGGTCAACCCCGGGGTCTGTTCTCTGTTGGACATGCTCAAAACATCACACCACACAGGCGTTCAGGAGGCATTCTAATCAGATGCCCGAGCCACCTCAAATGGCTCCTCTCAATGCGGGATGAGCAGCAGTTTTACGGATGGCTGAGCTTTTCACCCTCTTTTGCTGAATCGCTTAATCTTATTAGGGTCACTAGAGCCCACCTCAGCCGACACTGGGCAAAGGCGGGGTACACCCTGAACAGCTCACCAGACCATCGCAAGGCCAACACACATGACTATTCACACTCACACCTGGGTTAATTTGGAACAGCCAATTTGCCTGCGCATGTCTTTGAACTTTGGGAGGAAACCGGAGTACCGCTCTCCTGTACCATATTTACTTTTGGTAAAGTCTTCTTCCTGTACACTGGTAGACCTACCTCCTATCATCCATCATAGTAGTTTTTCATGGCCTTCCTGGTGTTTTATTTTGATTATGATATACCGTATTAGTTCCACAAGGGAAATTATTGCCTCTGCATTTAACACGTCCAAAGTGAGCACACACGTAAACAGTGAACACCCACACACACTCAGAGCAGTGGGCTGCCACACACATTGGTGGCGCCCGGAGAGCAGTTGGGGGTTAGGTGCTTTGCTCAAGGGCACATCAGCCATGAAGGTGGAGGAAGGGAAGGTGCCGCTCACTCCCCCGCAGCCACACATTTTCCCTGCTGGTTCGGGAATCGAACCAGCGACCTTTCGATCCCAAAGCCGCTTCTCTATCCATTAGGTTATGGCTGCCCCCAAAGGTTTGGTGTTTGAGGTTTGTTTTGGTGTTTCTGAGCTCAACAGTGTTTTTCAAACAGGTCACACCTCACGTTATTAGTGTCTCTTTGGAGGACTTGTTTTGAGTTTTCATGCTAATGATGACTTGCTTCACTGGCAGTGAGTGACAGCTTTGGACTTCATATAAAGCATTAAAGGGTACCTGTAGTGAATTAGTGTTACTAACTCTTTAAAACGGTCATGTTTGACAACAGCGGTTCCATCCGGCAACATCAGTCCTTGCCCTTTGTGAAAGTGCGTGTGAGTGTTACGGCTCTAGGCATGTTCAGAGACATGTTGCCTGTGAACTGGTTGGATTGGCTGGGCTAAGTCACTGACCCCGTGCATAATACATTATGTGCCAGTACTGAGCTGCACAAACAACTAGTGCAGAAATCATGGAAAACATTTTTTTTTTGTTCCCAAACCAGCTGACGACAGGAAAGCCGAGTCGGCAAAACATTAGCTGCGTAAGCCATTTTGGATTTACGGTCATGCTAATCTGGCAGCATTCTCATCCTCAGAGTCACTACAATGTTACGTCTCACTGTCTCCACAAGACTCCTCCCTCTCTGGTTTAAATAGGTCACCCATTACCCCCATTTCCTCCAAATTGCTGCCATAGTTGCTTCTTGAACACGTTTTCTTTTATCAGAAAATTTACTTGTGCTGGACAACCCTGACCAATGAGTTCATGTTACTTATTGGGAAAAAACGACTGCTAACAATTGGTTGAGCTCCCGCTAGAAATCCACGGGATAAAATTACCCACTTTTGTGCTTTTTACAGTCATTTATATTAAAATGAGCATTTGAATTGGTATTACACACGCACAAATTATGCTGTAACGATAAACAATACTGGTACACTATAGCAGCAACAAATTACAAATATAAATGACAACACTTGAAATCAACTCTATGGGAATTGAATGTCACCATTCACCTGATTTGAAGGTTAATACTTAACCCTAACCCTTAATTTGAAAGCTAAAAGTCGGACGTTTATTATATTTGATTTTGAGCCCAGTATCATGTGGCAGACAGATTGAAGATACATTTAGCATTTATTTATGGACCTGAATTTATTATCATTATGATTGTCGTTGTTGTTGTTTAAACTACAGATGCTGTATTATTATTTCAGATGTTTATTTACCATGTGGAGTTATTATATGAGTACTTTTATGCCTCTTTCATCTGAAAGTCATGTCTCTTGGTGTGGTTGTTCAGTTCAGTGTCATTGCTTGTTGGCTAAATTGCTTCTTGAGAAGCCTAGCATTTACAAATTATCATCTTGAAGAGGTTTCTGAGAATTTCACCCACTTGGACACCCACAGATGGTGTCCTCCACTAAAGAGCTCTCCTCTAAGAAAGAACGAGGAGAACAAGAGAAAACAGAGAGAGAGATGGATAAAGATGCAATGGAAACTCACTCCCATCTGTTAGCCATGCATATTTCAGCGACATCTCCTTAATGTGCTATTTATTATGCTAATTATTCCAAGGTCATGCCCTTTCCCTGGCACTGAGGTATAAAAATATATGTGTGATTAGGAAGCGAGTACTGGGTGGAAGTTGGACAAACTGTGATCTATCAGATTGCCGAGCTTACAGTTAATTAAATAATTTGTACTAAATTATGATAATGTGTTTTTAACTACGTATTCACACCTCACTGAGGGAACTTTATCAAATTTCTGGAGTTTAAGGAAACCGATCTAGCACTGTATAACAAGATAGATGAACAGAATCTCTAATCTATCCATCTATCTTACAAGCTAGCCAGTTAGCTATGCATTTGTTTGCTTTGTTTGTCAGTCCTCAGTACCTTTTGGCAGTGAGGGGGTGATCACGTGCTCTCTGCATGTAAAGAGGAGTCAGACAGCTCCAGCAGGTAACATGTTGGTGAGTTTCACCTGTGTGTTATTACAGGCACTTTATTGATTTATTTTAATTTTTGCCGACAGTAATGACACACAGGTGAAACTCACCAACATGTTACCTGCTGGAGCTGTCTGACTCCTCTCCGCCTGCAGAGGGCACTTGATTATACCCTCGCTGTCACATATCTATTTTGAAAAGTTCTGATTTGTGTACACAGTACAGATGTTTACTTTAGTTTAGATTTTACATTGATTCTCTGGATGCTTAAAATTGAGTCCTGTGTGCATTGTCATGGTCTCTAAAGGAGGTTAGGGGACAATGTATATTGTCTCTAGCTGCTAATCAGGATTCTAGTTAAAAGGAAACAGTGGTATAACTAGCGTACTAAGCTTCTACATCACGCAGTCGTGTGATTGATCCATTTGATAGCATTGACCTGGCGGGTCTCGGGCTTCTTATCTGAGATGCAGGCAAGATTACAGAGCTTTATACTCTGATTGGCAAGTGCCAAAGGTTCTGGCTTTTTCTGCCACGTGTTAATGAATCCATCGAGCACGAGGCAGAGATCGGATCCCATAAGACCGAAACCCAATATGGCTGTTAATCGGCTTCTTTGATATAATGTACAGTTGATCAGAAAGAAGCGGTTTTCTTTTAAATGACGGGTCAGAAGTCGTTCTTCTGTGCGCTGCTAATTTGAAGACATTGAGCTGATTTGCAAGCTGTATTGGATTTATTTGCATTTAAAAATGCTGCCCTGAATGACTAATTCGTCTCCTTTTTTTTTTCTGAATGAACCGCCAACAACATTTCATTCATGCCAGAGCTGAGCCAATAGCCAGATC
>JBCNYH010000012.1:30736650-30751201 GCA_039654325.1 Tandanus tandanus | reverse complement strand
TGTGTGTGTGTGTGTGTGTGTGTGTGTGTGTGTGTGTGTGTGTGTGTGTGTGTGTGTGTGTGTTGGCCCAGCGATGGAGTGGCAAGTTGTTGAGGGTGTACCGCACCTTTGCCCAGAGTTGGCTGTGATAGTCTCCAGCCTCCTTGTAACCCTAAAACATTTGAGCAAATGAATAAATGAATGTATTAATTTTTGCAAAGTGAAAAACCTCTTAGAAGTAATGAAAATTTTACACCACACCTTTTGCATCTCACCTGCTACTAGTGTTCTTTTCCCAAAGTAAATAAAAGTCTGGAAAGTGTAAGCACCACACCAATCCTGAATTCTTCTTAAAGAGTAAATAATAATTAGAAACTCCACAGGTATCTTTGAATTTGTATGATTCAGTTCCTTCACAGTCTGTCATGGCTTCCAATCAGTGCTATAGATCAATGCCCAAAACTGCCTTGTTTCCTGTGTAGTCTGCAGTGGTGAAACACTTTTTTCCATTGCTGTAAATGTGCTGTTTTGCATTAGTCTCACACAGAGATGCAAACATATAATCCATGCACTAATTTCAGACTGTATTAAATCATGACTTTCCTCTTCTCTTTAGCGTCACAGGAAGCATCGGTACAGTTACAATGGCTCCCGGTTTTCATGCATGACATGATTTTGCACCCTCTGCTCCTGATCCAGAGCCGATGCAGATAAGCCGCTTTCACATTTCTGCAGCAGAGAAACAATGGAGACGTAGTTCAAACTGCTGTCTATACTGTGGTGAGTTCCGACACTACGCTTCTGCGTGTCCAGCAAAAAGGCAAGGCTCATCAGTAAGACGGGGAGCACTGGTGAGTTCCACATTTTCGAAATCTTCCTCGATTCAGTTCCCTGTTACTATAGACTGGAGAGGTATCATCAGGTCTCATTGACTCTGGGGCAGACGACAATTTTATTGACGCTTCAATTGCCACTCAACGGAAACTGCCTTTTCACCCTCTTAACCCACCTCTTGTGGCCAACTCTTTAGTTGGGAGAAAGTTTACCGATATAACCCATGTGACCCCTCCTGTTTCTCTTCTTGTTTCAGGCAACCATTGTGAACAAATAAGGTTCCACATCATTGAGTCACTACATGCTCCAGTTGTTCTTGGCAAATCCTGGTTAAAGAAACACAACCCTCATATTGACTGGGTCAAGAAGAAGATCTTGGGCTGGAGTCCAGCATGTTTGTCCTCCTGTCTCTGTCAAGCTCATGTTCCAGCTTCACAACTAATAGACCCCCCAGGAGAATTCTCTAACCTGTCTACTGTCCCTATTGAATACATGGACCTCAAAAGAGTTTTTAGTAAATCCAAGGCCGTCACTCTGCCCCCTCATCAGCCTTATGATTGTGACATTGACCTCATACATGGTAAGGCTCCACCTAGGGGCCGACTGTATTCTCTTTCCCGACCCGAAACTGAGGCCATGGATAAATACATTCAGGAGTCCTTGACTGCTGGCATAATTCGGCCCTCATCCTCTCCTGCAGGGGCCAGATTCTTTTTTGTTGCCAAGAAGGATGGCTCTCTTCGACCATGTATTAACTACTGGGGTCTCAAAGACATCACTGTCAGGGATAGGTATACCCTTCCCCTCATGTCATCTGCATTTGAGCTATTCCATGGATCATCTCTCTTCACTAAATTGGTTCTCTGTAATGCCTATCACCTAGTTTGGATCCGAGATGGGGATGAAACACAGTTAACACACCTATGGGACACTACGAGTACCTAGTTATGCCGTTTGGGTTCACTAACACCCCTAGTGTCTTTCAAGCACTAGTCAATGATGTCTTGAGATATATGATAAATACATTTGTTTTTGTCTATTTAGATGCCATTTTAATCTTTTCTCATTCTCTCGTTGAACAGGTCCGCCAGGTCCTCCAACGTTTATTAGAGAATCAACTTTTCATCAATGCTGAGAAGTGGGAGTTCCACCACAGCTCTGTCTCCTTCCTGGGGTACGTTATCTCCGCCGGTGCCATAGAGATGGACCAACTGAAGGTGAAAGCAGTTGTTGACTGGCCTCAGCCTACTACCTGCTGTGAACTGCAATGTTTTTTAGGATTTACTAATTTCTACTGACATTTTATTAGAAATTATAGTACCCTGGCTGCCCCTCTCACAGCCCTTACCTCTATTTCAGTTCAGTTTGTCTGGCCCCGAGCTGCAGAGAAGGCGTTTCAAGAACTGAAAAGATGCTTTACATTAGCTCCGATTCTGACACGACCTGATCCCGATTGTCAGTTCATCATGGAAGTGCATGCCTCAGATGTGGGTGTTGGTGCTGTCCTTTCTCAGCACTCTGCCCAGGATGATAAGGTGTACCCTTGTGCCTTTTTTTCTCATTGCCTTACTTCCTCTGAAAATAATTATGTCATTGGCAATAGGGAACTGTTGGCAGTTAAGTTGGCTCTGGAGGAGTGGCAACACTGGCTCGAGGGTTCTAAGGTTCTGTTTCTGGAATGGGCAAATTATAAGAACCTCAAATACATTCGGACTGCCAAATGTTTGAATTCCCGTCAAGCTCGTTGGTCGCTGTTCTCCTCATGGTTCAATTTCACCCTGTCGTATGATCCTGGATCCTAGAATGGCAAGCCAGATGCCATCTCTCGCATATCCCCTCTCAAGACAATAATGGAGAACCAGAGAAAATCCTCCCCGATCACAGGAGCAGTTCAGTGGGACATAGAGTCTCTGGTTCAGTCTGCCCAATCTGATAATGTTGCTCCTAATCAATGTCCTGTTAAACGTCTTTTTGTGCCTATGTTTGTCAATTCTCAGGTCCTGCAGTAGGGCCACTCCTCGCAACTCTCCTGCCACGCTGGAGCAAGACACACTCAAGCCTTCAGCAGCAGGAGGTTCTGGTGGCCAACCATGGGAAGGATGTTCGCAAATTTGTCTCTGCCTGTTCTGTTTGTGCCCGGAGTAAGACCTCCACGTAACCTCCATCTGGCCTGTTGCAGCCTCTGCCTATATCCAAGAGACCCTGGTCCCACATTGCCTTGGATTTCTGCTGTACTCACTGTGGTTGATCGCTTTTTTAAGTCTGTGCACCTCATTCCTCTATCCAAACTCCCCTCTGCCAAGGAGACTGCCGACTTGATGGTGGATCATGTATTCAAGTATCATGGTTTATCTGTGGACATGGTTTCTGATAGAGGTCCACAGTTCACCTCACACTTCTGGAGAGCCTTCAGTACACTCACTGGTGCCTCTGTCAGTTTATCCTCAGGATTCAACCCACAAAGCAATGACCAGATGGAGAGGGCTAATCAACACCTGGAGACGACCTTGCAGTGCATGGTTTCTGAAAGGCCATCTTCCTGGAGTCATCAGCTGCCCTTGGTAGAATACTCAAACTCCTTCTCTTCTGCCTCCACTGTCTCCCTTCGAGTGTTGTCTTGGATACCAGCAGAGTTTTCTCCTGTGCCTTTCCAGCGTTTGTAAATCTGTTGCCTAGTAGTTTTTGACCTTGACTGTTCCTTGACCATTCTTGCTAGTGTCTGTGATTTTTTTGGATACCTCTGCCTCATACTCTGTTTTTGACTTCTTGGATATCTCTGACCATTGCCTGTTTTTTGAACACGAGTTTGCCTGCCACTTTGGATTGTTTGCCCGTCTATTAAACTTTGTGCTCTCCACCACTTCTGTCTGCATGTGGATCCTTCTCCCTCTGTAAAACCCTAACAATATTATACATGGGGAACTTTAATGTCCGTTTCTCCTTCACTGAGAACACGCACATCTGTGACCACAGCTCACTCTTTGATTAGATACTTAAATATACATGCAGCACTGTGTAGAGGCTCAGTGTTCTCACTCTGTCCTTATTTGGCTTCCCTGGGTGAGCTGTCCTCTCAATTTTGAAGACAGCTGGTGAAGAAAAAAACTAACAAAAAAGAAGCATTCATTCATTCCTTTTCCAAAATGATTTCTCCTACTATGATCTTAGCCAGAACTGGGCAAAGGCAGGGTACACCCTAAACAGCTCACCAGTCCATCGCAGGACCAAATACACTCACAACCATTTACACTCACCTCACACTTACACTTAGGGAAATCTGAAACACTCACTCCTAGGGGCAATTTGGAACAGCCAATTAGCCTAATGTGCATGAGGAAATAGGAGTTCACGGAGGAAACCCACACAACTAGAGGGAGAACATGCAACCTGCACACAGAGACACCCTTGTCGAGCCCGGAAATCAAACTAAGGACCTTCTTGCTGTGAAGCAGACAATCTAACAGTGCCAGACACACATTATATATATTATATATATATATAATGTGTGTGATAAAAGCAGTGCAGATAAAACATCTCTTAGGGCAGTGCAAGCTGTGCTGAGTGCTATCACTAAGCACAGAGATCTGCATTCAGTAGTATCTACTGTTCTTATTCATTCTCTCTCTCTCTCTCTCTCTCTCTCTCTCTCTCTCTCTCTCTCTCTCTCTCCTATACACATACATGTATAGGGCATTTTCTTTACCTACAACTTTGACCAGGTTTCTAATATATTTTTTTAAATTGCTCAGCAACCTCTCAAATGACATGTATCACTCATTTCCACACTTCTCATTTCTCATTCTTTCAAGTGTGTTGGCTTTCATGTAATCTTGATGTGGAATGCCAGATACCAACATTACTTGTCCCGCCCCGCTTTTATATGTATTACAAATTTTATCTAAGATTAATGAATTTTCAGTTTATCGACATAGTAGCCAACAAAAGTAAAAGCATGTGTACAATCTGTTCCTGAGTGTGTTCAGAAAGAGAAATGAGAATAAGTTGCAGGTCAGGTTCGAGATTTGTTTGCTCCTTGTGCACCCCTAGCTTATACACTCATAAACTTCAAGCATACATCTCAACTGTGAAGCAAAAACCTAGTAAGTCCAAAATTCAAAAAAATTTGCTAAATGGAGTTAGTGTAGAAATAATAAAAAATACAAATAAAAAAACACTGCACATTCACAGAAATTCTGTCCTGGTGAAGTTGAGGGTTGGTAAGAAAAAAAATCTATCAAGTGTCTTGGCCAACCAAATTTGTTGTTCTGTTATGGTTTTTTTCTGTGCCGTTGACAGACATGAGGTCAAAATCAGACAAAGTAGGCCTATGAATGAGTAAATAATAAAATGTGTGACCCTGAGTATTAAGTGCAAGTGGCCTGAGATGTAAATTTTATTGAGAAATAGATTAAACTGTTTCAATAAATATATTTTGTTTACTTAAAATGGTCATGGCATCAATTGCAGTTCTGTTTAGAAAAGTCCAGCAGTAACTTGAGTGGAATGGTCAAAATTTAAAAAAAAAAAATGTTACAGCTAAAACAAATACATGATTTACCAAGAACCTTGAATTGAAACAGGTTTGTTTGTAAAGCAGATTGTCACTGAGATATTATTTTTTCATTATTTTCTCAAAACACTACTTGAATGACTCACTGGGTTTCGCTAAAGACTCAAGACATGAAGAGATACATCACATCTCACCCAACTGCACCAGTATATCAGTATATTGTAAAACCTGAGAGAATAGAGGAAGTCCACAATTCAAGCGTTAAAAAAGTGTGTATATAATGGGTGTTTGGCTCTCCGTGTGCAGAGACAAGCTTTGAAGCAGAACATGCTTAGGGAGAGTAGAACACCGAGAGACTGTCTCCCTCCGGCTATCGCTCAGTTAAACAAGGAAATAAGACTATCAGTAACCTGATTACACCCATGACAGCTTTATGCACCAAATGTCAGCATCTCATCGTGCAATGAAAATTTTGTTCTTTCTTTCCAGTTTGTAATTAGTTACTGTGGAGGTATTGGTGTTTTACAAACCTTTATAAATGCATTTATGAGGAGAGAATATTGCCTCAGGAATAGATAGTGTTTTAACAAAACACAAACACTGCACAAAGCGTTCCATTCCTCAGAGAATAGTGGAAAAAAGATCCATGTCTTTTCAAACCACATTTTATAATGGTTTTCTCCAAAAAATAATATGCCTCTCTATTTCCTGACAGACATTTGTGCATTATTTAATATCAGTTAATACAGTGAAAGGGAATTTAAGACTTAAATCATTCAGCAGTGACGTATCTGTGAACAGACCTATGCACATTCTATTCTACTTTAGTTAAATTCTGGTAAAGCATAGAAATTCTATACCTAGATATGTTTGTTTCTTAAAAGAAATATTTAGGCACTGCCTAAAGCGGAGCTCCGAAAATGTTTACATGAATTTTCAGTAAAGAAACAGCCATACAGTAATATAACTTACTGTCTTATCAATGATACGTGAAAAGTAATTTCTCCTCAAGAAGAAAAACCATTGAGTAAACAAGAAAATTTTGTGCGAAGTGTAAGTGCACTCAGTGCCAACGGCGCCGGCGTGTGCAATATATTTTCCCGCCATTTTCTTCATTACCTTTCACGTAAGGAGTGCGGAAGGTACTGTGACGCGCCCATTGTGTGTTTGTCTGTCCGCAGTCCATGAGTGCACGTTCAGTCCACGAGGGCGCGCTCTGTCCTAGTAAGTTATTTATAGGGTTACCTGTGTCGGCATGTGAGCATGAAAGCAACAACAAAATCAAGCTCGTGGTTTTTTATGACATTTGCATGTATGGAGCATGAAGTATGGAGCTCCG
The DNA here is from genome assembly GCA_039654325.1 of Tandanus tandanus. Taxonomy (NCBI): domain Eukaryota; kingdom Metazoa; phylum Chordata; class Actinopteri; order Siluriformes; family Plotosidae; genus Tandanus; species Tandanus tandanus. Next base: position 30,744,539 of record JBCNYH010000012.1, on the reverse strand, counting down.
CAGAGATCTGGTACAAACTGATAAAATATTCTACTCAACTTCTCGAAATGAAGGTGATGGAAGACGAATGTTTTGTGCCCTGAAGTTTTTGTGTTTCCCATCTGATACCTGACCACATCCCAAATACAAGAGAAATAAGAAAAAATAAGATATTTCAACAGCTTTTTTTTTGTTGCTGTTTTGTTTGATCATATCAATGTCAGAATTTACATTTAAATTAAACTTGAATGTTTGCAGGGTAACTGAGTATGCCTAGTCAGCTTAAAAAAAGATTAACATTTAACCCTGCACACTGAAGAACTACATTAACTAAAATGAAGACTGCAGCATGGGTTCTTCAGATTAGATTTACTTTACCCTGTAGAGATGATTTACAGTCTTCAACTCAAGGACAGGACAGTATAGACCAGTTCACTAGTCTGGCCTTCTGTTATCATGACCTCTCGCCCCACAGCTGCATTTTTATCTGAAAATCAGACAACTGGCCTTGGCCTGGCCAGTACTTATCCAATTCTCCCTTAATCACTTCCTATCCATCAGTCTCTTGTTCTCGACATTACTGGCAGGGTCCCAAACACTTCTAACATCGCTAAACAGCTGTGACATTTCTCCTGCACACAACTTCAAATTACATTATATATTACAATATGACTGCTAACTTATCTATGAAGCTTAATTTAATTATGAGTGAGCTGTCCATTACACAAGATGAATATTTAGGATCAATAATTGTTTTATGTTTCTCCATTTGGATGTTATTCACTGATTACATAGCAATAAAACTAATACATATTGGGATGTATAGTGCTCACAAAATAGAGGAACATGAATCTGGATTCGCACATTCGTAAGAGTTTAAGCAGTTAAGGACTGGCTGATTTTTTTATTTACATTTTGTTTCTGCACTTAACATCCATCCTCTCTAAGCTCTCCCAAAGCTTACTATTTTCAGCTTCTTCTTATTGTACCCTGATTTACTGCAGGTCAAGTGTGTGAAATGAACCTCTTCCACAGCACCTTGTCTCATTGGATTACTCTCTAATATGCACTGATGATTCCCCATAATGAGGGACCATAAAATGACTGGTTTTCCAGCAGAAACAGCGTTGTGGCTGAATGCATGCACGAGAATGCATAACTCATAATCAATGAAGTGTAATAAGACTATAGAACCTCATGATACTAAAAAGCACATCTCATACACATTATGTGAGCAATACAGATTAATCAAAGGAACAGGACGAACCGAAAGAAATGTTTCTGTGCCAAAAAAATCAGGCTCTCCAGCCTGGGAAACTCTGTGAAGGGAATAAATGTCTACGGTTTCTACCACAAGACCAGCTTTAAGAACGCACCACAACAGAGGAAACCAAATTCTAAGCCATCTCCAACATTAGAGAAAACCTGATGAAACAAGCAGATGTAAGCAATCAAACTAATGTTGGATTAGTTTGCTGCACTTTCTTCTTCCAAAGAAAAGAAAATGAATGTTAGCTGATTGTTTAAACGTATAACAAAATGTTTGCCTCCCTACCCGCTTCTGTAGGCAAAGTGGAGTGATGGCTGGCAACGTGACTCGTCTCGCTTGGAAATTCATACTGATCTCTTCAGCAGGCTTCTTCACCGGGCTTCTGGGCAGAAAACGTCCATCCAGTTACTTTGTTTTTTTTTTTTTTTAAGTTTCTTAGCTTAACAGTCTGATGATCTAGATCGCTGAAAATGCTTGTGCTGATGTCTGGAGTTGTATCAGGAACAGTGTCTGTATGAGACTGAAATTCAGACTCCTCCTGTGGCCTTGGAAACATGCCGTGTTTTTATTCCCGTAAAAAAAACTTTCTCTTCTAATAAAAACTCCTGATAAAGCACTGAGGAGTTAAGCTTGAACTGTGAAGGTCAGGGAAAAGACCTACAGTAACTTTATCTGCTGACATGTAAACCTTCCCTCAAAAAGACACCCAATGATGGCATGACTTCCATACTTCACTTTCCTCTTTGATGAACAAAAAAAGCAGAAATACACTTTTTCTTTTGTTCCAGAGCTCTAAGTACTCTCAGTTATATAACAAGTCTGTGAAAATTCCTATAAGTATGATGACGCTGTATTTAAATCATATTGAGAGCATTCATGTATGTTTAAATACATTTGCATAAAACAGAATGCATAAGTGAGAAAAAGACCTTCAGTTATTTTTCAGTAAACTACAATATGACTACAAAGAGAGGTGTCCAAATAAATTGACAAAGCATGGCAAAGGACAACATCTGTCCCCAGAGCACAAAGGACATCAGCTAAGCCTCACAAGGGACAATGTATACTTGAGCTGATAAAAGAGAGGAGAATGGAAGTGAGAGCAGAGAGGGAGCAGTAAAGAACGAGTGGGTGTGAGAGAAAAAAAATTAGACAGAGGAAGTGTGTATGAGAGAGACGTGACAAGCTGCAGTTTTGAAATGGCTAAGCATTACTTCTATAGCTATCCAGAAACCAGTGCACAAGCAATGTTCAGAATTATGAGAGAAATATACAAAATCAATTTAAATACCTAAATAATACAGTATACATCCTGTACACATAACAATAATCAAAGAAATGTGCTGTTAATACCGTGCTGACCACAGTGGATAAAACTTCCCAAATTCTAAGATTAATGAACTGACCAAGTTTTATACTACATTGCTTGGGAGATGCAATAGCTGGCTCTACCCTGCTAACTTGAGTACAGTGGACAACTTATTACTCTTACTTATTTACTTATTATTCAGCAACTGTCCATAAAAGCATTAGGAGCATGTGCACACACACACACGCACACAAACACACACACACACACACACACACACATTCCAGCACTTATTACTTTTAATCAGTCTAGACGAGTGTCTTAGCCTGAACCAGAGCAGGATAAGCGATTAAAGAATTTTTTTAATAAGATGCCTAGCGATGATGTTTCTAAGTGGAGTGCATGCTCTCCCCGTGCTTGCATATGTTTCCACCAGGTGCTCTGATTTCCTCTCACAGTCCAAATACATGCACATTGGGTGAATTGAATATTCTTGATTTGTCTCCAGATGTGAATATGAGGATGAATGGTTGTGTGTGTGCTAGCCCAGCAATAGACTGACAAGCTGTTCAGGGTGTACACCACCTTCACCCGGAGTCAACGGGGATGTGATGCAGCCTCCCCAGGAAATGAAATGAGTATGTGATTTTGCTAAATCACATGAGTAATGAACACAAACACGGTTTGACTATCAATCTGTCACTGTGGCAGACACTAATACTTATCACAGCTAGCAAGAAATATAATGAAATCAATAGAAACCTTTGATAAGAAAGTCTCTGTGATTCCCAAAACATAGGCAGCCTCAGAGACACTGGCCTTGATCGGCCACAAAAGACAAACGCCAACCAGCACATAGGCCAAGAAAGAAAGTGAGTGGATTATAAAAAGACGTGTACAGAACATATAGTGCTTACATACACAATACAGACAAATTTTATTCGAATACTTTACAGCTGGCGATTTAATTTGCTTCATACTTTTCAGTGTTATTATTATTATTATTATTATTATTATTATTATTATTTTTCTTTATTCATTTTCTTAGCTTGCTGACTTAATCCTAATTAGGGTTGCGAGGAAGCTGGCGCCCATTTCAACTAACTCTGGTTGAGGGCGCGGTACACCCTGGACAGCTTGCCAGACCATTGCAGGGCCAAAACACACACAACCATTTACCCTCACGCTCACATCTAGGGGCGATTTGGAACAGACAATTAGCCTACTGTGCATGTTTTTGGACTGTGGGAGGAAACCAGAGTACCTGGAGGAAACCCACGCAAGCACAGGGAGAACATGCAAACTCCACACAAAAACGCCCAAGCTGGGAATCGAACCTGGGACCTTCTTGCTGTGCTATTATTATTATTATTATTATTATTATTATTGTTGTTGTTGTTGGTTTCCTTTTGTCATTTGTTTAATTATTGATTTATTTTGCCATTGTTTTTTATTTGCATTATTACTGTCATTGTTTATTTGTATTTCTATACCGTAAATTAAAAGAAAATGTAAAATCCTGGGGGCAGTGGTGGCTCGGTGGTAGGGTGCTGGATTACTGATCCCAAGGTCGGGGGTTCAAGCCCCACTACCACCGGGTTGTCACTGCTGTCCCCCCAGTGCAGCTAACTGGGCTATCAAAGGCCAGCCATGTCTCTCACCACTCTCTCAAAAGAGTAGACTATATTGCCGTCAGCGTGTTTCTGGCCTGGCGAACTGTCCAGGGTGTATTCTGCCCTGGCCCAGAGTCGGCTGAGATGGGCGCCAGCCTCCATGCGACCCTTATTAGGATTAAGCGGTTCAGAAAATGAATGAATGTAAAATCCTGAGCCATGCAACTGTTATACAGCTGTAGATACAACTCTGGGGGCTGCCACTGCTTTATTTATAATCAAAGTTTAATGATATGCCTCTTAATTTACTAAATATTTTCTAAGTAAAAATATATTTGTTTAAAATCTTTCCATCAGAAAACACCAGTCTTAGGTACTGCTTTCTTTAACTCTAGTCTTAAACTAAAGCATAGGTTTAATAGTGGCTATAAGCGTAAATTTCCGTTGAAATCACATACCTATACTGACGTAAGTATAACTGATATAAAGTCTGCACGTTCATATTAAACCTTCCGTGTGATTACAGCACTCAAATTTCAACTAAGAACAAATATAAAAAGGGGGAAAAAAACTTATAACAACCTGGTCATAATGAAATAATTGTTTAAAGCACATTTTGCTGTAAGCAGCCAGTCTTAAGAATCTAGCAAATTAGTACCCGTTGATTTGGAGATTTCATTCCACGGTTTGCTGAAATTATTTCTCTTGATCTATCAAATTGCAGGGGAATCCCTTGTGGCCTCTTTAACCCCCTGAGACCCAAAAATTAATGTATTAAATTAATGTGTGTCTATTAATGTGTGTCTTCTCATTTCTTTACACTGCTTCTGTCCTGCACCACCCAATAACTATTAAACTTGATCAATGTCTTCAAACAAGAGGAGTGGCAAAAGTGTAATACCCATTGGTTCTCATATGAAGCTCTTAGAAGGACCTGCACACAATATTGTTGAGGAAAAACATGATGTCCTCCTAAGAGGACAGTGGGGTCTCAAGAGGATAAGCCTTTCCATAGGTCTTCAATAGGATTTGGATCTGTACTCTGACCGGGCCATTCCAAATCCTCAATCTTCTCCAGATCTCATCCCTTTTGTTGGTGTGCATTTATGCTTTAGATTGCTATAATGGTGAAAGGTGAAACTTTTCCTCATCAACTGTTTGACAGTAGTCAAAATAGACTGGTATTTTTGTGTTTCTGAGATTCTCTCTATCTTGAATAGAGCCCCAGTTCCAGCTGAAGCCAAGCAGCCCTAAAGCATGATGTTACCACCACCATGCTTTACTGTGGATATGGTGCTTTTTTAATGATCACTGTCTTGTTTCTACACACAATAAATATCGTTTAGTTTTAGATGTCTGATTAGTTCTACCTTGGCCTCATCAGACTACATTTTGCGTCAAGGTTTGGGGTGAGTGTATGTATGTTTTGAAAAAATTTGTGAGAAAAGGTTTCAATCCAGCCACTCTACCCCATAGCCCAGACATGCAGATTATGAGAGAATGTTGTCATAATGTATGCAGAGAAAGTGTGGTGCTTTCCAGATATTTCTGCAGTCTTATGTTGTCTTGGGTCTCTCAGCAACCACCCTAAAAATTTTCCTTCTTGTCCTTAAATCAATTTTGGAGTCCTGTTCTTCTTTGTACATTCTTTGCAGACCATGGATTTGGCGGTCAGTTGAAACCAAGAAAATGTCAAGCAAATCTTATAGAAACAGCTAATCTTTTCCTGGACATAATCAGAAAGGTAGGCATTAGTATATGTATTTGGCTGCCATTCACATAGTATGCAATCTCTAACTTCACAATTGATGATAGTATGTCCTATTGTGGAAATCCAAAAGGAGATGTAGATATTGAGCTGTAATTGTCTGAAATCTCAAACTGTGTTTTTGAAACTATTCCTGTGACTGAAGTTACTATGGTGCTTGTTTATTTTTTATTTTTTTTATGTTATGCAACTCACACCTGGCACACTCTGTCCCAGTCCACTATGAGATCCTTGCAACCAATCCAAAATGCATCTACAAGACTTGTTTTCAATCTAATCTAGCTCTCCTGAATCACCCCATTGCTGCATTCATTCCACTAGCTTCATGTAGTGGCACCACATTAAATTTACAACACTGATGTTTGCCTACAAAGTCACAAACAGGCCAGCCCAATCCTACATGAAGGGTGCACCACAATTGCTTTTAGCATATAGTGCTAACTTAACCATCTTTCAAGGTGCAAAAAAGAGCTGTGTCATGCCTGTTAACTCTCCTGTGATCTGGAAAAACTATGTAAGTTTAGACTAGTAAGCAAGACTTGCTGTTATTCCAGATCGAAATACACCAAAGTATGGGTTCATTTTACATTTTAACCTGATGAAATGATGGGGCAAAGCCTAGTAAGTGCAAATTTGGGTCTAACTTAAATTTAATAAAAATTCAACTTACTAGGTTAAATAAATAATATATTAATGATAAAATAAGCTTTTTCAGACTGGCCAAACAGCTAAGTCACTGCCTAAGATTCTCCTTGAGATGTTTGAAGGCACTGGTTTAGGTTGGAACCTCTTCAATGTTTCATGCTAAGCTGGGGCAGTGTCAGCTCTTACCCTTGCATAGCTTTGTGCTAACCCAACCTACATATGGTGGGATGCACTGAAAGAATATGTTATATCACTTTGTGTAGTGTTGGCCTGGTGGTAGAGTGCTGGATTACTGATCCCAAGGTTGGGGGTTCAAGCCCCACTGTCACCCGGTTGTCCCTGCTGTCCCCCAGTGCAGCTATCTGTGCAATCAAAGGCCAGCCATGTCTCTCACTGTCTATGGTGCAAAGCATTTAAAAGAACCATTGCTGACTTTCGTAAAGAGTAGGCTGCATTGCCGTCAGTGTTTTCTGCCCTGCGGTGGCCTGGCGAACTGTCCAGGGTGTACTCTGCCCTCAACCAGAGTCGGCTGAGATGGGCCCCAGCCTCCCCGCAACCCTAATTAGGATTAAGCGGTTCAGAAAATAAACAAAACTCAAAAGCACTACTTTGTGGTCTCTGTATGAGCACAATGAGACTTGTTTCTGTATACTAGGCATTAGCCTGGGTATCATAATGCATCAAGCTTGAGTCTTTTCTGATCTCCTATTTAAGGTTTTCATGGGCAAGATATCCACATGTTACCATGGTTGAACAAGTGTCCTGTAAAGGGGGCCAGATCCCTATTATTTTATACTATCCCAAGTGCAGCATGCACTGGATTTCCTTTTAAAATTTTAAACAGTACACTCAGAAGATACAAAATACAAGTGTATAACGTATAGTATGCTTTTCTTTAATCTGGGTTAATTGGGTGATGGTCTTTTTTCAGACATGTTGACTGAAAATGTAAATGCTGACCTGCATGTCTCTCTCTCTCTCTCTCTCTCTCTCTCTCTCTCTGCCTGTCTCTTTCCCTCTCACACACACACACCTTAGCCATGTGGTTAAATACAACACCAGAAGCCCTGTGACTGCCGCGTCTGTGACTGCTAAGAATCCAGATCAGCTTCTCGTTCTTGCTGTACCCTCTTTCCATCCCTCCCACCCCTCTCTCTCTCACTCTCTCTGTACCCTTTTAAGATTTTCTTTGCCAGCAGAAACAAAATTATTAATTAAGTAATATATCACATCAATGATAAATCCAACAAATGTGATTTTCTTGATAGTCTTTTAACCATTAGCACTTAATGAATATATATATAT
>JBCNYH010000012.1:30672585-30690863 GCA_039654325.1 Tandanus tandanus | reverse complement strand
TATATACTCTATTAATTCCGCAAGGAAAATTTTGACTTCTGCATTTGACCCATCCAAAGTGAGCTCACACACACTCGGAGCAGTGGGCTGCCACACATTGGGGTGCCCGGAGAGCAGTTGGGGTTTAGGTGCCTTGCTCAAGGGCACTTCAGCCATGAATGTCCCCCACCACCACACGTTCCCGAACCAGCGACCTTTAGGTCCCAAAGCCGCTTCGCTAACCATCAGGCTACGGCTGCCCCCTTTATTAACATATTGTAACTACGTTACTGAGGCAGATCAGGTAATCCGCGCTTTGAATCAGCTAATAGCTCAGAGACCTCTGTTGAAGTACTCATTTAAAACACAACGTGTGTTCCATAAAGGTGTTCGGAAAACACAATAAAACAAAATAAAATTTGATTTTTTTTTATCCAGAGTACCATACTTATGCAAATATCATGATGACACGCCCACACTGGCAGCCCAATAAATAAAGAAAATGGCATGATACAAAAATATATTGCGCACTTGCACTTCGCTGCTTATTCTCTTATTTTACGTATGAATGTTTCTGTAAACTTACACATGCAAACATTTTTAGAGCTCCGATTTTAGGCAGTTCCAAAATATTAATATTAGTTAATATTTACGGAGGTCAGATGAACTGTGCTTTGGGCCGCATAAAAGCTCCATGTCATCCTAAGAGAACTGCTTTTTCCTGTTCAGTATTGCGAGAAAGCTGGAATTGACTCTGGATGAAGGCGGGGTACACCCCGGACTGCTAGGCTAATAGCTCTCTTTTGCTAACAGTGTCTGTTTAGAAACAAAAGTAGAGTAACGAAATAAATGTAACCTGTACTCCGTAAAAATGTTTAGCACACACTACTGGAAACAAGAAAATAAACTAAAACAAGATTTTTATAGTTACATTTACAAATTTTAAGCATAACACTGAGGCAGGAAACTCAGACAGTTAGCCCTGCCCTTTCAGACAGATAAACAGCTCTGTGTGTCAGACAGCGTCTATTATGTTTATGCTTGTCCTTAACAAACATAAGGAAATTGCACTCCCTAAAGGTGTTTTGGTATATAGTATGACAAATGCAAGAAAAAAGTTTTGTATGGTTTATTTTTCCATTTTAAAGTGTGATAATGATGATCATGCATGCTTGAGTGCCAGTGTCTGTCATTTTGATTGAAGCTTTATCCACATGGAGTAATAATTTAGGACCTCGAGATAATAAAGCAATCAGATTGTGCCATTTCCCTGAAACAAAAATGTGAGAGGACATGACTTAATCTTAGCTAAATGCCAAATGGCCCTATTGACCATTCATTCAAAACTGATTGCGTAAAAAGGAACAAAAATTTGAAATGAAAGAACTCGATAATTGGCCTTTGGTAAAAACATATTTTTATTTTCAAAAAGTAGACAGCTTTTTTCACCAAATGCAACTTTATCTTTTTTTTTTTTTTTTTACAATATATATATATAGTAACCCAGTCCAGCTTACAGCAAGAAGGTCCTGGGTTCAAGTCCCTGGCTCTTAAAAGATGTTTCTGTGTGAAGTTTGTATGTTCTCTCTGTGTGGGTTTCCTCCGGGTACTCCAGTTTCCTCCCACAGTCCAAAGACATGCACATTAGGCTTACTGGCTGTTCCAAATTGCCCCTAGGTGTGAGTGAGTGTGAATGGTTGTGTGAGTGTGTGTTGGCTGTGAGGTCGATTGGTGAGCTGTTCAGAGTGTACCTCGCCTTCACCCAGAGCTTGCTGAGATCGGATCCAGCCTCCCCGCGACCCTCGTAGGATTAAGCAGTTTGGCAAATGTATAAATATATAGATAGATATAAACACACACACCATACATGTACACCATGGTTGTCTGGTACTAGTACCTGACAGAAGAGTCAGGGCTCATAAAACACGTTGTATCACAGAGAAAACTACTTACATTTGAAAGGCAAAGCAGAAAAACTTTACCAGGAATCATACTGTCTGTCTCACTAAGCCGTGTAAAGATGCTCGTGGCTGTGCATTAGTCAAGCTGAACCTAATGGCACTCCCAAGTTTAGGACAAAATTGTATTTCTATATCAGACTGCAGTCTAATAGAACAGATACAGCTATTAGCTCATAAAGATAAGTAATGAGTAGTTGGAATTTAGATCATACCTGACCTCAATTATGTGTAAAAGAACCATATTTTGAACAGAGCAGTGCTTGAAAGTCACCTCCACAAATTTGTACACTCACAAATAATGGTAACTGGTATTTCTGTGGTGGCCAGTTAAAGAGTAAAACTTTAACAGTACATCAATTACAAAGTCCAGTCATGTGCCTTTTATCATTTAAGTATATATGAAACATGCAAATGTTAAAGGTACACAAGATGCACTCTTCCCCCAGTGCAGCTAACTGGGTTATCAAATGCCAGCCATGTCTCTCACTGTCTGTGGTAAAAGAACCATTGCTGATTTTCGTCAAGAGAAGGCTGCAGAGCCGTCAGTGTGTTTCTGCCCTGCGATGGCCTGGCGAGCTGTCCAGGGTGTACTCTGCCCTCGCGCGGAGTCGGCTGAGATGGGCGCCAGCCTCCCTGCGACCCTGATTAGGATTAAGCGGTTCAGAAAATGAATGAATGAATGAAGATGCACTCTTGGTGGCAGCCTAAAAACAAGGGGAGGTGCATTTCCTTTCTTTTACTTCCAGAATATTTCAGTCATATCCACTCTAGATGAACTAGAATTTAGACCATACAGATGTTTGACACAATCACATTTTAGCTATTTGCATAAATCAGATAAATGCCTTACAAATTCATGTCTGATCAGATCTTTGGTTAAATGAAGCTCCAGCTGGACCATCCTGGCCACGTGCATGTACTGTCGGAGGACTTCAAACAGGCACCAAACAAGGGACCGCGTGACGGGAAAGTGGTGATGTTTGAAATATTAACGTCTGAAATGTCAACTAATAATAAAAAATAAAACTGCTGTGATCTTTTCAATGAAATCTAGGTCTGTTAATCTGACACCCAGCAAGTGGGGCAGTAATAAAAGCCTACCTGTTGTGTAACCATACCTGCTCACACGGTCCGCTTCTTCCTTCAGATCACACATTTAGGGAAATTCATTCAAAATATCAGCATTTACAAAAGAGTAAGGAAAGAAAATGTAGGATGAATGTAAACTGTCTGTCCGCGTCCTGTGGTTTCTCTTTAACGCCGGGAATAAATGTGTCTCGCGCACTTTTTTGCTGACGTATGCACAGCGCACGCGGAGCGTTAATCTTTGTACAGCAGCCATGAAGCACATTACATAAGCGACTGGGTTACATTACATTACCAACGTGTGTGTGTGTGTGTGTGTGTGTGTGTGTGTGTGTGTGTGTGTGTGTGTGTTATAAACACGTTGTCTGGATCTGTGTCTGCATGACACCAAAGCAGTAATGGGTATTAATGTGTGGAGCTTGTGTATCTGCTGCTTGGTTCCGGTCGCAAACCCCTACACCGCGCGCACGCGCGCTCCCATCGATACGCGCTAAACAGTCGCGCGCTTTTTTTTTTTTTTGATTCACTCACCGCTCTGTTAAAGAGCCGCCTGATTGTTAGTCATGCACGCGCGCTACGTCACGTCGCGGTGACGTCAAGGTGTAAATTAAGCTGTGCATTTTTTGTGTCTGGAAAAAGGTCTAAAGTGTCATAATCCAGATAAATAAATAAATGCATTCATACATATATAAATAAATAAATACATGATGATTACCACAGATGGGTCATTCTCATAGAAATGCATATTTTAATGTCCCACTCTTTATATAGCCAATACTTTTTAAAGAAGATTGTAGGGTTTTTTTTTTCATATTGTATAAATCACATGGTATAATCACACCCAAATGTATGTAAAAAACAAAATAATAATAATCAAAAAAAGCAACACTTATCTTAACTGTAGTTATGTGCACAAATGCTGGATTAATAATGTGCTGTGTCCCCAGTACTGTTGGATTCTGTCACTACTTTAGCATCAGTTCTCCAGTTATTAAATTGGATTTGCCCAGATCTGTTCTGATATAAAGGTACCTTCATGTGTTGACAACTGCTGCAACATGTGCTGCAATTTATGATTCAAAAAAAGCCAGAGCTTCAAAACTTTCCAGAAATATACTCTGTACCATAGTGTTTACTTGTAGATATTTTGCAAGTATTTCTGCGAAAATGATTCCTTGGGAAGGTGCAGTTAGAAATTATGCACTTTTCTGAGAATGACCCAAATAACAAATTTATCTTACTGTCTGTTTATCCAAAGTTGGGAGTCCTATTGTAACAAACACATCAGATCTAATGTACCCAAATCCAAAGGACTGGATGGGAGTCCAAAACCTTGCATTAACTCTCTTGAGGGGAAAAAACGTCTGCATTCTTGTAATCCTCTAGTACAAAGAATCTCATACCCACTGCAGCAAATATTAACTAGAAATGCACTCAGAGAGTGAAGACCTCCACCAAGGTAGAGCAATGGATTCTTTACGTGGGTTATAGTGGCAAATGATGTAGAATTACGTTGCCTCTTGTTGCCTGTTCTGCAATTATTTCTGAGCTCTGTATTTATTTCTCCTGGCGCATTCTTGGTGACTTCCACCTCCTTACCCAATTGTTAAAAACCTTCAAAACCATCCTGGATCAGGATAAGGATCCAGATTGTTCCCTAAATGTCAGTTCTTCGTTGTCCCTAGACACACATTTGGTTAAAATTTTATGGAAATTCGTTAATTAGTTGTTATCGTGGTTGCAGACACACACGCACAGACACACATGACCAATCTCATAACTTCCCCCCGTTAAAGATAATTAGGAGAAGAAATGAGTAGCCTACTTCCAGTGGGTACATATAAGCCTATTTTATGAACATCCTGTTCATAGCAGTCTGTTACTACACAGTCCCATACAAAGCAAGCTACAAGGCATTGTGTGCTGTTACACCTTTCTATCATAGCTAACATTAACGTTTGTTTTAACCAGTCTGTGCTTCAGTAGCTCTTCTGTGAGATCGAATCAGACAGGTGACCCTTTGTTCTTAGCATGCATCACTGAGTCTTAGGTGGTCATGACCATGTTGCATTTCCTTGGACCACTTTTAGTAGGTTCTAACTACTGCATACCTGGAACACCCCACAATACCTGTCAGTTTGAAGATGCACTAACCCAGTTGTTTAGCCATCAATATTTGATTAGTTCCTTATATTTGCCAATTTTTCCATCTTTCAATGCATCAACTATGAGAACTGACTGTTAACTTACTACCTAATATCTCCCAAACTTTGGGAGGGGCCACTGTAATGAGATGTTATTTACTTCCCTTGGAGTTATTTTAATGTTATAGCTGATCGGTGTATGTTTCTTATTATTGTTCTACTTATGTCTGTTCAGAAACCCAACCAAGAAATCAGAGAATATTTTGTATCTAGTTAAAAATGCTAGGCATGCTATGCAGTGGCTATGCTAATTTCTTGTGAAAGATTGTGACAAACAAATACAGCTTTGTGAAACAACAAAAAACACAGTCATGAAAGGTTTATGCATCACACTTTAATGCACAGTTTGGCAGTTATTACAGCAGAACTGTCTTTAAGACAAATAGGAGCAGACCAGTGTGTTTCTCTTTGTGCTCGTCTTTGTTAAAAAGCATTTTTTTCTCTTCTTGCAGCCCTCATACCCGTTTGTTACACATAACCCCAATATGTGTAATGTATTATAATGTATTAGGTGTGCAGGAACATGCCATGACATACTGCTTACTTCATTGTGATCCATGTAATTTTCAGCTGGTAATGGAATGTCCAGCAGTGATTTTTAGCTGCATTTAAAGGTATGCAATCAGTACACAAGTAGAGGGAAACACCAAGCTGGCATATCTGAGTACCTTTTCCATATGAATTGATGATCACAGTACTCTACACACTACATCTAATAAGTTAAAAGGAAACTCACACAAATAATGCAACCCATCTTCCATAAACCTGAACATATTCATAATGAATAAAAGCCATATAAAACATCAGGTTCAGATTCAATAGCATTAATAGGAGCTAAATTAATAAAGATTTTTTTCTGATAATGTGTTGGATATAGAACATTTAAATGCAACAGGCTACTGCCCAAATTTAAAACACACGTATTCAAAGGCATGCTGTAAACAGAAATGGGGAGCAAAAATACAAATAAGAGGCTGCATGGACTTTCCAGTGGTACAGGGGGTACATTTTATTTTTGTACTGTGTGCTAGCACACCTATTTCAGCTGATCAGCTAATTATCAAGACTCTGATCAACAGTCCTACACTGCCAGGAGCACAAGGCTGTTCTTACTAGAACACTATAAATGTCCCAAATACTAGTACACTGAATGTTCTCTGAAAAAAATTTCTAACTATCATTTTTGAATGTATTCCAGTAATGACCTGCTAGCATATTTCAGTTTAACACTGAGAAACCGCTGAGCACAATGAGTGTTACTGAATGTAAAATTAAAATGTATATGTAATGAAAGAAAGTGGCAGCTGTCCTTGTGTCCACTGTCAGGTATAATTAAGTGTGATATTATCTAGAAACTCATGCTCGCTGTTGTTGCTTTTCTAGCAGCTATCTGCTTTTATACAAGATATGTATGTGCACTGCACTAAATGGCATGTTCTTTTAGTGTTTTTCAACAGATGGTACTTTCTGTAAAGAAATGCAATCAAGCATTAGAAAAGGTACAAAACAGAGGATTAGAAAAAGCTAAATACTCTTTTACAGTGCTGTGGCCCCCTGTATTGTTCCCAGTTTAGGGGCACTGTGCTGGAGTATCCGCACAGTGGATGAAAACGAGGAGTTGGAGAGTAAGCACAAGGTGGAAAAAGTTCAAAAACTTCTCATTAAGGCAGTAAGGTGGGATAAAAGTTAAAGCTTGAGAAGTGGTTAGGTATTCTGCTCCTGTGCAGTAAAAGTCGTCAGGCCTGGAATCATCACAGGAGACACCAAACATCCCTGCAAACTACATAACTTTCAGTTAGGACTGGACAAACAGTGTTCAGTTTTAAATAACTGGTGTTCAATAAAAGGGGAAAAACTATTATTTGGCATATTCACACACTTAAAGTAAGAAATTATGTTGTATTATTATTTTATTATTTATTAACATGTAATGTAATTACAGGGGCTTGAATTTGAAATCAAAATTTTATTTCAAAGCTTTAAAATTTACTTGATTCTCTAAGTGTAAAATGTTTAAACCCCCAAACAAACAAACAAACAAACAAACAAACAAACAAACAAACAAACAAACAAGTAAGTCAGTAAGTAAGTAAGTCAGTTAGTCAGTGAGTGAGTGAGTGAGTGAGTGAGTGAGTGAGTGAGTAAGTAAGCAAGTAAGTAAGTATACTACGGTTTTAGTTTTCTGAGTGTAGCTTTTCAATTTTGTTCTTTCCTTAGGCTCACTGTTGTAACACCAGCATAAATTAGGGCACTGATTTGTTATAATTCAAAAATCTATAAATTAATCCATATACCTGGGGCCACATGTGTGTGATATACATATCATTCCCTTCAAATTTTGTGGACTTTTTTGTGATCACTGCAGTTTAAACTGTCCACATTTTAATGGTTCATGGTTAAAAACCATGGCACTGATGTATGGTGACATATGGCTCACCGTTTGCGCAGGGTAGTGCTATGACTGGTGAAACTCACGGTATAATACAATGAGACTGGTATATAAGGGCATATGAGTGGGAGTTTGTGACCACACAGCTGAGGCTCTCAATTCACGGTTTGTTTAGCTGTTCTTTTAGATCATCATTTTTTCTTTGATATCTAAGTTACTTTGAATGATTTGGTGGGATTGTACTTACTCAGGTACTTTGAGTGTTAGATCCACTATTTGAGGACAGATCAGGCATTCTCCTTTTCCACACTTCCTCAGTCTCCTCAACTGGAGAAGTATAGGAGTCACTGCTGGTCTTCCTCTGTGCATGCCCACTGTCCACATCCTGCACGGTATATACACACATGCAATCAGCACTTAGAAAGATGTGTACTAACATATCATTTTTGTTTTGTCCCTCATGGAAAGATGACACCTCAGTAGATAAATCATACTGACAAGTGTACACACATCACAATAAATGCCCATATACACCTATACGATCAAATATCAGATATGTTGTAAATGAATACATATGCAGATGCAAATAAGAAGTATTGAATTACAATAAAGATAAAGGAGGAATATGTTATATGATAGGGGCCTAAGTATGAAGGGTGCAAATTTGGAAAGCAAACAAAGACCGTCCATCCATCTATTATCTATACCACTTATCCATCAGAGTCACAGGGAATCTGGAGCCAATCCCAGCTGACATCAGTTGAGAGGCAGGGTACACCCTGAACAGGTCGCCCATCTATCACAGGGCTAGCAAAGACACAAACAACCATTCACACTCACATTTATATCCATGGCCAATGTAGAGTAGCCAGTTGACCTAATCTGCAATCTTTTGGAGGAAACCCACTCAGCCACAGGGAGAACATGTAAACTCCACACAGAAGGGCCCTTGCTGGCCATGAAATTTAAACATCGAATCTTCTTGCTATGAGGAAATGGTGCTAACCTTTGAGCCACAGTTGCTGCCACAAAGCCCATATTCATTAACATGAACATAGCTACTGTGAACCTTAATGCCTGTAAATGTCATGGTGATTTAAATAAGGCTACTCATTAATTTATTTGCTGAATAGCCTATCTCAGCCGACTCTGGGTGAAGGAGGGGTATACCCTGAACAGCTCGCCAGTCCATCACAGGGCCAACACACACACACACACACACACACACACACACACACACACACACACACACACGCACAACAATTCACACTCACAGCCAGTCAGCCTAATGCGCATGTCTTCTGACTTGGGGAGGAAACTGGAGTATGCACAGGGAGAACATGAAAACTCCACACAGAAACTCCCTTATGGAGCCCAGGACTTGAAGCGAAGACCTTTTACTGTAAGGCGGACATGCTAATCACTACGCCACCGTGCCGGCCAATAAGGCCACTACTTTTTTAGAAATTTGTACAAACTAAATACTAAATGAAATAAACACAAACACTTCGGGTGGGTATAGACATATGTAATAGCTGTATGAGTAGAATTATACACACATCCGTAACTGAGACCAATTATGAACTTGAGTAATATTACAGAACACGCTGACAGTGCTGACGTGTCCACTTCTTTCAAAGTGATATGAAGAAGGAGCAGGTATATTGTCTTCTTGGAAATTATAGATAATTAATAGTGAATGCGTGAGATGTGGCATTATTCCAGACACTGATTTTGCAAACACACACAAGTTGTTCCCCAAGGTAGCAGGTTGATGACAGAGACACTGATACTGTGACACGCCTCACATGCATTGATATATTGTATGAAAGCAGAGAGAAAAAAACACTCAGGATCATCTGTCAATAAATACAATGGCATGCACACTCTATCCCATCATCAAACAAAAGCTTTTCTTGGACATGTTTTGTTGTGATGCCGCCAAGGAAAAAATGCACATTGTGCACATTGGAAGAAAAGAACAGTTCTTCGCTGCAGAGCTTAGCACACTCGCTGATGCTGTCAGTCACAGAAATCAGGAGAAAGACATGGGTCATTCCAGCAATGTGATTATACATCATGCACTTACATTTGTGTAACCAAAATGTGAAAAATGTAACACAGCACTCGTGGAAGGTACTGTAAGAAGCCAATTTTCGTTCCACAGAAAATTGTGTGTGTGTTTGTCTGTTCGCAGTCCAAGGGTGCGCAATCGGTCTTGGTAAGTTATTAGCATTCGTGTGATCTATATATTATTCATGGTATTACTAGACATTTGAGTGCTTACGGAAATTGTACTAAAGTAAAGTAATATGACAATAGTCATTACATTTACATAGACAGGAACTTTCCAATAGGTCTAACGCCGGGATCTAATTAGATCATTACAAATTCAACTTCTAGACAGAGCATGCATGTGTCCGAGTACCCATAACACCTGAAAGGTCATTGAACGTGTCTTCGCTCCACTAGTCATTTCCTGCCAGTATTTACAACTTAATGAAATAAAAGGTCAGTAGACGTACGCTGAAACACAGGTATGATTGTATTATGTGTAAAAATATTTTTTTACAGAATAAGCCCACAATTGAAATGTTTTGGGTTCAGACTATATATACATACAAGTCCTTGCTTCAGCAGGTGAGCCAACACGATATACACTGTAGGGTGCAAGGCTAAACGCATATACTTATATAGTATACACTAAAAAGTGTAACTGTATGTTTCTTCCTTTGGAATATGATAAATTTTTAACTCTGATTAAATGCTTTTTACCGTTTTGACTTATGAGCAGTTTACGGTAGGGAAACGATAAACCTTTTTTTCTTGGTACTGAAGTCGATTCTGTGAACAGAATGCTTCAGATGACTGCTACATGTAACTTTCAAGTGCGTCTTAATGTCTTGAGAAAGATTTTAAAAAATTAGGCCTCATAATGTGGCTATTATGAGAATAAACATGGAGAGAGCCAGCTCGGAGATCTCATCCTTTTATTTCTGTTTATGATGTTAACATTCACGTTTTAATTTCCACTGTGGTTTGTATTAATGGAAAGTTACTATATTGTAGAGATATGAAAGTAAAGCTTAGTTTAGACAAGTCAGAAGTTGTCTGGAATAAAAAATGCACATGGTCACCGCTGTCGGTGATTTGTGGCATTTTCATGTTTACCAGAGTGTGTCCCAGAGTGTCACATGGTCCAAACTGATAGTGAAAGAACAAGCAAAAGCCAGTTTCTTTTCTCTCTATATATACTGGTTTATATACTATACACTGTATGTACAGTGTGTATAATCACTTACAGGAATGACCTGGAATATTAATTACCTAAATATTTTATTAATAGCTTAAAACTAGAAACAAAAATGAATTGGTATGTGACCCTACTGCACAAAACCAGTCGGAACTCGCATGACGCAGGTAAGTAGCTCATAGAATAATATCATCTTTCATTTCCCGCTTCCTACTTGGAGGCCGCTTATGTCCTAATGCCTTGCGCTGTTAGCGGCTAGCGTGCACGTGGGGTTGGGGGGGTTGGGGGTTTCTAAACTAGTTTTATAGGGTACATAAACTGAAGTGGGAAATACACTGAAGTGGGAAATAAGTGATGACGTTATTCTATGAGCCACTTACCTAGGTCATGTGAGTTTCAACTGGTTTTGTGCTGGAGGGTCACATATATAAAATCTGAAGCTTTTCAACCTGCT
Organism: Tandanus tandanus; assembly: GCA_039654325.1. Lineage (NCBI taxonomy): Eukaryota > Metazoa > Chordata > Actinopteri > Siluriformes > Plotosidae > Tandanus > Tandanus tandanus. Next base: position 30,679,537 of record JBCNYH010000012.1, on the reverse strand, counting down.
TGATGTCCGCATTAGAAACTAAGACCCAAACATAATCATACTCACCCTGAAAGTGGGTAGGTTAACAAGCTCGTCCGTCTCTCTGATAGTACACTGTTTAGTCATTGCCAAAGGCACCTTGTTGCTGTGCTGTCTAAGAGGATTGTGGGTAAGAGACTGAGATCGCTTGACAGCAGTAGTGACAGCCTGGGCAAAGCGTGATGGTGTGGATGAGGAGAATGGCTTTGGTGCTGCAAAACTCCGCAGCTTTTCAAGACTCAGGCCAGCAGTCGGTAAACTCGTTTGGCGCGGCAAAACCGAATGCGCTGAATCACTGAAAACTTCAGTCTCTTTTGGGGAGGAAGCTGGACTGAATCTCTTCATCTCCTGCTGCTTTAGTGGAGATGTTGGTGGAGAAATGTGCTGCTCCTTTGTAGTTTTCGCCTCTTCCTCCCACTGGATGGGTGGTGGGGGAGGGTAGAAGGTCTCCTGCATAAGCCCGTGAAAACTCTTCCTTTGTGGGCTACCTAAAGGCTCTTTCTCCTCACTCAAACTCTGACTGCGCACCACCGCTGAGCTGACGTAACTTCCAGGCGTTCTTTTTTGCTGCGGCAGGCGGAAAGAAGCTGGCTTGGGCCTGGTTGCAGGTGGAACTTTCTTTTCCTTGACTTGAAAGATAGAAGACGAGTCTGAAGGAGATTCTACAGTTGGGGACATGGATGGGGAGAGATCACTGGCACTGCCAGACCTGCACTCAGGCGTGGTGGGAGATCCAGCTGGTGGTCCTGTTGATGTAGTATCTTGACCTAAAGACTCAACATGCACTTCTTGAATTCCAGGCATGCTGGGAGACTCAAGCGTCAGCTCCACCTCAAAGAAGCGTAGCCTGTCCGAGGACTTTGAAGGCACAATGGTGTAGGTGGTCATGCCCACTTTGGGGATGTATTCACGGGTGAGTTCATCCGAGGGCTTAGGCTTAGTCGCGGAGGCAACATGGTACGGCGAGCTTCCATGTTTTGTTACTGAGGAAGCCTGTGTGGACTTTTGATTTTCAGGACTGGGAGTCTGTGTGGATTTTATGCTTTCAGGTTGATGAGGGTATGTGGATGTCTGATTATCAAAGCTTTTTATAGAGTTTGTGTGAATTTCTTGTGTTTGGGGCTCTTCTGTAGATGTTGCCATGTCCCTTTTTGGACTCCCTAAGGTAACAGATGTACAGACGATTGAATCTTCGGGGGGTGAAGCCTCAGTAAAATCACATATCTCTGTTTGAATTTCACTGTGTCCCTGACTTGCATTGGTGGCAGCAGAGGAAGCGTTTGGTGCTGTTACTGGTACTGCAGCTGCTGAAGAGCCAAGCTTAGGAGGAGCCTGTGGCTCTGCTTGCTGGGTGTGGGTGAGCATGTGTATAGAACCCTGAGCTGCATCCATTGGTGCGGCATCCTCATCCATAACTGCTGTCGAACATTCAGCAGTTAAACATACCGTTTCAGTCTTGTCAACACAGGCTGTATAAAAGAAGAACAAAACTACTACCTTAACTATGTACTGTAATTTAAAGAATTTGGAATGTGGAAAAAAATACACATAAGAATATGGAAAGATAACACACCATCATTTGTTGAATGTATCTGAACATTGGAATCAGGCTCAGTTCTTTTCATCTCAGTGTCTACAGCTAATCTGTCAGGACAAAAATCATACGAAGGCTTAGAGACCGAAACATCAACCCTACTTTGCTTTTTTTTTTTTAAATACATTCACTCATTTTCTTCTCCTCAAAACTGTAAAACTGTCGTACTTGCCATCTGTGGTCAGATCAGATGAATCTTCTTGTATGCTCTCTCTAGGTGGAGCTACACTTTCCATCTCTGAGTCCTGAGGCGGAGTGGCAGTTTCTGCTCTGCCCGAGTCCAGAGAGAAGTCGACAGAGAGGTTGACACTGCTATCATCTTCCAGAAGCTCTGGCAGTGGACTCAAGCTCTCAGGACTGGAGCTTACAGGGACAACAAGGTTGTCACGGACCATAGAAGATTCCTGATTTTCTTGGATCTCCTCAGGAGTCGTTTGCACCCCTGCAACAATGCATTAAATGTTATAATAGGCAGACTTATAATAGACAGACAGACTTAAATTCAAATGTTCTGAAGACAAAAAGATAACCTTTTTTCCAAATAAACATGATCAATTAATTAATGAATTCACTCATTCATTTGCCAAACTGTTTACTCCTACTAGGTTCACCAGGAGGTTGGAGACTACTTCAGCCAACTCTAGGTGAAGGTGGAGTGCACCCCGAACAGCTTGCCAGTCTTCTACCCATAAAATAATACTCCACGTGACCAAAACTTATTAGACTCTCTAACAAAAGAGTTATTTTTTGAGTCCCCTCATTAAGTTTCTGTTCTATGTGTTGAGGCACTTGATCTAATCATTAAAAGTGTATGAAAAGCTGTTATAACAGTTATAATGCGTTCATTAACTTTGCCTCTTTGTCTGAAATAGCACCTGGATGATTTTCTATCTGCTTCATTTTCACAGTAGGCTCAGTGGCCATTTATAGCATGGGTTAACAAAGAGATCTGTATTCTGCTTCTCAGCGGTGTCCAGGAGCAGCTTACATAATGGGCTGATGGGGGTAGTATTAGTGTGAGAGTGGAGCAGCCAGGCCAGAGTGCTGCTGTACCACACAGTTCTTCAGAGTGAGTGGCTCGCTCTTAATTAAGACATCTCACTTCCCTGCACCAGCTGCTGTATTCAGCACTTCAAGGGCTGTCGCTGGGGACTGGAGTGCAGAGGTAGTATTCAAAGAGAGCGCTTCTCTCTGCAGAGAACTCTGTGATCTCTCTGTCTCTCATTTTTCTCTCTCATTCTCTTTCTGCAGTTGTCGAGTGCCATGGATATAGATATCTGATTCTGATCTTTCTAACTGTTTTTTTTTTTTTTTTTTTTTGTACACTCTTGTTTTATATTTCAATGTTTTGTCTATCTTTCTTTATTCACTTTGTCCCCCTCTGTTTTTCCATGCCTCCCTCTCCTCCTCTGTAAAACTGATTATTGCTGTCAGCAGGGGAACGAGACAGCACTGGAGACACAAGAGCTCAGAGACAATTCCACATTTTTTACCAGTGCTTTATTACTGAGCCTTCAAAACCTTCTGCTGAAATACTGTAAGACGCAGCAGACTCTTATATACTGGAAAAGGGATATTAAAAATGTAGCGCACAAACAGAAAAAGGTGCATATTAAGATGTAAAACACTGTATTGCAAGAAATACAGTGCAATAAAATTTCAAAGATATGTAGAGGAGCGCAAACTCACTGAAGGTTCTCTCAAGTAGCTGCTTTTTTCGTGGCTATAAACAATGAGCTGAGTCTGTGTGTAGATTCTCATCCCTGATTAGAGAGAAATTATTATACAAAAGCTGGTCCCTTTCACACCCTGTGGTCACTTTTTACTGAACTTGCTATCACATCTAAACAAAACAAGGCATTTTTATGAGAGGTTTTTGGCGCCAGGGCCCTGGTTATTCGAGACATTTTAAAAAGTAAAACATTCATGGCTACAATGAAAGCCCTTGTTAGGTTACCTCTCTAGATGACACAAAGTTGTGTTTGCTAAAAATAACATAGTGGCTTATTAAAAGTCAGGAGAGGACAGAGTGCAGTTTTTCACTCACACTTACACTGATCAGCCATAGCTTTTTAAGCCACTGAGACTTAAATTGAATAATTAATAATTATTCGCCGAAGGCAAGGTGGATGTTGCTGAATAGTCCCTGAGACGGAATGTCACTATCCAATACACCACCAGCATCCAGCAAGCCTGAGGCAAATAAGAGTTTTAGTATAAACCAACAGGAACATCAAGATATAGTATTGATTATTGATAGTATTGATTTAAAAAATAGCTCTCTAAATTTATTTAGATCCTATGAGAAGCTTTATTGTTTTGTCAGTCATCCACGTCATGGTCATCTACGTCACGTTCTTGGAGCCCACTGTGATAGGAAGTCACCATGTACAAGTGGACAAAGCTTACTAGGCTGCAGTAATGTAAAGTAGTTTTTTGTGATGACTACTGTGTGCAGTCATCTACGTACATCATGTGTCATTTCAACACAACGATTAGTCTTTCATTGTACTGTATTTGGAGAAAATAAATTTAATAAAAAAAATTCTTTTTAAAAACACTTACGTCTTATTATTTATATACCTGATTATCATTATTATTATTATTATTATTATTATTATTATTATTATTACCTGTTTTTATATACTAAATGCCATAGTGTGATTTGTGATGCAAATGACAGGTGGTAATTTGTAAAAAAAAAAAAAAATTGTGATGTGGTAGATCTCTAATTTTGCCATTAGGTAAAATAAAACACATAAACAGTATGCCAGAAAAAGGCTACAAAAATCAACTTGATTTTAATTTTTGCCTCCACTAAAAATTATTTATTGGGAGCTCCGCCTTAAGGCAGTGCCTAAATCTTTATATTAGGTTAACAGATTGCTAAAAAATGACAAGAACATATGATTAGTATCTAATTATAATCTAATAGCAGAGGGAGAAAACACCACCATGGGAGGTTGAGAAGCAAGAGCAAGAAAAGAGGAAAAAACACCCCCTTCTGTACAGTCTGTAAACTCAAGTGTTTTAACTGCTTTAAAGTAGCACACTCAGTAAAAATATAGTGTATGCAACATTTTCCACCCCTTATATAATTCTATTCTCATTAAGTTAAATACCAGATGATTAGCTGTAAAACAGACACAGACTCTCTTTTGAACAGTAAAATAACATGAGTATTAATGATCTAAAACCTGTTACTGAAGTAAACAGGAGACATAATAAATAATATACTCTTCTTTATTCATGTTTTCAGTCATGAGCAAGAAAATTCAGTAGGAGAGCCCAAGCTACCACTATAAATACCACAACATATTACCGTTAATCCACAAAATATATTAAATTACAAACTACAAAACGATTTCACAGATTAAATACTTTAAATATATTTCATAGTTCATCCTAAATTTAAGCCTTTTGGGCAATAACAAAAATATGACAGCATAGTAATTTGATTATGTAACTGTTCAAGAAATGTGATGAAATTTTGTGTTTGTTGACATGTTCCATGGTGCAATGTGCATTTAACTGAGATAAGTAAAAGATATAGACTGAGATTATACCACAGTGGGTTTTTTTTTTTGTTTGTTTGTTTCTTTTTGTTTTTTCTTCTGCTTGGGTGAAGGGTGGTCATTACTTTCTATAACAACAGTTCTGACTGTAAGGATTCTGTTAATATGATCCTTCAAATACGTTATTTTTCTACGGTGATAACTAATTGAAGAGGTGAGAACAAAACAATAGCTAAATAACTTGTATATAAAATGGAGAATTAAGCATTTTAATTGTTTAATGGAAAATATGTAGTTTTTGCAGTTACTTGGCACCATAAACATGTTTGTACCCAAATGTGATTTAAAGTGAGTTTACCTGTGGTGAATTAGTGTTACTAGCTATTTAAAACGATCTCGTATAACATCAGTGACATCGGCAACATCAGTCCTTTCCCGTTTTCAAAGTGCACGCGAGTGTTACCAATCTAGGCATGCTCAGACACATGTTGCCTTTCTGATTGGCTGTTCCAGCCTGGTAGTGACAAAAACTTGTTGAATTGGCTGGGCAACGTCACTGACCCGTGTAGCATAACACATTATCGTCCCGTGCTGAGCTACACAAACAACAAGTGCAGAAATTGCGGAAAACATTTCTTTTTGTCCTAAACCAACTGAAGACAGGAAAGCCGAGTTGGCAAAGCATTAGCTGCATAAACCATTTTGGACCTACCGCCACGCACATCTCTGGCGGCATTCTCGTCCTCAGAGTCACTAGAATGTGGCGTCCCCACACCCAATGCGTTGATGTCACTTCTGGGGAAAATGACTGCTGTCTTCTGCAGTTCAGCCTTCGCTAGTAATCCACAGGACAAAATGACCAGTTTTGTGCTTTTTATGGTCATTTATGCTAATGATTCAGTGCTGTTAGTATATGTATTAAACAATTTAAATAGTAATTATAAAGCTACACAATGTGTCATTCTTTATTCCATGTAAAAATATTAGCATTGCAAAATTGCTGTGGTATCATGAGAATAAAACACTTTGGGAGGTGCTGATATTATTAATTAAATAATCCCATCCCATTGTTGTTGTTGTTGTTGTTGTTGTTGATTTTTTTGATCCATACTTACAATAAATGATAGCAATCAGCCCAGATAACTGTCACGGAACTAAAGAGAGTCACACTCTACACTTTGGAAAGGCGTGATTAAAACCTTGTACCTAATAAAACTTTAGCTTTGTACTAAAGTAAACTTTACATTTGGAGATAGAATTTATGCACTTCTCATTATTATTATGTTAATAATAATAATAATAATAATAATAATAATTATTATTATTATTATTTTATTTCATTTTAATTTTTTTTTTGCTTTTTTTTTATATCATTCTACAACCACTAAAAAGACTGTAGGATACTATATGAAAAAGACAGTACTGTTGTTTAAAATGCTGTCTGTACTAAATGTCTTACACTAAGAAGAGACCTTCCAGTGAAAAAAAGGAAAAAGTGAAAAAATCCATGCACTTCTGCAGCTACAGCTACATTTAATAACTACCATCACTGGAGTCCACTGTGGCCAGTGTACAGGGACTTTACTGAAGTAACCAGCACGTGGTAGCTATTCAAGCCACTCTCACCAGAGTCTCACTGGAGAAATCCTGTGGCTCATTTACTCTTTATAAAGCTTCAGCTTGACCCAGTTGATTCAGATTCAAGTTATACACGTACAACCTGCAGTGAAATGTTATTCTGAATCACTCCACAGACTGTGTATATTTAACAAAAAGTAGGAAGGAAATAAAGCTAGAGTAACCAAAAATATACAAATATGTATAT
>JBCNYH010000012.1:30642106-30653963 GCA_039654325.1 Tandanus tandanus | reverse complement strand
GTGTGTGTGTGTGTGTGTGTGTGTGTGTGTGTGTGTGTGTGTGTGTGTGTGTGTGTGTGTGCGCGCGCGCGTGTGTGCGTGTATGTTTTATACATATTTCTAGTGGCAGAGTACTCAAATAAAACAGCAAAATTAGCTAAGATTGTGGTTTGTGTGCAGTAAACTGCAAAAGTCTTTTCCCAGCTAATTTAAAAAGTTGTACTGATAAGCAGAGCATGTGCTTACACCATCTGTTTTAATAAAACGGTTTAAAATTAGGTTTTTAAATGCCTAATATCACACTGTGGCAGGAGAATTTCTAGGCATTTATGGTTCTAGGTTTTTCCAATGAATTTCAGCACAATCATATAAGTAAGGGATAATGTACTCATAATACTAAAACAACTTATATGTATTAAAAAAAATTCCAGCGAAGACCTGTGACACCAACACTGCTTATTTCCACTAGCAGTGAATTTTTTTTATATTACAAAAACTGATTTAATACACAAATTAAATAGGAGCATTATGTTTTAAATATTTTGTGTAAGTTTCATAACTTCCATTTGTAGATGTAAGAACAGTTGTGGATTAATGATGGCAAGCCACTTGTGGAGCAGTGACAAAGTCCATGTTTGCTATGGGAAAGGCCAAAAGTTGATTTAATACAAACATAAAATATGAGGTGCACAATAGTATGATCTAAATATGTTACTGTGAAAGTTCAGTTGAAATATGTTAACTGGTTAAGGAGCAGTTGAGGATTAAAATAAATGTGATGATGGATGAGGACGATGACAACAACGCCAGATGACACATAGTGATACACATAGAGCCCTATGTGTCGCTCCAGCATTGCTGGCAGGTGACAAATAAATACAGTTTGTCCACCTTTTTATTACACAGAAAACTGCTACCTCAAACATAGTGTACATTATATATTAATTCTCATTCTTTTTACGCTCACTCACTCACTCGTTCATTTGCCGAACCACTTATTCCTATCTCAGCTGATACTGTGCAAAGGTGGGGTACACCCTAAACAGTTCACCAGACCATCACAAGCTTTTTACAATTTAGATTTATTCTAAAAATGTGAATTACTCTGCATTATATTTCTGAGTTTGGAGTAAAGCAGATATGTGTTGAAAGTAGAAAGGGTGATTCTGATTGGTACAGTGGTAGACCTCTGAAGGCTCAAAAAATAATAAAAATTAAAAAAAAACCCGGGATGCCTTATACCATTCTTGCAAACTGGTACCACTGCAATACAGGCTGTATTATTGTTAGGCAGGCAATCACAAGGCCCTGCTGTGAGGGGTAAAGGCAGCTGAGTGAATTACATGTGGCTAACTCAGGAACTTAGAGGGCATCTATCAGACATGCTACCTGAGAAAGGCCCACTATATTATGGCAGAATTTACAGATCCAACTCACAACCTATTTGCTACTGTCTGGTAGACACTTTTAAAGCTTACATTCAGACAAACAAGCTGAAAAGCAGGTTTTATTTGCAGGTCATCAAATTATTCAACCACCTTAAGCACATCAGTCATTTTATTTTTACAGGACATGTAGGTACCACTGTCAATTTATTCTCTGCTGCTCCATGTTGACTGTAAATACTGCTGATCTTTTGCCTGAACATACTTAGTTGTTCTCTGTTCCAGGGCAAATATTTCACTCAATTACTTTGCAATAGTAATTCTATTTGTTCTATTTGTATTCATTATATTGATTTTCTGGCCACATAAAGAACTCTTGTGTGTTCTTTTTTGTTATATCTGTGGCTTAGCGAGTTTATAGAGTCTCACTACTAGCATTGTTCAATTGTACAATTGTCTCTGGCATAATGTGCATGTTATAAATAAAACAAGAGCACTTGGAGAGAACAAACCTCTGCCAAGCCATAAAACATGAGTACACAGCACCACTTGCTTGGCCTGCTGTGTTCCCACACTTCCAAAGAATGGTATTTCCCATGTTACATTTAAATTGCCACCAAACACACAATCTGAATCAGATCCAGATAAAACATGGTCTGATATCAAAGCTTCTGATACTGAATGTGCATAGCAAATTTCCTTAAATCAGATGTATTTTGACAGACTTATGATTATTTTTATTTTGCCCATTATAAGAGATGGGGATTTCTTTCTTATTTTAATAATTTTGGTGATGTCATTGGCGTGTGGATTCTTACCAAAATTTTATGGAAACATCCATGGGTGATCACCTACCAGTGATAGCAATTTCAGATTGATCCGTCAAAAACTGTGGCCAGAATGTTGCTAACAGAAACAGTAAACAAACAAAACAACCCTTGCTTGAGGTGATGACTTTGATATCAACTGTTCCTTATCCTGCTTATCTCAAACCAGCCAGAGGAAAAAAACGGCAACATTTTGAGAAAATCAGAAATCTGAACTCAGGGGGAAAGCAGTACTGCTCTATCGTTGCACTGGGTGATAGTCACCACAGAAGTTTTAACTAACAGTAGGAAGCTAATTAATAATAATAATAATAATAATAATAATAATAATAATAATAATAATAATAATAATAATAATAATAATAATAATAATAAGGTGGCACAGTGGCGTAGTGGTTAGCACGTCCGCCTCACAGCAAGAAGGCCTGGGTTCGATTCCCAGCTTGGGTGTTTCTGTGTTGAGTTTGCATGTTCTTCCCGTGCCTGCGTGGGAATGAATGAATGAATGATAATAATAGTAATAATAATAAACGTTGTCAGTGCATTTACAAAATTCAGTTGAAAAGTATCTAAAATAATATATATATAACTACATTTGTCAGCAATAACGATTCTGAGAAGTTACATTTATACTACCGTAACTCACTTACTCACTCATTTGCCGAACCGATTAATTCTATTTGGGTTGTGGGGAGGCTGGTGCCCATCTCAGCCAACACTGGATGAAGGTGGAGTACAGCTCGTCAGACCATCACAGAGCAACACTCACAACCATTCACACTCACATTTTCACCCAGGGCCAATTTTGAACAGCCAGTTAGCCTAATGAGCATGCCTTTGGATTGTGAGAGGAAACCGGAGTATCTGGAGGAAACCAACGCAAGCACGGGTAGAACAAGCAAACTCCACATATAAACGCCCGAGCCCAGGAATCAAACCCAGGACCTTCCTGCTGTGAGGCAGTCGTGCTAACCAGTATGCCGGCGTGCCACCCGTACTATAATAATTGATGACTAATCAATGCACAAGCACAAGCAATCAAACACAAGCAAATGTTGATAGGCAAGTCCTCAAACACAGGTTCACACAAAGAAGTTCTAAAGTTGTTTTTTAATTTTTTTAACAAATCACCATCTTCATTGCAAAACTGACATTAACCTATAATTTAATGCACTTTTCTGTTAAATAATAACAAATCTCATCTCATATTTGTCCCCCACCACCATCACACACACAACTATTTCCATTAATAATTGTTACTCAACTATAAAGAGCAGAAATAATTGCTCTCAATTGAGTTAAATGGACTGATGAAAAGTGTTCTAGACTTTGGATGGTGAATGTTTACTTTGAAAAATACCTCTGAAAGACATAGAAGCTTCTCGGTAGTGTTTGGTAAATGAGTTCAGCTTGTTTGGTGAAAGAGCTCTGTTTACCCCTCTGGCTCTAATATTCAGACAGGCATGTAAGCACAGTACACATGTGATGGGGTGCCTCACACAAAGCCCTCTTTGCACACAGTGGCATTGTGCTTTTTCAACACCTGACATGTTCCAGCCTGACCTGCCAGAGGCTGCCTCCTGTTCCAGCCGGCTAACACCAAGATTTGATCAGTGCATGCTCATTCATCAACGGCACACCTAATTTAACAGCAATCTGAACTGAAAATTGGCATTAACGTCCTACTGGGGAAAAAAAGACATGCCACTGGGACAAACCATTTTCTCACACTTTTCTTCTCCAGTAAATTTATCAACATTTTGGATAGATGTAAAGAGCTGATATCAATAGCGTGCAGTCAGGTTACTGACATTCCCCTCTGCCCAGGAGTGTTTGAATTACTGGCATTAAACACTTAATGGCATTAACACACTGTCTCAGTGCCAGCTCAGCATGTCGTTCAGTGCCATAGGAACATATGGGAACAGATGTTCCATGGGCATTCAGTCTGCTTTGTTTCAGGAACACCTGGTGCTGGGAGAAGTATGCAGCACAGCTGTGAATGGTTTGCATGCCCTTAAAAGAAGGGCTGAAGATACAGGACAGCGGGCAGAAAGCAGCAAAGAGCACATGGTGTTCAGATACCGATAAACTCCTCAAAAAAAAAAAAAGAAAGAAAAGAAAAAAAAACTAGCAAACAAACAAAAGAAAACAAAACACCCAGCTCATTTGAAGGTTTTAGAGCAAAGATGATTCTACTCCTACAACAAGCTCAGGAGACGTAAAGTTCCCCAGAAAATAGAACAATTATTGCTTTATTGGAACCAATAAACAATTAAAATCTGAGTTTAACAGCAATCGTTCTGATTGCAAAATATTTTACTCACAAATAATATAAATGAGGTCCCTTTGAGAAAGGGGGCAGGTTCGATCTCAGGGCAGAGATTATAGAGTTATGCTGTATAGTGTTGTGTGATATTTGCATAGCAAATATCATGTGATCTGGTAGAAATTTACTCTCATAGATCAAAATGAAGTCCAGGCTGCACTGCTGATGAAGATAATAAACAACCTTTCACACTAATAGAAATCTGTGCAGCATGCAATTTAAAATGCATATGCTTGTGCTACTGTTCGCTGATCAGTCATGAATAGTGGGAATAATACATAAAGATTATCATGTTTCCACTAGTCCTAAAAAATCACTGATAATGGTTTGATCAATCAAGATGAGGGAAAAACATGCATTGCATTTATCAGGTTAAATAACTTCTCCTATTCGTCAACTGAGGCATGCACGCGGTAAGACTGATCTGATTTTAGCCACTAGCCGTGCGTAACAGGGCAACCTGCCCACATTTAGCAGCATTAATAAAGTGGGAGAGGACTGAGGGAGGCTGAGGAGTAACTGCAGTGAGCCTGATTAATGTTTTTATTACTTACTCAGCAAAGACTTGGCTTTTTAATCTTATATATATATACACAATACATTAAATGCATGAACCTGAAGCCAATACACTAAGGGCATCTAAGGTCAGATATTGAAAGGAGCCAGAGATAAATGCAGTATGGATTCCATACGTTCTTGTTCTCGTTATTACAGATGGTATGTAGTGAAGCGTTCAGGAAGAAATACCGTTGCATCACACCATAGTAGAGAAACATTACAAAGAGAACAGTTAAAATGAAAAATATACATAATGTTTAAAAAAAATTTGTCTAGACAGCCAGTATAAAGGGGATCTGAGTTCATAGCTAGCTTGTAACTTAGCCAAGGTCATGACCAAAAACTCGTGCAATACTCTGGGCTAAAGGCTTTAAAACAGTAGGCTGTTGCAGTGCTTCTGTAAAGTGTGTAACCCGCTGCGCCAATGAGGAAAGGTGGGTTTATATTCTGAGCTTGGAACAATGCACCAAAACTGTCCCGCTACCTACTGGACTACACCCAGAGTATTTATGGAACAGTTCAACACTTCAAAGCAGTCCACAGGGAATTAATATATTCTATTCTACTTAAAGAATGAAGCAAAATAAACTATTAAAATATGTTTAAAATAGTCATATATTTAATTATTTTTAATATGTGTACAGAAAATATGTGTATATAACAGCCAGACAGTGCAATGCACCTTTAAACCATTTCACTATGATTAAAATAGATTAATTTTAATTAAATTTTGATTAACACACTTTAAGCAAACCAAAGCAAACCTGGTAAAATAAACCATTAGATCTTTTTTACATTTTCTGGTATGCATTACTCTCTTACCTCCTGATCCACTGGATTCGATTCTGCTGTTTACAGAGCTGTCATAGTCCACAAATCCAGATAGAAGGTTACACAGAGTCAGCTTCAAACTGCCTGTACACACCAAACTACCTTAATGCCACGCCTTTGCTTATGACATCAGAAAACTTGGCTATGCATACCTCTCTCACTCCAGCCAGCTGTCACAGAGAACTCCTCCACTGCTGAAGAACCCTGTGTGCGCGTGTGTGTGTGTGTGTGTGTGTGTGTGTGTGTGTGTGTGAGAGAGAGAGAGAGAGAGAGAGAGTAGATGTTCGTCAGACAATTGTAAGCTGACTGGTAATCAGTTTTGACTCCGTATCAGGCGGATAAACCACTGTGGCGTAGGCCTCAAAGAATGAACACACTTATCTCTCATACTGTGTCTGATACTATGTGGCAGGATATTCACTAATTCAATCAGGCTTTATCTTTATCAGTTTTACTTATGTGGGCATGTGCATTCTTGCAGTTGAAATTTACACAGTATTACACAATATCCCCTTTCCTCAAATGTAGTTGATCAGCCAAGACATGTTTGGTGTCTGAAGTCTGCTTTTATTAGTTAGGCTTAAAGCTGCAATGCTGCTGTTAACTAGTAAGGGAATTGTTACTAATTTAGCACTATGCAAACTGTAAATCTAACCTGTAATGAATTATATTTAACTATAAGAAGTTTCTCACAATCTCAGATAATACTGAAGTAATCAGAAATAAGATGTAATCTGAAATATGGAGATATACACTCCACCCAGGACCTGAAGGGTACTCAGGCAAAATTGTTCATTACAAGTCATAGGCTTCGCTAGGATGCCTTTCTGAAGTGGGCTAACATCTACATGAAAAGAAAGAATGGGATAATGAGAAAGCTTTCTCTCTGCATTTACAGTAAAGAAACATTAATAATGCGTCAATAAATTTCCCATGACTACACAATAGCAAACAACACAATGTCAATCATTTTTAAATGATATTGGCTGTATTGTCTGGGAATGGTACCCATTCTCATAAATATATTCTCTTTAATGCCACCATCAAACCTGTGACTTGCAAAATATGTCCTTTACCCATACATAGATTGCTATTTTATCAAATGTTAGATAAATATTAAGCTAGTCCATCAAAACCCACATACAACTATTTTTTTAATGAAAAACTAAAGAGTGAATTATCCTTTTAATTAACTGAACTGAAACAGAAAAGCTTCACTCTTCATTGAACTGCAACAGCATGATATATGTACTAACATTCCTGTACAGGCATGTTGGGCCTCAGTGCTGTAATTAAATCATGTGACAGAAAGCTGAATTTACCAAGCCTGTGCTTTTGAAGTGCAAAGATATCCTAACAGACATGTGAGTAAAAAGGGCTGTCTGAAACTGTAGTTTATCAACGCATCAACAACTGGTGATAAGATTAATTCCCCTCAGTATCGATGGCTGATTTAATGATTATCATTCAGACATGACATGATTAAACAAGACGTGGCAGCAGTGGTGTTGCCTCACAGCAAGAAGGCCCTAGGTTCGAACCTTGTGGCACACTGGGGCAGTTCCATGTGGCATTTGCATATTCTCTCCCCACAGTCCAAAGACATGCACATTAGGCTAACTGGCTGTTCCAAATTGCCCCAGGTGTGAGTGTTGCCCCAGCCTCCCCATGACCCTAATAGAATTAAGCGGTTCAGCAAATGAGTGCGTGAATGAGTAAAAATGAGACAATATGGCAGCAGTGGTGTTGCCTCACAGCAAGAAGTTTCTGGGATCAAGCCTCGTGGCCAACTGGGGCATTTCTGTGGCATCTGCATACTCTCCCTATACTTCCATGGGCTTCCTCAAGGTATTCCTGTTTCCTCCCATAGTCCAAAGACATGCAAATAGATCAATTGGCTACTCCAAATTGCCCACATATGTGAATGTGAGTGTGAATGGTTGTTTGTGTTTGTGGTAACCCTGCAATAAATTGTCGACCTAATCAGGGTGTACCACACGCCTCAGCTGGGATTGGCTCCAGTTCCCCCTACAACCCTGACGGGTAAGCAGTACAGATAATGGATGGATGGATGGACGGATGGATGGAAAATTGCTAACATCTAAGCCAAATAGTCATTATTATTCAGTCTTTGTCCTCTGAATAATACACATAAAGATGCTGTGGTAAATCATACATTGAGGATTTGTGTAAAAACAGTTAATCCTCACAATTTAGCCTCACCCTTTCTTTTGTGTATAACCCCTTCTGCATACTGTATTTGTGCCTACTAAGAGCTACTGCTGCATAAAGCCTTTGCTGTACTTATCCCAGGACACTTGTTCACAATATGATATTAAACGTCCTTTCAACACACTTCATGCTATTTCTCTTTAGTTTTCTGCAGCTCTATAGTACTCTAATGATTTATAATCTAAATATCTGGTTTCACCAACAAAAGATGAATTCCCATTTGTGTCTGGTTCCTCTCAAAGTGTTGTCTTAGGCAGTCTTTATTTGCCAATGTTGCCTGAGGCTTAATCAGTATGGATTTAAATCTACATTTGTTCTTTTTTATCATATACTTGATGAAAATAAAACTGTATTCACATAAAAAATAAAAATAATAAAAAATAAAAAACATGTTTTTGTATGAGTATTACATCACCAGGACTCACAGCTTTTTAAAGTAAGTTTTGATTGGCAGTATAGCCATAATTCTGATTTCAACCCAAGAGGGAAAAAGACAAACTGCTGTGGGAGTGCGCCATAATTTGGTGCTAAATTGCCATTCTGGAAACTGTTGGTTAGGTATTTAGAATGGCATTTCCATTAGTGTCACTAAATACAACTGTACAATAGTTCTGTTAAACATGGTCAGTGATGTTCTGTGGATGACAAGATGATGCTGGGACAGTTCATGGAAGAGCGCCGCGCTGATGTAAACCAAACCTAGCCAGCTGTAGCTTTTTAAACCTGCAGACAGATGGACTGCTGACACATTGATCATAAAAGCAATCAGGCAGAGAGAAACTGTGGGAGAGTATAAACAGCAAGCCGCACCATCTTCAGTTTCACTCAGCTGCTGTTAAAATTCATTATATTTTATATTGAACTTGTTGCTCTGATGTAAAACTTGGCCAAATGAGCTAACGTCTGAGCTAGTCAGCAACACCCACTCTGCTTTATTCCATATACTGCAAAGAAGGAAATCAGCAGTGGAAAGTTACCGTAACAGTACACCGTAACTTTTGTCAAATGCACAGTCAGCATTGGGATTTACTTTATAAACAGCTGCAGTCAAAGACATTTTCCATTTTCATTTCACATAGTTTAATAGATATATTCAATGACTGACTTGTTTGCTTTGTATAGATAGTAATATGGAACTTGGTTTTGCAGATGCACATTACACAGTATTTTCCTCCAACAGTAGCTCTGATGACACAGTAAACATAAGTATATGTCTTCATGAATGTGCTATAATAAGGATAATACAAGAACAGGACATATACCAGCAAAATAATCAATTTACAAAAAGGGAGAAGTCCAAAAAATTCTTATCCTCTTAACATTCTTATCCTTTAAGAGGAGATTACACCCGCATGTTCAAACATGACCCATAATCTTCGTAGAGTTTACACACAAAAAAAAAAAAACTCCCAGGCTATTTAACATAGTAGAGAGCAGGTAATCTGGACGTCTGAATCATTGTTTGCAGTGTGGAAAGTTTTATTCAGCAAGCTGCATGGAGAATGGAAAAGCATAAAGGCAGGAAGAGGTGACCTTGAGATCCCAGCGGTGGTTCTCTTATACAGAATGTGAGTAAAGCACAGCTACATGGCGAGAGGGGTCTTTTTGTTGTCTGCAAATTTCCATCCCCCTTGCCCCAGTATGCACGACATTGTTGATCTCGCCAGTTTTCCTGTCTCATTATAAAAAGAGGGGCAATGTTAAAAGCACACTGTGTTGACAGGAACTTCCGGCAACGCTGCCTGCAAGGTGTGATGGCCATAAATAAAAACATTGTACAGTACTTCTTGTAATTGCAAAACATGACTGTATGTTAAAACAAAGGCAATTCTCACTGCTTTTAAATAAAGCCGAGGCGTTTATGAGTGCCAGAAAAGGGACAGCTGCTAACGCAGGGTTCAGTGATTCGAAGGTTAAACAGGTGTCCTTTAAGGCCTCCAAAAGTATTGTTATAAGGCAAGTTATATGATGGGAGGTAAAGCAGTAGAGGAATGAGTGTAATGAAGACAGAGAAAGAGATTCCCAATGGAAAGACAAAGCCCAGAGCCAGGGCCACAGCTGGTAATATTGTAAGAGAGGTCACTAAGAGTAAACAGAAGAAGGTCTGGGAAGACCATTACTCCAATATCAATGAGCGTGTGTATGAGAGAGAGAGAGAGAGAGAGAGAGAGAGAGAGAGAGAGTCATTCTGTATGTGAAACCACCATGTCCTCTGTGCAATCCCCCCTAATTTGAACCAAAACAAAATGTTTTTTCCCACACTGCACCCCACTGCTTCCCCCTAAGACCTACTAGCATGTTCTCACTTATTCTCATTGTAAGATAACCATCTCAGAGCGATTACAAAATGCATATACTTATAGCCACCTCTACAACAGCTCTGTGTTATGAATCAGTCAATTCCACCCCATAAATAACAGTACATAATGCAACAAGATTTGGGGCCATGAAGGCAGAGATCTAACGCTGCTATATACAGCAATACACTGGATTTAAATGATAAATCTGAAGGCACAAATAGAGTTCACTGAAAAAAAAACACACTGCGTTAGGAAGAGAAATCACAATCTGCGATATCCATTTAGTAATTTTGGGTTTATCCTTACACAAGTGTAGTCAAAGGGCATTATACTCTCATTCTGAACCTGATAAAATCTAGTTAGTATCTTATCTCTCAAACTGTAAATATTAAATAACATCAGTTAACTGTATGAACATGATATCTAACATTTTCACTGTTTCTCCAGAGAGCTCTGCTCATGTTCAGTTTAATGAGAGGTTTCAATTAATTTATTTGTAATGCAGCATCCGGCATAGGTCAAAAAAAGGTTGCTCCCTGATGGATGGCCACCCTGTCATTCACCCATGGCTTCTCTTGGGCCCAATACATCCTGAACACAAAGTTCCCAGCACATACACAGACACAGATACTACAAGCCAAGGCCAGCTGAACTCTCTCTCTTTCTCACACACACACACACACACACACACACACACACACACACAGCACCAAGTCTCTCTGGATATAGAAATGATAACACATTAGAATGAGTACATTCACATAAACATATTTTTTGAATTAAGCAAATAATTGAAATAAATAAATCCACACAATCCAAACAATCACTCAGCAGTACTGGTAATAAATTATAAGTTAGATTAAAATGAAATGTAAAGTGTGACCAAACTAGACTATAACAGGTTTTCTTTTGTAATGATATTTCTATATGGGTTGCAATCACACTAACAAGCAATCTTATCCTTGGTTTGATCCATTGATTATATAGAAATATGCAGAAGATCATATACAGTACAGCCGTATAGCAACCTTTATTTCAGTATTAATAACATCCCTCTATTCAGCTATCAAAATCTGTGCAAAACTCCTTTTTTTTCAAAAAGAAGGAATTCACTGATTGAAAAACAATTAATATTGAGATAATTTATTTACTTATTTATTTAAAATTGCATTATACTTCATTTTCTGCTTGTCTGATGTATAGATAAGTGCATATATTAATATACATTTATTTAGAGCCACATGAAATGTACATTATGTGGTTGGGTATTAGCTCGAGCACATGCCTTTGCTAACATGTTTTTCTCCTGAATCATGCTACCAGCTAAATTTTTATGAAAATAAATCAGTAGAAAAATTTTGTGCAGTTCAGAAAAAGTACTATTGAAAGTGTTTTCGGTCTAAATGGAGCTATATA
>JBCNYH010000012.1:30627528-30642006 GCA_039654325.1 Tandanus tandanus | reverse complement strand
ACACACACACACACACACACACACACACACACACACACACACACACACACACACACACACACACACACACAGCACCAAGTCTCTCTGGATATTAGAGTATCTGCTTTACTTGAATACCATGTACTGTTTATAAGATAAGCCAGCTACAATTAGGAATTCTCAGCACTACACCAAAGGCTCCCAAAAAATTCTGATCATGCCCTAATACAACTGTGTGTGAGGTGTGTAAGAAAAAACTTGGGTTAGTAAAGAGCCAACATTTACATCGATGCAGAAAAACAACATTTGCTTCTGAAGTCATAATTATGGTCATTACACAGCATCCTTTCTTCAACAACAAAGGTTCATTGTCTGTGCGGAAATACTTGCCAAAGAAACGGCAGCTAGTAACAGATCACATGCTTAGTGGCATCAAATAAAAAACATAGAGCAGACATAAATTCCACACTTCACCAGGACTAAGTGATGGACTACAAATATGCAGCAGTTACAGACTCATAGAACAAACCAGTTGTTTTTTAATCCAGCTTCACAAATATATATATATTTTGTGCTAGTACATACATGATTTACTTTATATAAGCAGGCTCAAATTTGGTATATCAGCTGACATGGCAATATAGCGAAACTACTGCATTTCAAGGCTTTCTAAATCACCAGCTATATAATCATCATCACTCACTCACTTGCCGAACCACTTAATCCCACTAGGGTCGCGGGGAGGCTGGAGGCTATCTTAGCTGACACTGGGCGAAGGCGGGGTACACAATGAACAGCTATATTCATGGCACTCATTAAGTATTTAGTGTGGCATTTTACTGTCTGTGTGGCGTTTCCCATAATTTCTTTGTATCCACGTGGGTCTCATCCACATTCTCGGTTTCCTCCCACCTCCCAAAACTTGCAAGTAGGTCAAGTGTCAACTTTTAAATTGCTGCTAACTGTTCGTGAGTGTGCAAATGTGTTTGTGTGAATGTGTGCATGCCTCCCTGAAATGGAATGACATTTCAATCAGAATATATTCACACCTCATGCCCATCGTTCCCTCACCTTCTCAATTTCTTTACTTTCTTTCAACAGCTTCTGTCCCGTATATGCATGCATGTGAGTGTAGGATAAATACTTTTTCATTATGAAGTTTTAATACAGTGCTATTTTTGTTATCCTAATGAAGCATATGTAGGACATCTCCCTCTAAAAATTACTTTCTGTTCCAGTGCTCTTTCAAGTCTGTTCTCTTCTGTCAGAGTGTAAATAGAACATGCAGAGGCTCCACCTGCCAACAGGAAAAGAAGGTAACTGCTTGGAAGCCCGGACCAGTAGGGGCCCCAGGGCTGGCAAACATACACAATACAAACATAGGGAACAGCAAAAAATAAAATAAAATAAAATAAAATAAAATAAATAATTAATAAATAAATAAATAAATATATATATATATATAAATAAACCACAGACTAAAATAACCAGGACAAATAGGAGACCTTGAAAAAGAGGACAATAAAACCACATAACCCCAGTCTAACCAATTTTTTTGTAAAAAGGTAAACATCTGTAGACCAACACCACCAGTTTACACAAAAACCAGTTAAACCCGAACTCCGGCAGTCAGAGTTGGTATACCAGCAGTCGACATGTTAACTTCGACATGGCAGACTAAAAGGTAGAAAAAAGTAATACTAGTATTAACACTTTATAAGCAGGAATTAACATATGCCATTTCAGGAGTAATGTTTTATGTTGTTTTAGAGGACACTAGTAATGGAGTGATTTGGAGGGGACTTGGACAATACTGTTTCTGTAGTTAGACTTGTGATAGACTTTGTTGATGTTAGATTATTTATAAGATAATTGCAATGAACGCTGGTTGGAGGGGCCCCTGTGAATTTTTGTCTAGGGTCCAAACAAACTATAGAAACGCCACTGCCTGCCAGGCTATCAGCAGTTTATGAAACAGTCAAACTCGCTCCTCTGGCAGCAAAGGCCATGCCACACTTGACCTGTATCTACATCATTTTATGCAATGAGATGTTGCTACATGATTGGCTGTACATTTTAACATGAATGTACAGTTGTTCCTGTTAAAGTTGACAATTTTTATGATAACCCTCTTATTATATTGACAAACAAATGTCTATATTTTACAGCTGCATTTGCTTTGTACACAGTGGTGTAGTGGTTAGCACATCCGCCTCACAGCAAGAAGGTCGTGGGTTCGAATCCCGGGCATGGCAAGGGTGTTTCTATGTGAAGTTTGGATGTTCACCCCGTGTTTGTGTGGGTTTCCTCTGGGTACTCTGGTGTTCTCCCACAGTCAAAAGACAGGCACATTAGGGTAATTAGCTCTTCCAGATTGCCCCTTGGTGTGAGTGTGAGTGTGACTGTGAATGGTTGTGTGTGTGTGCTGGCCCCATGATGGATTGGCGAGCTCTCCAGGGTGTACCCCACAATCACCCAGAGTCAGCTGTGATAGGCTCCAGTGTATCTAAGGTTTAAATGGTTCAGTGAATGAGATGAGTATTTGCCTTGTAATGTAGAATGATACAGTGTTTTCAGTCTCTTGTACTGTAGCTATTGCATGTTTGTGTGTTTTAATAGGTGTGTTTAACTGTGGAAGCATTGACTCTGTATAATAAGTAGGTTTCCATGTGTCAAGAGAAAATATGTGGCCAAACGTGTGTGTGTGTGTGTGTGTGTGTGTGTGTGTGTGTGTGTGTGTTTGCTCCTAGACTGGTTGTACAGATACACAACAGAAATAAATCACGGGCCCTAGCAGTGTTGGCAAAACTGCACGTCACACACGAGGAATTCACACACATGCTGAAATCACACATGGCATCATCAAGAATGTAGTTAACTGTGTCTTTCTCTGAACCCCTATAATTTCCATCCAGCCCATATGCAATGCTCTGTAGCTTTATGTTCATTAATCTGGGTCCAACAGTGAAACAGGAATATACCAGTTTACGCTAATGTCACCTCATTTTCTCCATAAATATAACCTTCCATACCTCAGTGAACACCTAGTTGTCTTACCAAAACTTCCTATTCAGTTAAATTAGCTTTTTCCTATCTCAGTTACACACATCTTTTTCCTTCTATGGACACATTTTTCATACAACATTATCTTTCTTTTCTGACATGACGACTGAAAAAACAAACAAAAAAAAAAAAAACAAGCCTCAAAACTCTGAACAGGACCGTAGGATACACATGCCCTTACACTCTGTTTTAGTGTCGTTTAGGGTCCATCAAAATGTTTTCCTTTAGACTTCAGCAAAACAGTACCAGACCTAGTGGTGTTAAATGGGGCTATTGAGAGAGCAGGATGGGAGGGGGAAAGTGTATGTGCATGCCTGTGTGGTATGTGGAGGAGTCATGACATATGGAATGTACTGTAGGATGTATGGCACGTGCAGACAGAGTGAGTATTATACAGACCTCTGGGGGAGTTTTATTTATGTGCATCCCTGTTACTGGTGTCAGTATATTAAACATATATTTCATGATTTAGAAATAAATTTGGCATGTAGGTCATGAAAGAGCTACAGACATTTAGGGTAAACAATAAACGACTTTCTAACTTAAATGTTTATCTCACCTGTAGATTCAAATGTGGTGGCATCTCAGTGTGATTGCAATTCAGTTCAGTATTAAAGGATTATTTTTTTTTTAATGTAGAGCATATTTGAATGGTAAAAGATTCTACATTTCTAATGACGTCCTACAACATAACCCCGCGCTGTCGGGTTCTGCAGACATTTACACACAGGTTATAAAACTTTATCAATTATTAATATTAGCATTTATAACCACAAATATTTAAGGATATTTTATTAAGTTGTATTCTTCGTTTTGTTAATCGGAAATTAGTAATATTGGATTTATAAAAATATTTTGTACAGCAGTATAAAATCTTTCAAAATAAGTTACAGACATACCAACATCACTAACAAAAACCTCCTTGTAGGCAGAGGGGGAAAAAAAGAATTTCAGTCTAAAAAGCCTATATTACTGGACAAGACGCCCATATTTTTTCCAGGGCACTAAGCAACAAGAGACAATGGCAAGGCAAAAGTCCAGACTAAGTAGACCACAGTTCCACCCATTTAGAAAAAGATGGTGCAAAGCAAATGTATCCAGTAAGGCTGGTTTCCACTGGTTGAGCCATTCATCATCAACACAATTATCCGTCAGGGTCACGGAGGAAGCTGGAGGCAAACCTGGTTGATTTCGGCTGAGAGGCAGGGCACACACCAAACAGGTTGGCGATCTAACACAGGGCTACACAGAGACAAACAACCATTCACACTCCCAGAAGCTCTTGGAAGTACTAAACAGTTATGCTGTTCATGAGGCTTGTTTGTCAAACTTAGTTTCTTTGTACTTCCTTCTCAAAACTATGGTTCCACTAGGGGTTGAACCCCAGAACCCCAGACCTTCTACATGTAATACTGACATGTTAACCACTACACCACAGAAGCATTTATTGTTTGATATTGATATTGATATTTGATGAGATTTGATATTGTTTTAACATAATTTTGTTATAACAGGGGGAAAAAGCTGTAGAATGTATAATGTGCCAGCTCTTACTTAGTGCAACCAAAGACAGTCAACGGTTCTAACAGTGTCACCTTTTTTTCTTTTCTTTTTTTTTTAAACTAAAATCTCAGTGTGTCCATTGCTAAAACACCCACTTAAAAGCTACCAATAGAATGACAGTATAGAAGCATGAATGCGAAGCACAAAAGAAAGCTACAATTACAGTCGTGACAGTGGCACAAATCATGCTGACTGATGACATAAGTATGATGTAATAACTTTTTATTGCATGGCTAATTTAAATACTCAATTCTGATTGGCCAGTTATGCTATTCAGTGGTCTGTTATTTCTTTATAACAATCTGTTGCTATGGATAACAACCCATTGCCAATACCATGATAGCTGTTATTATTGAATTCAAGCATGTGTGTGGACAACTGTTGCTGGGGTGGGGGGGGGGGGGTTTGCAAAAAATGAAAAGAATGAAAACATCAGCCAGAATTCACAGTAAACCAATGCCAAGCGCAGTATTTAATAAATAACTGTGTCCGTGGTGATCTTTTGGTATTGAGTAAAAGAATAAATGACATCATATGATGAACAATAACCCACACTTTTGGCTGTCTATTCGGCAAATTCCATGACCAGCTGTCGAGAGGGAGAGCCCGCCAGCTCCGGCAGTGCAAAATCTATTTCATTACCCAGACTCCTCTCCAACACCTGAAGTTTCACTCATTGGGCTTATATAAGTAATGGCACAGTAGTTAATCCATCTTGATTTTAGAAAACCCAGTCATCAAAAGGAATTACCCTGGAAGCAGCACAGACAGAAGTGTGTGTGTGTGTGTGTGTGTGTGTGTGGGGTAGTGCTGCACAGATTAATGCCTGTTTGGATTTCCACAGTTTCACCATTCAGCACTGGGGGGCAGTTCCAGAAGCACCAAAGCTCTGCACCCATATTACACAATCATCTCACTGCAATTAGAGCTTATGTTGTATTACAAAATCCCTCTCTCACACTAGACATCTCCAGCAGTGAACATCAGATATTTCTCAAAGCAAAAGTAGGCTTTCATAAAAACATCTAAAAATTGTCACAGCGATAGAAACACACAGAAGGAGAGGTGGCACTGAAATAATGCCTATGTCTGACATCAGATCAAACCAACAATTCATATCCCACATATCAAATTTAAAATAGAATTTCTTGTATTTCTGGATAAACTTCATGAGAATGGTGACAGCCGTTTGAAAGCCACTCCCAGAGAAAACACTTCCAGCTACTGGAGGACTGCCAGCTTGCTTCATTCTCACCAATGCTAAACCTGAACACTAATCACAAATTTACTGACTTGCATTTATGACCAGAGACACTGAACTGCTCGGCCAACAACAGCTCCTCGCTTTGGAACATCATATGTCTAATTCCTTCTGAGGCTTCTTGAGTCTGTTGGAAAATTTAAGATATTACCGGTTTTATGTGATTTGCCTGAATAAACAACCAGTGGTGCATTCTCCAACCATCGCTGAAAAAAAGGTTCTTGATTAGATAAGATTTTGCCTTAAAAACTAATTAAAGCTTAATTTCCTGAATAGTCGCACAAATTAGAAGAACTATACTGTATGTAATAGCATGATTCCTGCCTCTCTTCCCTATGGTCTGTTTCCCACAATCCTTCTTTGCATTGCTTTTGGGGCAGGAAACAGGGAAAAGTCAAAGGTTGTGTAAAAGTCTGCAAGAACCAGGATGTTAATTAAAGCTAGAAAGTCACAAACAACAAGGCAACCAGTCCAGATAATCTTGCACAACAAGCATGCACACCACTGTAAAGAGTCATCTTTGAACACCTGTAACCTCACAGACAAGTTGTGTGTGTGTGTGTGTGTGTGTGTGCATGCGTTCATGTGTGTGTGTGTGTGTGTGTGTGTGTGTGTGTGTGTGTGTGTGTGTGTGTATGCACTATATTTTGTTTGCCATGGGATCCAAGTGTTGTTCATTCTGCTCCCTTACATGCAGAATGTTTGGGATGATAATAAACTTTTTGAACTTGTGTTATATATGTCTGTAGCTTATTAGTTGACAAACAGCTGTTGCTTAGGTATGTGCCCACTCTGGTCATACACTAGTCGGGGTGGCCCCATTACGTCAGTTGTATGTAGGTGGAGTAGGATTTTGCCCCACTCCAATAAAGTTATTGGGTCTATCCTGGTCCCGCCAATGTAAACAGTGTGTGGCTATGTTATACAGTAGACAGCTGATTACTTGGCTCAGGTGTACCAGGAACTGAAATCAAATATCCTATCTGGGCGTCTCTTGGAGAAGCTTCTTGATTGAGAAGCTGTGCATTAGACTACAGTGTACTGACAGAAAGCTAATGAGTGTCAGAGTGTAGGTTCATGAAGTCCAGATATCTGGAGCCTACCGTTTGTGTGCCGACCGGCTGTGTTGGGGGTCATGGCAAACATCTCCATCCATTCCTCTGCTCGGCTGCATGCTTCTTACACAAACCGCCGGACTGCAAAACAAAAATAAGTCTGAAACACACACACACACACACACACACACACACACACACACACACACCCTCTTGTACTTCTATCTTAGTGGGGACATTTACTGCAGTAATGCATTCCCTAGCTCCTTACCCTAACCCTAACCTAACCCTAATTCTAACCTGAACCCTAAACCCAAGTCTTAACCCTCAGACAGCCCTTTGAAAAGGTGAGGATCAGCCAGAATGTCCTCACTCTGTTGGTTAAAAAGATATTCCTGTCCTCAATATGTAGCAAGACACACACACACACACACACACACACGCACGCACGCACACGCACACACACTTCCTGACTGCGCACCTTCGAGCTGAATGAAGTAACCTGGCAGGAATAGTGAGCTGAGTGTGCCGGCTGCGCTTATAATAAAGCTACAGTGTTATTGCACAGGGAAGTATTATAATGAGCCGAGCCGTGCAGTGTCATCAGCAAAGAAATGTGTCACAAGTTATGAAACTTACCAGGCTCCTCCTTGATCTTCAGCACGTTTCTCAACTCTCATCAGTCGCTCTCCGTTAAAATGTCACTTTTATTAACCCTCTAACACTTACCCTACTCTGTCCCCTAACTTTCCACATCGTTTATCATCCAGACAAGTCACTTTTCACCCTGCGTTCCGTTCAAACTCACAATCCTGCAACTCATACTAGAGTTTTTCCCTGCTGCACTCAACAGTCGCTCTTCTGTTTTAGATCCCCGCCTGCACACACACACACACACACACACACACACACACACACTTGATCTTTCGCTTTTGCAGTGGAAGACAGCAGAGTACATATTCCAGTCATGACACGATGGGACCGAGTTTGTGCCAATAGGCGCCCCCTGCGCTCCTCTTTCACACAGTGCGCAGCTTTCTCAACGCATCCACGCTGCGCCCTGCGCTGGAACAGGACTCGACTTTCCGCCCCAGCAGAAAAGAACAGGGAATAATGTGCTGCGTTTGAAGCCCACGTACAGCAGGGACATATGCACAGAACACACACACACTCACACACGCACACGCACACACACAGAGAGAGAGAGAGAGAGAGAGAGAGAGAGAGAGAGAGAGAGAGATTATCCTCATTGCTTGTAGTCATTTCTAAATACATTTTATTCATTAAATTCTACATCCCATGATGCACTAGGCCACTTCCGTGGTTTCTGTTGCAGTGTTTTGTTTGTTTGTTTGTTTGTTTGTTTATCTGTTTGTCTGTTTTACTTGAGCCCTTTGTAGAACCCATTCCTAGGACAACCATCCATTCACACTCACATTCACACCTAGAGGCATTTTAGAAGTAACTTATCTCAATGTGCATGTCTTTGGACTGTTGGAGGAAACCAGAGCACCCCGAGGAAACCCAAGCAAGCACCTCTGATTAGCTTAATGTGCTTGTCTTTGGATTGTGGAAGGAAACTGAATCACCTGGAGGAAACCCAGGCAAGCACATCCAAGTCACTTAATGAGATTGACTTTGGACTGTGGGAGGAAACCGGAGCACCTCGAGAAAACCCAAGCAAACACATCCAACTAGCTTAATGAGCATGTCTTTCAACTGTGGGAGAAAACTAGAGCACACAGAGAAAACACAAGCAAGCACATCCAATTCACTTAATCAGTATGCGTCTTTGGACTGTGGGAGGAAACTAGAGCACTCAGAGAAAACCCAAGCAAGCACATCCAATTAGCTTAATGACCATGTCTTTGGACTGTGCGAGAAAACCGGGGCACCCCGAGGAAACTAAGGCAAGCGCATCTAATTATCCCAATGTTCATGTCTTTGGAATAGGGGAGGAAACTAGAGCACCCAGAGGAAACACACACAAGCACAGGCGAACAAGTAAACTTCACTCCTTGCCAAGCCTGGGAGTCGAACCAGGACCTTATATCTGTGAGCAGACGTACTACCCACCTAAATAATTTTGC
Source organism: Tandanus tandanus (assembly GCA_039654325.1). Taxonomy (NCBI): domain Eukaryota; kingdom Metazoa; phylum Chordata; class Actinopteri; order Siluriformes; family Plotosidae; genus Tandanus; species Tandanus tandanus. Next base: position 30,632,995 of record JBCNYH010000012.1, on the reverse strand, counting down.
TCCTGTGTCAGTTTTCCTCTGCTTATGGACATCTATTAATAAAGTCACTGCTTATGTAGCCTCTACATCTTCTCTTGAATGTTACAGGTTACAGGTTCATGCAGCATCTTCGAAGAAAGGTTGGTACAACTTGGCTAAAAGTGGTGCACCCAACATTTCTACTATAAGAAAAAAAAGTATATTAGAAGCCTCGCTAACCTGCAATAGATCCAACATGCAAATATGGTAAAATGTTCGTTAGAGCTACGTGGGTTACTCGTTTCAGTGGTTTTAAACAAAGATCTGGTGAATTTCTGACCCTATAGCGACATCTTGTGGCCCAAATGTTGAGCACGGCTGTGCATCCAGAGTAGTTTTGGTGTTTGGAACCTCACTGCCATCTTCATTCTCAGTTTTTCCTGCTTAAACACAGCTGGTCCGTCATAAGAAGAGTTGTACAATTGTCCCCGAAAGTGGAAATCTTGAAACAGTGTAGGACTGCTGCGTTTCCTGGCCTAAAAGACAGCATTAAGAAACAGCTTATTAATACCCTGGAAACATAAACAATCATGTTTATTAGGTTTACTGTTATCAAAAAGTGCATATTTTTAATTTCCTCTAATTCCGATATTTGTTGTAACTGCTTACTGTTAGAATTTACACCCTGGCATGGCTGAAATCCATAGCTATGGTCAGTAGGGGCTGTAAGGTACCACCTGTAGTGGCCTACACAGCAAATAATGGAATCAGTGCACAGTATGAAGAAAACAGGCCTACATATAATACCTGTAATCCTCCATCTGTATTTATTGTATAGCCACAATGCACATTATAATGCTTAATTACACTTTTGTAAGAAGGTTCCATGTTCGGACCTTGCAGCCTTTCTTTATGGAGTTTTCTTGTTCTTCCTACGCCTGTTAGGGTTTGCTCCAGGTGATCTGGTTTCCTCTCCAAATACACGCAGGTTATTTCAACAGGCTGCTCTAAATTGTCTGTAGGTGTGAGTGTAAGCGTGAATGGATGTTTGCTTCAGTTAGCCCTGCAAAACTTGCCTGCCCAGGCTCACCAGAAATCAACCGTAACAGTTCCACACAAAAACTCCCTTGCCGAGCCTCGAACCTAGGACCATCTTGCTGTGAGGCAGATGTGCGAACCTCTACACCACCGTGCTGTCCCTTTCACAAATAACGACAACATTATTTTAATAATTTATAGAACGTTTTTCATAGCTCTGATATATAAAGCATATTTGAGGCCTTACTCACAGTTCATTCTGTGGTAGTACATTGACCAAACGATGTACTGTTCATGAGGCTCCTGATCATATCTTTGATCATGACACTGATGAGAAGGAGAGAGGCTGATAATAATTATGCATTAGAGGAGGAAGTGTCTAAAGTTAAAGACAACACAAAATATGATCCACACAGACAACCAATGTGGAATAGTCCAGTGAGAGGAATACAGAGCTGTTAAGCTTACTGTTATATTTTGATCAAAGAATGTGAATATGTCCTTGTCTTACCTGAGTGGAGAGCTCAGCCTAAATTAATTAATTTAATGTAATATAATATATTTATGGGCAGTGGCGGCCTGGTGGTAGGGTGCTGGCTTGCTGATCCAAAGGTCGGGGGTTCAAGCCCCACTATCACCAAGTTGTCACTGCTGTCCCCCCAGTGCATCTAACTGGGTTATCAAAGGCCAGCCATGTCTCTCACTGTCTGTGGTGAGAGGCATGTAAAAGAACCATTGCTGTCGTTCATAAAGAGTAGGTCATTGAGTTGTGGCTAGTGTGATTCTGCCCTGCGATGGCCTGTTCAGGGTGTACTCTGCCCTCGCCCAGAGTCGGCTGAGATGGTCGCCAGCCTCCCAGCAACCCTAATTAGGATTAAGTGGTTCAGAAAATGAATGAATGAATGAATAATATATTTATAATATTTAATACATTTTTAAATGCATTTATTATTGTTAGTAATACTGTTACTGGTAATGTTGTTCTTTAATGTGTTCTACCTGATGATTGTCAAGTAGCGCTAAAAGCACTGCATCCAGTTTAGACTTCTGGACTGCATCTCCCATCAGCCCCTGCAAGTCACATGTCCCACACAAAAGCACCTGTCTTCCATTGTCCTTGATTATACAATCTATGCTTGATTGTTTTGTAATCTCAGTATGGTGACAGAGGTATGATACAGTATTTGCCACTTTTATCATGTTGTGTTCATGACACTTAATTGTTATTGATTCATCCATGATCCATGAATGGTGGAGGAAGCAGGTGTGGCAAGACACAGGGTACACTGTATAGGAACCTTACTTATCCTAAAATTCCATTTGTTTTGAAAATTAAATATATAAAAATAGTGTGGATGTGTGTGAATATGTGTATGCAACAGACTGGCATCCCACCCTTCCTTGCATCCAGTGTTCCCACGACAGGCTCCAGTAGTCCTGACCAGGATAATGCAGTTACTGTAGATGAATGAATGAATGGAGTTGATATGGTCTCATAAGATATCGAGGGTAATGCAGCACAAAATATTCTATATACAAATGAAATGCTCTGTTTAAAATACAAAGAAAAAATATGGGTTTAAAGAAATAAGTGTAGATGACATGCCAGTTGGAATTTTGAGATGATCTGGAACAAAGCAGAAACAAGTGAAATGATTCTTTCATGTTCTATTAAACAATTCTTTAAAAAATGCTTCTAGATACAGATGATTCCACAAATTTCATATGTTTAATGAGTTATATTGAATTCAACCACTTTGTGAGATATGCTGGCATGGAGGAGCAATCTGGTTTTCTCACAGCTTTAGGGTTCATCCTTGGACCCTGATCATGGGTTACTGTCTATTTGGTGTTTCTGTGAACTATCTCCCCTTGTCCATGTGGATTTCCTCTGGGTTCTCAGGTTTTCGTCACAGTTAGAAAAATAGTAAACAGATTGCGTATACTAAAATGCCCAATCGCTCTCTCTCACTTATGTGCCGAACTGCTTAATCATACCAGGGTCATGGGGAGGCTGGTGCCTATCTCAGCCGACACTGGGCAAAGCTGGGGTACATCCTGAACAACACACACACAACCATTCACACTCACACCTAGGGTCAATTTGGAACAACCAGTCAGCCTAATGTGCCCATCTTTGGAATGTGGGAGGAAATCAGAGTACCTGGAGAAAACTGGAGTACCCAGAGGAAACCCACGCAAGTACGGGGAGAACATGCAACACCCGAGCCCGGGAATCAAACCCAGATAACCACTACACCACCGTGCCGCCCATAGGAGTACCAGAATAAAAAAATTGCTGAAGATAAATGACTGACTTTTTATTGTTGTTTATGCCATTAGTTGCTGAAATTAACAGGTAATAAATCTGTTGAACAACAATAGCATGTTAGTGGTGGGTATGGCCTTACATGTGAATCATATAAGTTGATGTACTGTGCATTTACAGTATTTTCCCTAATCTCTGAAACCAGTTATATACTCAGTATAAATAACCCTCTAATATAGTCTATTAATTTGTAACTGATTAATCTGTGCTGGAGCTGAAAAAAATATACAGTGGAACAAGGAAATAAGATACATGCTTGAGCTACTCTTTCCCATCAGTGTGTCAAGCTGATCCTGGGTTTCGCCTGTCATACACCAGATAAGAAGTACTTGATTAATGCTTTTGTGGTAGATTAATACACACGTGAGGTGCATTTCCCAATGTGTTATTCAGTACCTAATAAACTTAATACACTTCTTCCCACACTGTTCTACATCAATCACTGTACTGGTGTTAGTATTATGGTACAGGGTTTTTGGAGCTGGCCTCTTTATAGGAAGGAAGACATAAGTATGAACATTTTCATAAACACAGTGAGAAAACTAAGAATGATAGTCAAGAATATAGTGGGGAAAAAACATGGGTCAGGCAAACAATGAAATCAACTGTTAAAGAATAACAACCTATATTAGTTACAGGCTTTTTAAAAACACCTTGCTTTGAAAGGAAGGGAAGACCTTATATCATGTATGGACAGCATGTCTTATCCTAATACAGTCCAAGTACAGTTAACTAAGTGAATAAAACAGGATATACTTTAAGCCGAGTCTGTTGTGAAACATAGTTATTGCACTTTTGTCAGGCCAGTCCTGGTCACCATGACTAGTATGGAAGAATATGCAGAGTTCTGTTTCCATTAATAATTTTTCAAACTACATCAATCAGCCATAACAATAAAAACAATAACCACTAATAGGTGATGTGAATAACTGATTATATTGCTAAAGCGGCACCTGCCAAGGAGTGGGATGTGCTAGGCAGAAAGCTAACAGTCAGTCCCTGAAGTTGATGTGTTGGGAACAGAAAAATGAGTAAGTGTACGGATCTGAGTGACTTTGAAATTTGCCACTTTGTGATGGCTAAAGACTGGGTCTATTCACCTCCAAAACAGCAGCTCTTGTGTTCCTGGTAAGTACGCCTAGCTCCACACCATTAACATGGTGGTTTGGGGTCTGCTAGATGTTTTGGCTAAATACATCAGGTTTATCTGTGGTGCTGACTAGATCGAACTGTTTGGCTAAGAAAGCTAGTGAGTCTACTTGTTATTGTGTTCCTAGATGTAATATTTTAGCAGCTTGGTGTCCTTCATGGGCGGCATGGTGGCGTAGGGGTTAACACGTCCGCCTTACAGCAAGAGGGTCCTGGGTTCAAGTCCTGGGCTTGGGTGTTTTTGTGTGGAGTTTGCATGTTTTCCCTGTGCCTTTGTGGGTTTCCTCCGGGTACTCTGGTTACCTCCCACAGTCCAAAGTCCTGCACATTAGGCTCATCACCTGTTCTAAATTGCTCCCAGGTGTGAATGTGAGTGGTTGTGTGTTGTCCTGTAATGGTCTGGTGAGCTGTTCAGGGTGTACCCTGTTTTTGCCCAGTTTCGGCTCTGAAAGGTTCCAGTCTCCTCGCGCCCCTTATTGCAGGATTATGTGGTTTGGATTAAATCCAGACACCACTTTTGGCACAATGGTGAAGCCATATGCACCTTTCTTGATCTCAGAAAGAAGAATAACAGGCAAGGTGCCAAAGTATCTCCTTAATTTGTAGCCATCTCATGGGACATAGTTCCCACAACAGAATCTGTATTGATCCTGGGCTTTGCCAAAGAACACTTTGACATCATTTACATCATATTGTTTGACATGACGGTCTATGAAAACAGTTCTACGCCTAAGTCCTAACACTAGTTAATTTAAATCCTTGCTTTCTGATACACTTTTGAAATTTGAGTTTTCATTGTCAGATATTGGCACTAACAAGTCACATGAACATTGTTTTATAATTGTCTCAACTGTAAACAGCGCAGTTTTTGGTTTACACAGTCACGGCACTATCAGAGAGTGGATGTGAGAGAGAAAGAAAGAGAAAGAGAGAGAGAGAGAGAGAGAGAGAGAGAGAGAGAGAGAGAGAGAGAGAGAGAGAGAGAGAGAGAGA
>JBCNYH010000012.1:30601206-30618060 GCA_039654325.1 Tandanus tandanus | reverse complement strand
TATCTATGGGGAGCACTTCCCATTCCCATTCCCGAGCCCGGGCTATCAATATTCCTATTAACTATATGAAGTCTAAATTGTGAAAACAAAAGTACTGTTCAGATTCATGATAATTTTTTTTATGATTTGTTTCACATCAGACTCAGAATCAGAATACTTCACTGATCCAGGAGGAAATTGTGTAAATATGTATTTGTGTGTTGTTAGATGATGGTATCACATGAGTACTTCATGTGGGTCAAGATAATGTACTCATTGGGGTACAGCATCTCAGTGATCTCCCTCACCATTGCTTTCATGCTGCTCTGTGTGCTCAGGTACAGCCTTGTAAGTGTATGTATGTTTCCTTAATATGAACTTAATGTGTCATTAATTTAAATACATTATGGATTCTTGTCTACTCTCAGAAAGCTCCACTGCACCCGGAATTTTATCCACATGCAGCTCTTTCTGTCTTTCATTTTGCGGGCTGTTTTCATTTTCATCAGGGATGCAGCGTTACACAAGTCACAGGATTATTATCACTGTGGATATCATCCGGTACACACGTATACACACACACACACACACACACAAACAATACACAACACAGCTGAAAATAACCTCCATCTCAAGTGTTTACGCTGTTCTCTGACTGTAAAATATGGCTTTGTGTCTTCTATCAGCCTGGATGCAAGGTTGCACTGATTTTCTCTAACTATGGCATATTAGCCAACTATAGCTGGTTGCTGCTGGAGGGTCATTACCTCCATAGCCTCATCCATCTGTCTCTACATTCTTCAAGAAAACGCCTCCATTGGTACATCAGCTTTGGCTGGGGTATGTATCTATCTCTCAATTTATCTATTTATCTTTCTTTCTGTGTCTACAGATACATGCAAAACGTACAGTCAACATTAGAATTCTTGTTTTATTATATTCAAGGGAATGGATTTTTGTCATCCTCAGAAGCATTTAGACATGATGTATGAATACACACTAGATCAGGGATGCCATCTTGGTGAGACCACTGCATGAAAAGATGGGGAAAATGAAAATATTCATTCATTCATGCATTTTCTGAAACACTTAATCCTAATTAAGGTCGCGGGGAGGCTGGCACCCATCTCAGCCAACTCTGGGCGAAGGCAGAGTACACCCTGGACAGCTCGCCAGGCCATCGCAGGGCAAAATGGAAATATTTACATCCAAAATGTACATTTAATTTTAAAACCTGGGTTTTCTTTCAATTAATTAAACAATAAGTGAAATTATTGGTAAGGTTATATGAATTTAAGAAATTCTGACCATCAGCAGTAAAATTTAAAGCAAGGTGGTTCCCACTAGGATGGCTGCCACCCAGCTTCAAAATCGCTAATGTGCAATCTAGACTAGGTTTTTTTTTTTTTTTTGAGATCAGTGATTGAAACAGGTGGAAGGTGTGGCTACTGCTTGGTTGAAGTGAAAACCTGCACCCACACTGGCCCTTTGTGAATAAGATTGGGCATCCCTGCACTAGATGGAACCCCCAAAGGTCCCCATGCATATACACTTTCACATGTAGGGGCAACTTTGAGTGGCTAATTCACTTAACAACACATATTTGGGAGTGGGAGGAAACCCACCCAGTCACAACAAGAACACGAACATGCACAACTATGCCCAGACAGTAGCTCAAGCTCAAGAACAAACCACAAATCCTGGAGCAGTGAGATACTGATGCTAGCTGTTGTACCACCAATTGATTTGAGACTCCAGGAAACTTTGTTGGCCACATAGGAGTTTGCATGCATGTAAAATCCCACTGGCATTAATCAGTATGTAAGTCGGTGAGTTATAACAGAAAAGAGATGGGTGGCACAGTGGTTAGCACTTCTGCCTCACAGCAAGAAGGTCTTGGGTTTGAGCCCCGTGCCTCGTTAGAGCATTTCTGTGTACTTGTGTGGGGTTCCTTCCCCCGTCCCAAGTCATGCACGTTAGGCTAACTGGATATTTTTGATTTCCCCTAGGTGTGATTGTGAATATTTGTGTGTGTATTGGACCTGCGATGGTCTGGTAAGCTGTTATTTTAGTTTTTGCTCATTTTTAGGAACGCTTCCAGTAATTCCACAGTGAACTCCAGAATTAATATCTCTCAAACACACATATAATTATGTACAACTGAACATTTCCTGGCAAAACACAATGGTATTCCTGTTATGATAATTTTATTACACTGTTAAATGGTGGAATGGTAAAAATTCAAGCTTGTACAGCTGAATTGAGCAATGGGTTTATTCCCTTCTAGGCACTCCTGTGCTCATCATCATAGTGTGGAGTGTCTCCAAATATCTGCAGGAGGACGAGGGGTATGTTCACACAGATCAAAATATCTTTATTTTACAAAGTGATGCTCTGCTTTCATTTTTTTGATACCCAAGACTGGCATATGAAAAACTTTTATATGAACACCTATAGTGTTGTGTTCATTATCATACATATCTTACAGTGGAAAATAATCAAAGACAGGATGATGATGATGTAATGCATCCTACCATGAAGCGTTTTGTTCCCGTCAAAATAGTTTTTCAGTGCTAACACTTTACTCTTTATTTAAGAAAATCTTACATCTAAAAAAAAAAATCAATAGTTATGTTTAATGTTGTAGATCAGCTGTGTCAGACTCATTTTCACTGAGGGCCACATCACTAAATTTAAGGTGATCAAGGGCTGAATAATCACTGAACATCTATTCTAAAAGGGCAACCATGAATTCTGCATTTGTTCTCTTTTCCTTGAATTTTCTTGCAACACTTAACAGCGACAAGCTAGCATGCAATCTTTCTTGAGTGATAAATGACTAGCTGTTTACTTGAAATAGGCTGCTGCCACCTAGTGGAAGGATGATGAATTAGGGTTCATGGTAATGGTCGATGCAAACAATGTACAATAATCATATTCTTTGAAAGCTCTTGCAGGCCACATAGAATGAGTTAGCAGGCTGGAGTTGGTCCGTTGGCCTTGAGTTTGTCACCTGTGTTGTAGATCATCCTCAAGACAAATTATTGCCTGCTAAAACTATAAAAACATGTGGGTGTGTGTGTGTGTGTATATATATATATATATATATATATATATATAATTAACTACAGCTATAGAGCAGCAATAAACCATTCATTTTAAAGGTTATTATTTTATTTTATAACTACCCTCTTATTCTAAAGTAATTAACTTAGGTTAATTTAAAAAATAAATAAATAAATATATGCTCAAGGGCTAAAAGCAAAATTGTCAGTTAAATGATAATATACTTTTAGTTTATCACATTTAATTAAATTTTGATAACGCTATCTTAACTTTTTTGAACCTGTCTATGTGCAGATGATATTATTAAGATAAAGTTGAGTTGAGTTGAGAGGTTCACAAGCAGTTTTCATGATGCTAAGCTGGAAGATTTGTTGGGAATTTTAGATTTCTACCCCGAGTACAAAGCTAAGGAAGTAAACCTCAGATGGCAAACATTTTGATTAGCTGAGTACATGGAAAGTCATACGAAAATCATAAAAAAAAGGCAGAATTGGTAAATTTCATTTTTGACCAAACTATTATTTTAATACATTCCATGATGCACACCCTGCAATACACATTACTGCTGATGGAGGTGGAAAGAAAATGTCCTGACTTTTTCCTAAAAGTGATATTAACGAGAAGCAGATGCATGAGATCTAAACTCAAATATCCTTCATGTGCAATTCCTCTAATCACTAAATTTCACCAAAAAAGTGTTTGATAGAAACAAAAAGTAAAACAAAACATTTTTGTGCCGTGTGTGTAGGTGTTGGGAGACAAGAAGCAGAAGCTGGATCTGGTGGATTTTGAGAGTTCCTGTAATCTTTTTCATTACTGTAAGCAAAATACAGAAATATACTTTAAGACTTTTATCTGTAATTTTCAGTCATATCTTTCCTCCTTCAAATATTTCGTAGTATAATTACATATCACTCTCACTGTCTCATTAATTTGCCAGACCGCTTAATCCTACTAGGTTCTTGGGGAGGCTGGAGCCTATCTCAGCCGACAGTGGGCAAAGGCAGGGTGCACCCTGAATACAACCATTCACACTCACATCTAGGGGCGGTTTGGGACAGCCAATTAGACTAATATGCATGTCTTTTAACTGTGGGATGAAAGCGGAGTACCCACAGGAAACCCACACAAGCACAAAGAGAACATGCAAACTCCACAAAGAAATGCTAACCACTATGCCATCATGTCAAAAATTACACATTATCTTATTACTATGATAATGATGACCATCATCATCTATAAATAGCATGTTGATTCCTTTCCTGAATTAGATAATGTTTAACAATGTGCTTGTTCTCATCCATCATAACACATAAGGTGAACCTCCTGTTTTTCCTGAGTATCATACAAACAATAGTGAGCAAGATGAGAGCTCCAGACATGATTGGAAATGAGTTTAAACAGCACAAGTAAGTTTAACTCACAACAGCCAACACTGAGCACCACATAGAAATGTAATGTTCCACGCAAACCGGAAAGAGGGAAGAGACACAGAGCAGATGGAACAATGCTGTATTTTAGTTTAACCTACTTTTGTGATGTTATTCATCTGCTGTGTTGTATGAAGGAAACTGGCCAAGTCCACTCTGCTGCTAGTGTCACTGTTCGGGGTGCAGTATGCCCTCTTCACTTTTTTCCCTGATGGAGTCAGCATCCTCACCTTCCAGATCTGGAATGCCATCGAGCTTGCCCTCGCCTCCACACAGGTAATGACTTACAGTTGACATGTAAGGCATAAAATATGACTTGGTGTGCTGTTATAGGAAAATAACCAGCAGCAGGGAGCTGAAATGAGGCCTGATCTAAAGCAACATCACTACCCACAAGGTATTTTCAGATACCAACGTGTCCCATAGAGTTTTATTCCTTTCAACACCACAGTGATTTTAGTTTCAGGCAGTCTATACATCAATGCAAGAGTTACTTTATAGAATGAGTAAATGATAGTTTGTAGGTTTTTCATAGAAATATAATTATAAGATTAGAAGATAATCAAAAAGGAGGTTGGGTTAAATATTTATTTTATTTTGATATACTGTATTAATCCCGCAAGGGAAATTTTGGCTCTGCATTTAACCCATCCAAAGTGAGCACACACACACTCGGATCAGCGGGCTGCCACACATTGCAGTGCCTGGAGAGCAGTTGGGGGTTAGGTGCCTTGCTCAAGCGCACTTCAGCCATGATGGTGGAGAAAGGGAAGGTGCTACTCACTCCCCCACCGCTGCCACACATTTATCCTGGTAGCTCAGGAATAGAACCAGCGACCTTTCTGTCCCAAACCCGCTTCTCTAACCATTAGACCACGGCTGCTCCCTAGTATTTGTATTAAATAGTATTTCATCTGAAGCTTAGGGGATTTCAGGTATACAAAAAGATCAAAGGAAAGTATAGACCTACAGCATCAGTACAAGTTTAAATATTTTTTTTAAATTCCTGTTATCTCTTACACTCTCTGAGCACTTCATTAGGATCACTATACTAATAGGGTAAGATTTCTTTTTGCTCTCAAACACCTACAGTTCTTTGTGGCATGGATTCTCCCAAAATATTTGAAATATTCCTTTGAAATTCTACTCCACGTTGACATTATTGTATCACACAATTCCTGCAAATATATTAGGTGCATATTAGATTCAGATCTAGTGATTGGAAAGGCCACAGAAAAACAGTGAACCTATTTTCATGTTCATCAAGCCAGCATGAGACAACTTTTGCTTTGCAACATGGTGCACTATCATGCTGGAATTAGCTATCGGAAAATAGGTAAATGTTGGCCATGAAAGAATAAACAGTCAGCAGCAATACTAAAACAGGGTGTAGCATTCAACAGATGATTTTGGTATTAATGGGTCCAGATTTGGGTAAGAACACATTCTCCACTCCATTACACCACCTCCACCAACCTGGACTGTTAATCCAAGGCAGGGTGGATCCATGGATTTATACCATTGTTTGACGTAACCATCTGTACACCTCAGAAGAAATGAAGATTCATCAGACCAGTCGATGTTTTTACAGTCTTCAACTGTCCAGTTTGATTGAACCTGTGCCCACTTCAGTCTCAGCTTTTTGTTCTTGGTTGAAAGTTTTGGGTAATTATGTTTATACCACAAATTCTCAGTTCATCATTGTTTATTTTTCTATATAAGCATGCCCTCTTGTTGTTGTTTTATTCATAACGTGTTATTATTTTATGCACATTCCCAGATTTTTTCACACTAGACACAAACATACACAAGTCTAAAATCCAGACTGTGTGTGTCTTTTCTGTTGTGCAGGGCTTCATAGTAGCACTTCTATACTGTTTCCTGAATGGAGAGGTAAGTGTCTATGTCACATGCTCACTCAGAGATATGCAATACTGCAGGTTTTCAAGCAAAAAATAAGTGAGTAAATTAGAGAAGCTAGCTCAGAATATTTTTTAATAAAATGCTTGCTGGAGTCAAATATTAATTATACAAGAAGCAGCACTAATAGTTTCTATAAATATTTAAAAATAACCCTCCATACATATATTTTCAGTTGTCTCAAAGTTTTAAAGGATTTTTTTTCACCTTTTTGCTGCTTTTGTCCCTTTTCATCTTTAACCCCTGCTGGAATTTGGTTTTCTTATTTATACCCTCACAATACATTTTAACCTCTGACAGGTTCAGCATGAGATTACGCGGCGCTGGCGACGTTGGCGTTTAAAGCAAAGTGTCCATGGCGATGTCAGAGTACATCATGGTTCCCTTAGCCAAAGTGGCCTACCACTCACGCAGGTCTCACTCTTAGCCAGGGTTAATAACATATCCTGACAAACACAGACCACAACACAATCATTCTCAACAAAATATTTTACACACAATCTACTCAAGCAAAAATCAGAAGCATTAACGAATTACAAACATGACCAACATGAACAATTAAACTATAAATATTAATTGTGTTTACAGTCTAAGAGTGGACTGAAAGCAAGTTCCACTATACAGCTGAAAGGTTTTCTTTCTCTCTCTCTCTCTCTCTCTCTCTCACACACACACACACACACACAGTTTAAGTCCCATTAATCTTCAGTTAAGAGAATAATTGTTGACTCAGTAAGTCAAGCATTTCACCAGTGTACTTAAAACACTGCAATGTAAGGACATGTTTTATGCTATATTTATATAATACAGTAAAATTAGCTTTAATGCTTCAACTATATAGGCTAAATGTGTAGGAAATGGTACATTGTACAATTTTCTTATCATGTTTATATTAGCTGATGTTATAAATGGACAGTGTCCTGCATTAACAATGAAAACTGCATCAAATACTTTTTTTTTTTTTTTTTTTTATACTGGCTTCACTAACCTGTACACTGAAAATGCAATGTATTATTTAAATTACCTTGGATCATGTTTCACTGTCACTGTTTACTACAATTTTAATTACCTGTTTCAGGCCAAGGGTTGGTTCACAAAAGAGAATTTTCTAAAAGCCGTTATAAAATAAGCCTCTATTCACCAGATTCAAAACCATTTAACCTGTTGTGCCTATATGTACATGGTATGATGTGTCTGAAGGAAATATTAATGCCAATGTTGCTTCATGTTATTCGTTGTTACCTGCTATATAGGATAAATATGGTGATTTTTCCCCTGCAGCTGTTGCTGCTGTGTACAGTAGTTTATATATGTTATAGTAAAACTGTGTAAACTAGGGATATCTGGAAATCCCTAAAATATTTACGAAATTATTCCACGAATGGATTTCATAAAATCACTGGAAATATCACCTTAATTTTACACAATGTTACAGGATAGATTTTGGATCTGGAAAGACATCCATATCTTTCATGATTAACCCCAAGTCAAACAGTGAGTCACAAATTCCCTAAAACTTTCAGAGATTTCCAGAGATCCCACCCTTTTATAGTTATACTTTATATCCATGAATAAAGTTGGATTTTGCAAATTGTTTGGAATGTATATATAAGACATATTCTGTTGTATAGACATGATATAACATTGTGAATTTGTGAAAAGTCATTACTAATAAGGCTTCAAAAAGATGCAGATGCACTGAATAAAGTATTATTAATAGCTATTACTCAAATTCTGCCTAAATGCACAGTTTATTCTATTAAGCTCTTTAATTTCTATAAATTCTGCTTTATAATATCAACTGATTGCTTCTTTTGTTCTGTGAACTTTGTACGTAACCCAGCAGGCGTGGGTCTGGAATGACCAATGCCTATGGTTTTCCCACATCTCCACTGATGGGCAGATAATATTCCATATTCTGGATGTGCCGTGCTGCCATGCCATTGAGGAAGAAGAGGAAGGTTGCAGTGAACTGGCACCAGAAGGTGAGTGTGAGCCCCAGAGGTGTAGAATAATCGCATAATAGGAACACAAAGGTCATGACCCCTACAGCAGCCAGTCCTGCAGCCAGCAGTACAAGCCAGGTCCCAAGTTTCCATCGCTGCCAAGACGCTTGTCCCTCGCTCACCTGTGATAAGACCAACAGCTCCAGGCCAAAGATGGCACTCACCACAGCCAGACAGACAACACAGCGACATAGCCTGAGCCCATGCTCCAGGAGCTGGCCCATTTCCTCACCAATATGCCTGCTGCAGTTAGTGGGCTCACCGGAATTCTCCATGTCCAGATCACAGAAGAACCATAGGCCAAACATGCGCCGTTCAGTTAGCAGCCAGTGTCCATCACACACTGCAATAATGGACAGGAAAATGGCGAGAGCCATGCACAGGATGATAAGCGTAATACACAACACTTCCAGGAAAAAAGGATGAGACTTCTCTTGAGCAGCAGGAGCTATAACCTGTGAGTGATGTAGCCAAGAAAGACACAAAAAGGAGATAGAGGTTTTTCAGAAAATAGTACAGAAATACGCTGTCCTATAGATGCTATGCCACTACCATGTCGATGCCACTGTACCATACAAAAAAATATCTGGTCAGTAGAAGTACTGTTCCACTGATGGTCGGTGAAGTCTGGGACGGATATATGGTGTTTAGCCATAGACAGTAATTGTGTATCGAGATGGTAGATGCACCTGAACAATGGGTAAAAAGTAGCCGGGTAGATTAATCTAATAGTCACTGTATGTATCACAAACCTAGACGTTTTGTTTTTTTTAAAATTACTATTTCATTACTTTTATTGTACGCAGTATTTAAGATATTATTTTAAGGTACACTATTTCAGATTCAGTCGATCACAACCAACCTAATGTCCCTTCCTGACCTCTTCTATTCTAAGAGTGTACTACAGTGTCCGTCAGGTGACCACATCATACTTCCAAATACTTACACTTACAGTCCCTTCCTATCTCTTGTGCTAAATAACAAGTGTGGTCCCCCATTTTTTTAATAATTGGGTTCTTAAACATTAGCCAGCACCAGGAAACACTGCAGTCGTATGATCTATCCTATCATCGGTTTCTATCATATATTTTCTGACCTTGTTGGAAAATGTCATGAGGTCAAGGAATAGCTGACAAGATAAGCTCATAAGGACACAGGAAAAGACAGTTGCAGTAAAGTATCCAACTGCACTTTGGCTATAATAGGTAATTATGTGATGATGAGGTTATTGACATGGTACTGACAAATGTGAACTCGCCATGTGTACCATTGTTCGCCTGCTGTGAGTAGGGAGCACCAATATGGCGGCCAGTGGCTTCAATTTATTGGGCTATTCAAACCTCCAGCTGTATATAAAGGACCTGCTCCCTATAGAGATATAAAAGGCTCATGCTGAGCTTACGAGAATGCAAATGATTCGTACTTACAGGTAATTATACACTAATAAAAACAGACTTATGATTACTGTATTACTTTTGTTGTAAATCCGCTTTAACCCTACCTACTGGACTTTTTAAACTAGTAGCATTTCCACGCAGTGCACCATAGTGACATCTGGTGGTCAAAAGGATGAGGTGCATAGAATAATCTCCTGCGTAATAGTGCAGGATATACTGGGGTTCTGGGGGCCCAGCTAATAAACGTGACCTTTTTAATACAGCAAAGCAAACTGACAGCAATAATTCCTATATATAGGAAAATAATGCACTTAGAGGGGAGTCTATATGTAAAATATTTTATTACGTTTACATAATTCTCATGTTTGTGCATGCAGCAATAAAACTTTGGCTGTGCCCTGCGTTCAGGTGTGCGCAAAATGATCTTTGCTTTCTACACTTACCCTTCATTGTTTCCATGTGGGGTGGGGTGTTTAGACGTCCTGTCCGCAAGTTTTAGCACTGATTGTTCAATACTACTACTACTACTACTAATAATAATAATAATAAGCCCAGGAAAAGGACTGTAATGAGACGTCACGTGTTCACTGGACAGGTTACTGGATAGAGCTCATTAATCACAATACAAAAGACTAAGAGACCTCTTCTGTTCACCTGATCTGTTTCAAAATTCACTTATCAGTGTTTATGTCGATGACATAACCACACACACACACACACACATATATATATATATCAATAGTAACTTTTTTTCTATGAACTTCATAAAGTCGGGTAATGCTATTTATTCCTCACAATACGTTGTTTAATCCAAACTAAGAAGTGATATGCAGCAGAAATAAAAAAAAAAAAGAAAGATAAAAACCTTACCTTAATTCTTATTGCCGTCATTCTGTTCAGCTCCAGTCTTTGCACAGCCCCAAGTTGTCCAACGCCTCCTGTGCTGATCAGTTGAAAGTGCAACAGTCGAAGTGTAATTCCTGTCTAACATTAACCGACATGGACAAGAATCAGCAGTTTACTGTTAATCCTCCGAACAAGTCAGTTATAAAACATCATGTGGTTACATTTCTAGTCACGCCCCTTTTCAGCAGCAGGAGAAAGAGAAATACACGTTGCCAAGTGATGTAGGATAAAAAAAAAAAAACCTTCCTTCAGTGCAACCCGTCAATAATTACTTCACATTTATGATTCCTGTGTAACTTGACCTGACTCCCCTACTGAACAAGTAAACACTGATATTTTGGTCTTTTTTATTTTTGAAAACTAACCAAATAATACAGAATAAAATCCAGTACCAGTTTCCATGTGAGATTTGAAAAATAAGCTATGACGTTGGAACACAAATGCATTATTATGTGGACAGGACCGGTATGTATTTCATACCACTTACCTGCTGCTCCTTATTCAACGAGGTCACGTGTCGTGGTCATTTTAACAAGAGTGAAGAATTAGTTTATTTTTAAATCTATAAATTAATAGTAACTTTCTATAAACAGGAATGAAACACTACCCCAATTTACAGACAGAACCGAGGCAGAGCTTTGAGTTGTAGTTTGCAGTCAGTTCTGTTATTTTAAGCAGAAATAGCATAAAAATGCAGCAGGTGTGGTTTTGCTGAAATCTATTTGTGAAGTTACATTTGTTCCTAAATACCTGGTCCTTTTTTTTAATTTTTTTTTTTATAAATACTTTAGCAGATATAAACACCCAGTTGTCTTTTTTTTCGTTTGTACATCAGTAACAACAAACAAACGTAGCTTATAAAGTGGGTGTATTCAATACTTGTACATCTTACTGACATATCTAGTAGAGATGGTCAGAGCTCAGATTTGCAGTGATAAAAAAAAAAAAAAACAACAAATGGCACTCCCGGTGTTGTCTTAATGTTCAGTATGAATTTAAGCAAGATTGGATTACATTTTTCATGCAAACAAAACAGGAAATTACACTTACTGTTTGTTTGTTTTTTTGGTGAAAAATCTGACCACCTCCAATTTACCCCAAATTACCAATAAATGTTAGACAGGTGACATCTAAAATCAAATATCTGTATTGAACACTTCCCAATTTTTCAGGTAAAATCGAACCGAGATCTGAACTTTGCATTGCAGTTTGTACCCAGTTCTGTTCTTCTCAAGAATCTGCTGAAAAGTTATGCACAAAAAACCTGAGGATTGTTTGCATAATGTTTTACTATGAGATTCACTCTTCATGTATGTGTAGTGGATATTAACGCATATTAGAAATTCTGAAAATTTATCAGATTTGACATTTTGTTCAGCCCTAATAAAGATAAAAAATAGAATCAGTGCATCACTGTACACACATTTTATTTTATTTATCTCTATTACTGCCATTTATTCCAATACGTCTGCTGGAATTTGGGGTCTAAAAAAACAGCAGGCACGTTATCCTGTGCAGACCAAACACACTCAGGGCTGTTAAAAATCCTACAGGTTTCAGTAGTATGATTAAGCAATGTTGATAAGCAATCTCTCTCCCTCTTTCACAAAAAAAAAAAAAAAACCAACAACAAAAAACCAGTACAGACAGGAAACTTTTGAAAGGTACAGACTTTATGGTATTAATGACACGTTAAAAAAGTCTCTAGAGGGTTTCAGTACAATGTTTCTGGTGAATAGTTCTTTAGTCCCAACAGAAAGTCTTCATGTGAATAAGACACACCACAGATAAACTTTGAGGTTTAAGGCTTTTTGAACTGAAAATACTGGACAGATTTGCCAGAAGATGACACTAATGTGTCAGAGTTACACTTTAGATTCCATATTTTCCTTTCAGTTCTTCCACTTTGCTGATGTATGCCTTCATTGCATCCTCCTTGCTCATACCTATAGAAAGACATGGTGAGAGAGGAAACATTAAAACCAATGCAGTGGAATACCCATTTAGCATGGAGTTAAATTAAATCACATTTTTGCCAGTGGCGCACATGGTTGTGCTTGAGAAATCTAATATAGAGAAAATTTTCTGATACAATGAACGCACAGGAATAACGTCGGTACAATATTTCAGCCTGTAGCTCTATGTCAGCATTTGGGCATCTGTTAAACTCTCCAAGTTTGAGAAGAAAAAAAAAGGTGTTAACATTCTCAACATGTTTACAAAATCTGAAAGTGCAGATAGGTTGCAGGTTATTTATTAAACCAATAAATGAAAAGAGAAATGAATGCGTTGTATGTACACAGCGACCCATGATAAATGAATATCATACTAGTGCAGTGTCATTGGTGTCAAATAGAGTTAATCTGGAAATCTGTTCAGATAATTTTAGTGGTGTGGTAGCCACCATTACTGGAAATGCATTTTCGCTCTTGAGTTATACACGCTTTATGTTTAACCGTTTGATCCTATCAGCATTAGAGTAAAACTGCCTGGCACTAACGCTGATGTCTCACATAGCCGGCTGATACGTGAGAACCTTGGCTGGGACTACCCTGGCCATTCCAGTAGACTTTGGAGGCAGTTTCTCACAAATAAAGGAGAAAGAAAAAGACAGTCACCAGCTGAAAAACAAAACACACCACCAATTGATCCAGCGAGTGACCCACAGTAAATTACAACACAACCAAACTTTCCATGGAAACTTTTCCAATGGAAGCCACGCTTACGCCTTTTGATGGAAGTGCTCGGAACACTTGAGGGGTAATACCAGTTGAACTACTGTTTAGTCATTCCAGTTATATGATACTGAGATTTTATCCTTTCTAACTTGGTCATAATAGAGCTGCTGGTGTCTGATGTTTCAAATGCCCTAAAGTCAGTCTTTGTATTACACAGTAAAATGCACATGCTTAAATAGGAAATTCATTTAAACGTTCTTAGTTAAATGCTTTGTTTTAGCACCGAAATAATGGCAGACCCAAACAAACAATGCAACTAACCCTTCTTTGTCTCCCAGGCATCCCACTTGGCTTTACCAGCAAAGTCTAACATGCCAGGTCGAGCTGGAAAAAGGAAAGATTAAGTAACATCTCAGATTCTACACAGCTATTTACATTCATCTTCATATCAATTCACATAAACTACATGTTACAAGGAATAAATCTTTTTGATAAATATCTGAAACATTTTCATACAGATTCATTACAGTATATGTTTCTGCACTATTTATTGAAACTATGTACAAGTATAAGCTGTATTGTAGAATTACGCAGTAAAATAGTGCATAAGCACACCGGTGTTGACGTCTCCTACAGTGGCCTGTTTGTATAGACTGTAGACTTCAAGCATCTCTGCATCAGCTGGCTTTGCCTTCAGCTGCTTCACCTCCTCTGCCGCCTTCTGAAATGCCTCCTGTGTGAGAGACAAATTGTTAAACCTCTTTTAGGCTGGGTCTACAAATGGTGGCCTTTTCAAACTGGCTAGGGCAAACTATCAAATGCATTTTAGCAGCATGCAACTTCACATATTTCATATTTATTTTGTATATTGCAACTCTTAAGTAAAAACCACCTGATGTTATATACGTTTTTTAAATGTAACCAGGGAGTTTGGACAGTTTTTCTTTCCATTTTCCTTTAAATAAAATCCATTTTATCCATGTTGACATTTATAATAAATAATTTATACTATATTATTGATTTCCCTTCTGTGTCATGAAATAATGTTGAATACAACAACACTTGTATGACTCTCCAAATGTAATTTATTAATCTAATTATTTTACATTGTTAGCATTTAAACATAAAAGAAACTTTATTAAATAGTGTGTTCATCTGTACTAAGCATTTTGCAGTGGAAGGATAAATGAAATCAGAAGACAGTCTGACACGCAAGATGAAATGAATTACTAGTAGAAACGGAAATAAATGCTTAAATGGACCAATATTCAAAATGTAAGCTTTTCAAATTAAATATTTCATGTTTGTATTAATTTTATTTATTTGTTTCATACTAACACCTCGACCTTTCATAGTACAGGAAATGGTAATCAATGAAAGTGTTCTGCAGATGCCCAGCTAAAACACAAGCTACATTAATTAAAATAGATGTTTGAGGCAAGTAGAAGCAAGCCAGATCATTAAGTGTGCTACTACTAAAAAAAAGGTAGAGCTGAATTTGTAGAATGAATTATAAGGCATGAACTTGATAGAAAGAAAGGAAACAAGCAAGCGCATCAAGATAATATTTCTGAATCTGTGACGGGATTTATTTTTGCACAATCTGACTTTCTCTCCCTCTCAGTACTGAACAATGCTGAGTGGGTTAAACCTGGACTTTTCAGGAGCTGGATTGTACTAAGAAACTAACATGACTTCAAGCTCATCCAGGTTGTGGAGAGGGAAATAATACAAAAAGGAAAATCGCCCTTGACAGAGAGAGGAAGAAACAAAAATGAAAAAAAAAAGGGGGGGGGGGCTGCATTTCTGGTTCCTGGTTTGCTACCAACACGTGAAAGAAAAATGGTGTACAGTCGAGGAGTTACAACAGATATTCTTGTTGATATTGTAAATAATCTGGGCGGTCGGTGCAGGATATCATGCTTTCAGGAGTTGAGTGAACTGCTTCCTTCCCAGTCTACACCACAGCTGAACATTGGACTCCACAATTCAAATCACCCGACTATTACTCAGTTATATAAACCATAAAACTGAACCTTGGGCTCAGGCCTACCTCTGCAGAGCAGATTACAACCGTTAAAAAAAATAACTGCACGGTCTATTTGTTTGTTTATTTATTTATTTAAAGAAATCAACGCTTTATTACGCCGCTCTGGTTCAGTGTTTTGTTTTTACATCTTCTCACTCTGAACTCTATCAGTAATACTGCAGGAAAGCAGAACAGTTTCTCGAGATGCATGCTGGGCATAAACGCTGTTCACTAATATAATGTAATGTCAATAACACCACACATTCAGTGCTGTTGGTGAGCTAGCATGCTAGCAACGGTAACAATGTCCTAAATTCAAATTGTGCCTCCCTACACCCAATATTAAACGACCTGTTAATGGTTTAATCTTCGACTGAATCATTACATAGCTATGCGGCTAATCATGAGTGTGTTTAGAGTTACAGACATGTTTAAATATTTTATTAAACTATAAACTCGTGTAGCCAGAGGCGTTGACCCCTACATCCAGCTACATATGTCTTTACATGAGTCAATGCAAAACAACTTAATCCCAGAACGTAAGCAATAAAATAAAATAAAATATAAACATACCAGTCACTCGGAGCACTAACCTCAGTCATGTCTGTAGCTTATCTGTTTGCTAACCGTCCCCTGGTCCGGTCACAGTGAACTGACTGGAGTCCTGCCTCGCACATGCACAGTTCGAGTGTACCACAGACCCCACCCCCTTCATACTATTGGCTGATTCAGCATGTACGATCAAAATAAACCAATCGTGTTTGTGATATTGAACAATGAGCTGGCTGGAGAAATGAGTGGCGTTAACTTGCCACACTCTGGAAGTCTGCTAACTGGGGCGTAGGTCACTGTCACACACTACTAATCTGAGAGGGGTTTAATAACTTTAAAAGATTATAAATATTGTCCTGAAATTGTTACTTTATTATTAAGTGTAGTAGTAAACTACACTGTAATACACCTGATATAGGCTTAAAAGCACATCTGAATGACACTATATTATATGATGTAAGATAACAATTCAGCTGCTTTAGCTTTATAATAGTTTTAACTGACAGATTATTGATTTCTTTAGTAAGTAGTAGTGTAATAAGCTGGATAAGGTACAGCAAGTTAGTCATGGCATAAACCAGGGATTTTTAAAGGTCTGTTTTATTACTATTTTACTTATAAAGAGCAAATGTTAAATTTAGATCTTTTAGGCCTATAATGCAAATTAATTAAAGAGGAGTTTTTCTATATGCTTCTATTTAACAAACCATCTTTTTTTATTATTATTATTGATTTGCCATTGGCAGCATGGTGGCGTAGAGGTTAGCACGTCCACCTCACAGCAAGAGGGCCCTGGGTTCGAATCCCAGGCTCAGGTGTTTCTGTGTGGAGTTTGCATGTTCTCCCTGTGCTTGTGTGGGTTTCCTCTGGGTACTCTGGTTTCCTCCCACA
>JBCNYH010000012.1:30582669-30597219 GCA_039654325.1 Tandanus tandanus | reverse complement strand
TGCTTAGGCTGCTGCCCCCGCGACCCGACCCCGGAAGAAGCGGAAGAAGATGAATGAATGAATGAATGAATATATATATGTAAACAGTATTCATAAATGATGTTTCTGATCTGAAAGAAAGAAAGAAAGAAAGAAAGAAAGAAAGGAAGGAAGGAAGGACGGACATGCAAACAGGGCGTTTCTGTTTGGAGTTTGCATGTCCTACCTATACTTGTATGGGTTTTCTCTGGGTACAGCCCAGACATGCACATTAGGCTCATTGGATATTCTCGATTGCCCCGAGGAGTGAGTGTGAGTAGGTTTGTCTGTGTGTTGGCTCTGCGATGGTCTGACTTCGCCCAGTGTCGGCTGAGGTAGATTCCAGCCTCCCTGCAACCCTAGCAGGATTAAGCGGTTTGGCAAACGAGTAGCGATTCACCACCATGCACAGCTACTTGAGGGCATCGATTGTGCTTGTGTGCGATTGCTTTAGCCTTGTGAATCAGTGTTTTTCTCGTGGGTGCAGCTAATTCAGTCTGAAATGATCCAAACTCTATAATAACAGTGCAGTGTGCATGCTAATGTAATTCGTGCTCAGGATGATATTTTAATTTCTGTGAGGAGCTGACTTTCTCGGTAAACGTTGAAGCCGGAGGAGAGGGAACTTTAGTAGCAGAAACAGTGGCTGAATAGTTAATTTTTTTCAACTTTGCGAGCTGATTCTGACGGCCATGTCCTCGGAAGCTGTTCTCACGGTGCGCCTGGTTCGCTCTTTTGAGCATCGAAACTTTAAGCCCGTGGTGTTCAGAGGTGTGAGATTAGATCAGAAAGTCGAGGAGTTTATTGCTTATGTGAAGAAAGGTAAGCTGTGGTATCCAGGTCTCTCCAAATTCGACACATAGTTAACTTTATGGTGGCTTTTCCTAAACAAATCCTTTATTTCCTCTTGTACGTGTAGACGTTTCTACCAGAGATGGTTTGCCCCCACCTTTTAAGAAATATGACTATGGTAAGTTAACTCTGCCAAGGTTAATACAGTCTCTTCAATCATGTTCAGTGATGTTTACAACCCTGACCAACCCCTCTCATGTTTACAGACACCATGAAGATCATTCATCAAGCACATGGAGCCAAGGTATTACAAGTGGAGTACAAGTGGTTTGGGGAAAAAAGTATGCAAACAATATATAAATGTGTTCCTGATGCTCCATGTTTACTTGGGACCCTTTTAAATGTTTTCTGGAAAGCTCTCCACTGAGCTTTGAAACAGATTAAAGGTGGTTTGGTGTTGATCGGTTGAAATACCAGTGAGTTAGTCAAAATATATGCAAACAGTGTTATACAACAAGAGCAATAATGATGATCATGATAATACTAACCTGTGAGACAGTGGTGTCGTTTAGCACGTCTACCTTACTGCAAGAAGCTCCTGGGTTCAGGTCTCAGACTCGGGCGTTTCTATATGGAGTTTGCATGGGTTTCCTTCGAGTACTCCGGTTTCCTCCTACAGTCCAATGACATGCACACTAGGCTGATTGGATGTTTCAAATAGCCCCTCGGAGTGAATGGTGTGTGTGTGTGTGTGTGTGTGTGTGTGTGTTGGCACTGCGATGGTTTAGTAAACTGTTCAGGGTGTAACCCGCCTTTGCCCAGTGTCAGCTGAGATAGGCTCCAGCCTCCCCACGACCCCATTAGCATTAAGCTGCTCGCCAAATGAGTGAGTAACTGTGAGGAATTAAAGTTTTATTCATTTATTTATTTATTTGTTCATTTATGTTTCTTTTTTGGCAAAGAAATTTAGTGATCGTTCCAAATTGTAACTATATATTGCACTTTTATGATGGTCTCTGGGACCAGGTCGCTTCTCAGAAGGACATTTGGTGTAGTTTTGCTGAGATTTCGCCATAATTACCTAGTAACACCTGTAAAATGTTAGTCTTACTTATGTTTGCAAAATGATAGTTATGAAAGGAAATGGCTCCATTTTCAAGCCAATATTACAACACAGAAAAAAACAGCTGATGTCAAATATGAAACAAATTTCACCCCATTGCCAAGTTACATTTCTAATATTGAAATATGCAAAAGTATTTACAAACTTCTAGTTGTTTTGTGTTGATGTCATATGGTTATTTCAGTTTCAGTGGTATTTATTAAGGATGAAAAAAAGTTAGGTTTCAGAAAAACTGCAAGAGCTTCTTTTCTCACTCACTGTTTCCCAGAGACGATCACTGTTAATGAGGAATCCAGTGTGGAAATAGTACAGTTTCAGAATGCAGTGCAGCTGTACAACGCAGTAACACTAAATTACAGTAGATAGTTGTGAAGAAAGATATCTTGAAATGCTACAGTGAGCTCATTTTTATCTTTTATCCTTAAACCCATTTGGATAAATGTATGGAATTAAACCATGTGCCAGCTCACACAGCTGAATGAAAGCAAAATAAACAAGCATAAGGCTTTTTGCTCCAAGGTTAACAATCAAAAAAGTTAATACATATGAATATCTAATATACATAGCCTGTAAGGGGACACGGAAGAAAGAAAAAGAAAGAAGTTTTTTGTGCGCATGACAAAGTATCACATGCACACAAGAAACTATTAGGTGCACACGACAAAGTATAAGCTATGTGTATATATATGGAAATACGTGACTTAATTGAGCTGTATTTTAACCTTGGACTCGCCTATTAAAAGCGCAGTTATGTTATCAGGTAATCAGGTGACTGATCAAGGCTGGTGTATCCCCTGCACCGAAACAGACCACAAGACTTCAAAACCCGCTTTAAGTGTTGTTCGGAGATAACATAACGGTCATGCAGTGTCTTTATAGGCGAGTCCAAGTTTAAAATACAGCTCAATTAAGTCACGTATTTCCATTTATATACATAGCTTATAGTTTCTTGTGCGCACCAGCTACTTTTTTGTGCTCACGAGAGACCTGTGTGTGTGTGCCGAACTAATATGCTTTAAACTTCAGCAGTTCAGTGCAATTAGAATAATTGTGTATATACCAGAAGCTAGATATATACAAGGGTTTTGTCATGAATTTGCTGTGTCGTCCAAGTTTGCAGTATTTTCATAGTTGGGGAAATTCCATAAAAAATAAAATTAGTAATTAGAAGAAAATATTGTTCTAAATTTTTGAAGAATTGTTTGTTGTTTTAAAAATCACGAGATATTTACTGCGGATGCTTGTCACGTGACTGGCGGCCATCTTGGAGTTTGAAACTACTTCTGTATACTGCTATAAAATCAGTAATGCCATTTCAGTTATGCTAATTATATATATAAACATATATATAATTATATATATGTTTCTTAAGTGCAATTTTGAGGGGGCTCTGACTCCAAGAATTTCATTGGCGGTAGTGATGTTTCATTGTTATGTGTGTATGACAAATAAACTTGAAACTAATTAATTATCCTCATTATAATAATTATAATAAAAATCTTTATCAGTTAATTTTTTGTACAAAACCTAAGTGATGTGCTCCCATGCAGTTCACAGAATTGCGGATTTGTACTTTGTAAGTTAGTTACATGATTTTTAACAACACGCCAGTTACTATTTTGATGTAACCACTTTAAGTCACTTAAATTTCAGTCTCACAGTCTTCATACAAATATTTGTTCTGATGTTCAAGTCTTTAAAATATCAGCAATTTTTTATAATTAAATTCTGTTTGTAATAAAAGCTATAGGTCTTTTTTTGTATTATCTTTTGTGCAAATGACATGTCAGTTATGGTGGAATTGCCCTTGATTGTAGATTAGCCTCATAATTAAATGAACACATAAACATAGAGTTTATCCCAACTCAAGACCCTCCTTCTCCACACAAAGTTTAAGCCAGAATCAGAGGCCCTGTTATACATGCATATCTAAAATAATTTGTGTTCTTAAGTTATATATACTATGTCTGTTTAAATGGCTTTGGAAGCCAGAGGTAAAAAAAAAAAACAACAACACAAAAAACAGCTTGCTACAGGGTCTTGGGTGGTCAGACTTTCCTAAATAATTGAAGGATAATGAAGAATAAGAAGAAGAATATTAAGAAATTAAATAATAATCTATGCTTAAAGCCAAACAAACACAAGCCAATGTGTGATCTTCCATTATCAGTTCATTTTGGCTAAATCCAAAAGTTTCCCAGTGAAACCACCCAGCTCATGGGGTTAATATCTTTCTTCACCTGTTTTATATTTTGTTTTGGTTCTGTGAGTCTGTGTATAATAACAAGACTGCTTGACCAGAGGAACAATCTTGCAGCACTGATTTGTTGAATGCAGAAAATTCCAATATCAAGAAATAGATAAAGGCAGTAGATTCCAAGAGAGATAAAAGTAGGGTAGTGCTTGGAGATTACTACGAATGTTGGTGTGCATTGAAGCAAAAGCTGCGTGAACATTAGGATTTCGTTATCTTATTATTTACATTTACAGCATATGGCAGACACTATCCAGAGCGACTTACAATTATCATTTTTATACACCTGAGCAATTGAGGGTGAAGGGCCTTGCTCAAGGGCCCAAAAGTGGTGATTGAACCGCTGACCTTCGGATCAGTATCCCATCGCCTTAACCACTAAGCCACCCCTGCCTGCACGAACATAATATGATTCATAAGTGCATCCCACAAGTAATAAAAACAAGTAGCAAGCCAATGTAGCAGGTTACATCTGATATATTTGAAATTATTTCTTTTACAGCAACATGACATATAAGGCGTCTTTTTATTTCTACTTACTTTTTATTGTTTTAGCAGTCAAATCACATGCAACAAATCACAAACAAATTTAAGTTGATAAAACTTACAGATTGTTTCATTGTTTGTTGGTCACCATCTTGATGGATTATAGTTCTGTGCTCGGACCACTAGACGGTGTGTGTGCTATGATCCTCCAGATCACTGCACCTGGTGCGGGGGTCATTGACACTTGTGTGCAGTAGTAAGCAAATGGTTTCAGGATGGAATGTTCACCGACACTGTTTTATTTCCCAGAGAAAACACTGTGTATGATGTATATTTGATATACCTGGTAAAGAAATGGGCACTTTTTAGAATAACGTGGCATTATATTTCTGATTACAGACTAATGAACTGGTGATGAGTTTAGAGGATGATGAAAAGCTGATTCTCCAGAGTGGCCTCGATTTACGAGCATGTGGTATAGGTAAATGCCCTCTTCCTCCATACTACTGTCACACATACATTTTACTCTTGCTGTATGGAAATTCAAAATATGGAGCTGAATTGTATTGTTTATTTGAATTTATTTCATTGCATTTGCAAAATATCGGCCTCTGTCTAAATTTACAGTTCTTTATCTTAAAAGGTTCACGTTGAAGAATTTAGGGGATCTATCAGTAGATCAGTGAGCTGTTTACTCACTTGCAAATATGAATTGTGTTTTCATAAGCTTATCTACAGTAGGAAAGCAATGCTGAATTATGAAGTTGTTTTGTTTTACTTTTATATCTCAAATTTATTGCAGACCCACCTAAATGATTGGAATGTTGATTAGCCTATCAGCCACTAAGAAAACCAAAACAATTGGCCACACATGAACTGAATGCCAGAGGGACGAGTGTGTGAAGCACCTGCTGTAAAACTGCTGCTATGCAGAGAGATGATATTGCCCCTTACGACTACTGTAGGTTCTAGTTCATACTTGGAAAGGGATGACTGAAGGAGGGAAGGTATTTAGTTGGTTGCATCCTCGCTGATTGATGCCACTAAATCTTACATAATGAGCCTAAAAATAACTTGTAACATTTATTTAGGCCAATTCATATAAATTAGTGCAAAATGTTATGGTGTCATCACCTTAAACTCAAGTTTGGAGAAAATCAACTGTAAACTTTGTTGCATAAATTTAAATTAATCATGGCACACCTCATAATTACAGGATAACATTATAGATTAATTAGTTTATTTTTGGCAAAATTAGAATAATTGTGTGTCATCTTTCAGCAAGTTCTCATTTAACATCAGTGCTGTATGTCTCTGAATGAACTTTTACAACTCTGGATGCACGTTTTAGAAGTTGTTGTGCAGGGTGACCCAAAAAACCTCACTTCAAACTCCCCACATTTCAAAGGTAAATAAAATGCAAAAGGTTGAAGATAATCAGAGTATTATTTGCACACATAAAACTTAGTGAGGAAGGAGATGCGGTGCTAAGATCTGTTGGTAGCTGTAGTCTGCATTGTTATGATATATGATAGCAATGACAATTACAAGCTGTTTGACTTGGCATTTTGTGGTGTCACACCCCAGAAGTATCTTTTGTCCTGTGAGCACTCTGACTCTAGTTGCGTGTGCTTGAAGACATCATGGTTAAGAACAGTTAATTATGGTCTAACACAGTTCAGTCATTAGCTGTGGGACTCAGCAGTTTGCTTCAATATATTGTAAGGCAAATCACCACAATGTCTAGCAATATATTACCAGTGTGCTATATAGTTATTAGCGCAGCTTCTGGCCCACACAGATGGACCGTTACATTTAAGAAACAATCGACTTTGTTTTGCATGACTTGTATATCAATCCAGCGATGCTGATTGGCTGTTATGCATCACTACTGTATGCTTGAAATCTTGTTTTCGCTTTTGTTTTACAGAGTATTTTTGGCAGTGCTTTTCCTATTTTGCTTTAGACAACATGGCCTAAACCTTTAAAATATTGACAGAATAATTACTTAATTATGAACAGAAAAGAAACACAGCCCACAAAAATGTCATGGAGAGCTCTGCTTTTAGGCGTCTGTATATTACTGTGCAGCTCTGGTACAATACATGTTAACTGAGATGAAGAGAGTGTGATCTGAGACTATAGCTCATTTTCTCTTGTGCTTTAGCTGACCACTTGTAAAATGTGAATTCCTGTAGATGTGAAACTTTACATAAAATATCAGACTTAGATCATCGTGTCACTAGGTGTGGTTGTCATGTGACCCCACCATCATGGCCGTGTCAAGGTTTTGTTTATATCCCATTTGGTCTTACTATGCTGTGTCTGTCTCTGGTCTTCTTCCAGCCAATGAAACAGAGTTGGCCTTCTTCAAGAGGAGTGACTATGAAAAGTTCAAGGCCAATCCCCAGACTGTGTGGTGAGACAGAAAAGTGACGTCTCAGGGAAACTTGATGTGTTTTTATTTAGATGAGGCAGTGCAATGTCCTGAACAGCTTTGTGTCTACCTTTATTTACGTGTCCAGGAAGAGCCAGACCAGAAGTAGTGTTTGAATTTTAATCCAGGTCCTTTAGGTCAGTGAAAATAAAAAAAAATAATAATAATTTGTCAGCAGACTTTATTTTAGACAGACATGGTTTAAGGTTACATAAGTTGGAGAAATGTAATAAAGGAAGTTTCTTTTTCTTTCTTTTTTTTTTTGGGTAAGCTTGCACAGTTTGTCAAAAAATGTATCCACTGACAAATACATTAACATATCAGCAAAAAACAATTTTGGGTTAAATACATTCATATGTGTCAAATTTTTTAGCCAACCATTTTCTTTTAATTAGCAATCAGTGTCGCATGTGACTAAATTATGTTGATCAAATAAATCTCATCAAAATTAATTTTTGTCTGTTTTTCTTAACCCTGGGTTTACACTGGGGCACGGTGTCCACGATCGCCACGATTTGAGAGAATTGTAATGAGCGTGGGGAGTCGTGGGATCAAATTGTGATGGTCTGGAGGGAGCTTGGTGGAATCGTGATGACTGTCAAAAATTCTTCCGCTATTATTATTATATTTTATTTTATACTGTATTAAATCCGCAAGGGAAACTTTGACTTCTGCATTTAATCCATCCAAAGTGAGCACACACACACTCGGAGCAGTGGGCTCCCACGCATTGCGGCGCCTGGAGAGCAGTTGTTACGATGTATTACTATCTGATGCCAATAGTGATAGAACATGGGAATCGTAGTAGAGCTTAACAGACCTTCGAGGGGATCTCGATGATTGCTTCAAGTTTCATCTTGCAGATGCACCCTGCCTCTTTTTTATACCCGTTGGTGCTCCAAGCGTGCTCATCATTTGTGGAGCTCTATGCTTTTTTGAATCATTAGATTGTGTATATCGTGCCCCAGTGTAAACCCAGAATTACAGCATTACAAAACTAGTTTTAATAGGTCCTGTGCCAACGTGAATATCATATTGATTGGTGTATGCAAGTGCATGAAAATAAATGTCCAAGTTAAAATATATTTTAATATTTAGTCTCTGTCCTTTTCCTTAACAAAATCAAGATATTATGGAAATTACAAACAGATTAATGTAGTTCTTCATACTTGAGAACATTATAAGTATAGATGTACTGAGTGTGGCACCATTTTCTGGTCTTGATTCAAATTCCAATGCTAACTGAAAATGTGTAATTGCATTTCCCTTATGAAGGTGTATAACATGAGACATGATTCTAATTTACTTGCAGAATCTGTAATTGCATTGTGCAGTGGCAGCCAAAATGAAAAATGCAAAGACATTTCATATTAAACGTTTTGTTATTTCAGTAAACATGACTAAAGTTTGTAGCTGTGTTAGTCTCACTTTAGGGGTTAGGCAAAATATTCCGTTCCCTGGTATATCCATCACAGTTAACTTTAACTAAAAAAGGATGTTTTTAATTGCTGTGATAAGCATTGGCTTAGCATGTGAAGTGTCGGATGTCATTAAGAAGTAGTGATTATAGTATAATCTTACTCTTAAAATGTTTACTGTGGGCCAACAGAGGTGAACTTTTGATAAGAGGATATTGGCCCAATGGAATGGCTGACAGTGGCTGTTAATGGGCATAAAATTACAGCCAAGCTATATCTACTTACAATATGCAATTTCCGAGAGGGTGTTCGTTCATGAGGCAATACTTTAATAGCTTAAGTACTTTAGTGCAGTGACTGAACTGCTGAAGAATCTACTCAAGTGTTATATATGATTATGCTGAGTACGATGAATGCCCCTTTCAAAGTGTATCAACACACTCAAAAAATACTGTTTTCTCTGATTTGCAACTGGTATGCACTTGATAGCATTTCAAAAAGTTTGTTAGCATACTTAGTTTTTTATTTATTGATTATTATTATTATTATCATTGTACTTCTACTGTATGGCCTAATTGTAATATTGTACCTGATACAAGTGACTGATTGTGGTTATACTGGCATGTTTCATTTAATATAATTACCAAATTAAGTTTACTTACAATTATTATTTTTTTTAATACAACTGAGGGTTAAGGGCCTTGCTCAAGGGCCCAACAGTGATGATAGCGGGGATTGAACCGCTGACCTTCAGATCTGTAACCTATCACCTTAACCACTAAGCCACCACTGCCCTTTTGAGTCTGTTAATAGATTGGAAAGTTATGTAGTGCTAGTGTTTTCTGACTCTTTAAGGTTGAGGAAGCCCATCACTGGACCGATTCAACCTGATCCTCCTCCTGAACTGTTTAGAAAAAACTGTTGAAAAAAGAAATCGCGTCATTCTGCTTGCACCGTACATAAAAATGTTTATGCATGTTTATGTAGGTGCTACATGTAAACTTAATTAATATTATATGATATGATATATAACAAACTAAAATATCAATTTTGTAAACCATTAAATCAGAGACTGCATCACCAGAGACATCAACACTTGTCTATCCCAGCTAGACCTGTGGATCAGTCCTGTTCACCTGCACTCGGTAGTGCTTTGACACAGGGCAGTTGCGTGTGCTTTCCCAGCCCCGACGTATGCGTGCCAACCTTGCGGTGACACATGGTAGCAGCAGGACACAGCGGCACACCAGCACGGCACACGGCAGCGCCACAGCTAGCATGTAGCTGGGTGGCATGTAGAACTCATAGGCCTGGGAGGAGAAGGCAGAATTCCAACCGAATACCAGTGTGTGCATGACGGCGAGAGTCAAAGCAGCATATCCTAGTCCAGACTTGTGAAAGAACATGAGAAAATATAAGTTTTCCATTCCTTATTCCCCTCATAATTACACTTTCTTTGCCTTAACTTTTTTAATATGCTACAAAAAGGTATTGTGGTCTAATTGCATTGAACTGTAATTAGCAGTTCCTTGCTGTTCTGTTTATTATTATTATTATTATTATTGTATTGCTATTATTGTGAGCTTTTATGGGTTTGCATTGCCTACCTGAATGAAGGTGAACTCCCTCCATGTGAGAATGTTGCCCACTGAAGGGAGAGATGTGATAGCCAACAGGGAGAGGACACCCAGACCCAACACTCCACTGGACAGATAAAGGTCAGTGCGCCACACACCCTGTTCATCCCATGGCTTCTCCGCACCTGACTTCACCTGAGGTACAGTATGCACACCAATGATAAACTAGCATGTCTCTATATAGCTTATTCCTCTCATACCACAAGAATTTGCCAGGGATTTCAATTAAAAACAATTTTTATTTAATGAACACTGTATCATGCTGTGGCCTGGCGAGCTGTCCAGGGTGCCCTCTCCCAGAGTCGGCTGAGATGGGCGACAGCCTCCCCGCAACCCTAATTAGGATTAAGCGGTTCAGAAAATGAATGAATGAATGTATCATGCTGTTTAATAATTTACAGTGTTTTTGCATTTATGAGACAAGCCAGTTCCTGTTATCACTTCTATTATTACAGCTATAAACATCTTTCCTCTTTCTTAAGCTGCACAATTTTGATTTATTTACCTTATCATGTCACAGAAACCGGAAAGTGCAAAGTCTGCTGTGTTAAAAACAACAATGTAACAAACACTGGCAGCTGATATTACTTCCATAAATGTTCAATAAACCTCTTAGAAAAAGCTACACTTATCATTAATGATTTCTTGTACTTCTAAATGTTTTTAATCTGTTTATTATTAGCCTACGATGTTTTGGAGTGTCCACCATACAAATCATTTCAAATATACATAGTGCATTTAATATAAACATGAATATGGATTACAGCAGAAATTATCAAAGCTGTTCTGCTACTGAAAATTAATCGTCATTTTCAGTATCACATATCCATTGCACATTACAATAGGTGAGCTGGAGCCAGTCCCAGCTGACAGTGGGCAAGAGGCAGGTGAGACCCTGAACAGGGCATCAGTCTCATTCAGAGCTAAGACAGTGGTGGAGACAGGCATTCATGCTCACGGTGGCATAGTGGTTAGCACGTCCGCCTCACAGCAAGAAGGTCCTGGGTTCGAGTCATGGGCTCCGGCGTTTCTGTTTGGAGTTTGCATGTTCTCCCTATGCATGTGTGGGTTTCCTCCGATAGTCCAAAGACATGCACATTAGGTTAATTGACTGCTCCAAATTTCTCCTAGGTGTGAATGGTTGTGTGTATGGCCCTATGATGTTCTGATGAGCTGTTCAAGGTATTGCCCCCACTATCGCAGTTTGCTAAGATGCAAAAAAAAGATGCTCCATCCTCACTGCAACCCAAATAGGATTAAGCATTTCAGCAAATGAGTGAGAGCATGTCTTTGGACTGTGGGGGGAAACCCACATGCTAATGTCACCATGCACCTTCATTCAGCAGCACTGTGGTATAAAGTCAAGTGCTACATAAAACCTGAAACACTGTATGTTCTGAACAGAGGAGCAACTTTACATTTTCACTAATGTAGAACTTTAGGTTCATTTCCCAAATTGCTTTATTTAGTAGAGTTACAGGGAGACTAGAGTCCATCCCAGACAAAGGCGGGGCAGTTTGCCATACCATTGCAGGGCAACTCAGACACATAGCCATTCACACTCACATTCACACCTAGGGGCAATTTGGAACAGCCTAATATGCATGTATCTTGATTGTGGGAGGAATTCAGAGCACCATGAGGACTAAACCCGTGCAAGCATGGGGAGAACATGCAATCTCCACACACAAATCCCCTCTCCAGGCACAGGGCTCGAACCCAGGACCTTCTTCTTGTGAGGCAGAAGTACAACCACTACGCCACAATGACGCCCTTATGTAAAACTTTCATTCATTCATTTTCTATGCCGCTTAATTCTAATTAGGATTGTGGGGAGGCTAGCGCCCATCTCAGCTGACTCTGGGCCAGAGCGTAGGGTCAACACACATACACACTTACTCTCACACCTAGGGGTGATTTGGAACAGCCAATTAGCCTGCTGTGCATGTTTTTTGGATTGTGGGAGGAAACTGGAGTACCTGGAGGAAACCCACGCAAGCACGGGGAGAACATGCAAACTCCTCACAGAAACGCCCTGAGCCAAGGAGTCAAACCCAGGACCTTCTTGCTGTGAGGCGGACATGCTAACCACTGTGCCGCTTAATGTAAAACTTAAATAATAAAATGTTTACCTCGTTATTGCATGGTTTGTGTTTTATAAAACACACAAGGAGAAAAATTCAGAAATTTCTACCCCAAACTGATGTTAGGATCCAAGTATAAAAATGTGAGTACCTGTGAGTAAGCAGCATTAATGAGCCTGCGTTGTGTGATGCTACGGAGTGGAATACACAGGCTGTACACGCCATGTAGAGCAGCAAAGAGAAAGCTCAGTAGGCCAAGCTGTTTCCTCCACAGAAGCCAGGCATCTAGCCAGCAGGGAAACCGCTGGTACTTGGTGCCTCTCCACAGCTGTAGAAATGCTGCAAACAGCCCTGGCAGGTAGACCAGGGCCAGGCTGACCAACGCCACGCACGGCAGGCTTTCATTCAGTAGGTCAAAAACTAAGCAGTAAAAGGTGTTTTGTCCATAGGCCAAGTATGGCAGAAGAATGCCACGGATAAATCCATAGCCGTGGAAGAAAAGGAAGAGCAGGAAGGTGGTGAGGGCAGGACCACGCCATGAAGGGAAGAGATGCAGGGGCTTTCTTTCCAGAGCCTGTGCACAGCACAGGCTGCCAATATCTATCGGGTAGAAGCCCATGTGCCGTGCAAGCTGAGCCACCTCATGCTTTGCTTCTGTGCTGTCACTGCACAGTGGCACCTAGAATGGAATCAGTTTTTATTAAAGTTTTTATTAACCATGAACAAAATATTTGCTGAAGACTTAACTCAGCTGAGCTTAGAGTTTGTACAGCTTAACTCATATCATTTGTCTTATTTTGTCCTTTCGTTATAGTTTTCTAAACCAGCCAAACATTAAGGAGACAAAAAAGCAATAAAAAATAAACTAAATTAGTTAGTTTTTTTTTTTTTTTAAAAAGAAACAACTCGAAGTATTTAATAATGATATTAGCATGTTATTAAATGAATAGTAGTAATGCAAATAAAAATATTAATAAGGTTGTGGGAATCTGCGTGCCTCCTTCTAAGAATCACATGGCTAGAGCATCACTGACCTGCCGACTGCCGTCTTGTGCACCGTTCTGCAGGGTCCAGGCAGAAATTGTGTTAAAGCCTTTTACAACCACACTGTCTGGAAACATCTCGGCAAGCTGCTCTGCATTAGACAGTCCTTGGCTCGTCATCTCCACAGCATTACTCACATCCACAAGAATCTTTCCTGCCAGTGCTGACCTGAGGCCCAGCAGGGATGGATAGTGCTCAGGGAACAGGGCTATGAAGACCAACTGATTGGCTTTTGCTACTGCTGCCTCCTGATTGTTCAGCTCCACTGCATCCAAATAGAGACCAGGGGAGATGCGCCTCACACAGCGACTCCCAACCGCCACACCAAACCCACATGCCACCAGCCGCATAGCCAAGGAGCGTGAGAAGTCACCAGAACCCAGTATGGCCACTGTAGATGAACTAGGATCAATGTTCTCTTCTTCCAAGAGAAGAGGGGCACTCATCTCATTTGACATAACTACTCTTCCTGTGAACGGGAAAAAGCCTTAAAATTTAATCTGATGGTGTTTTTGCATTTACAATAACACCTAAATATATCTATTTATTTTTCAATGAAAAACATTCATTCATTCATTCATTCATTTTCGCAGCCGCTTAGTCCTATTTAGGGTCGCAG
Source organism: Tandanus tandanus (assembly GCA_039654325.1). Classification (NCBI taxonomy): domain Eukaryota; kingdom Metazoa; phylum Chordata; class Actinopteri; order Siluriformes; family Plotosidae; genus Tandanus; species Tandanus tandanus. The sequence continues at coordinate 30,583,307 of JBCNYH010000012.1, read as the reverse complement.
AGAGGCTGGCGCCCCTCTCAGCCAACTTTGGGCAAAGGTGGGGTACACCCTGAACAGCAGGGCCAACACACATACAACCATTCAAACTCACTCTCACACCTAGGGGCAATTTGCAACCGCCAATCAGCATACTGTGCATGTTTTTGGACTGTGGAGGGAAACCGGAGGCAACCCACAAAAGCACAGGGAGAACATGTAGACTCCACACAGAAACGCCTGAACCCGGGAATCAATCCTGGGACCCTTTTGTTGTGAGGCGAATGTGCTAACCACTGCACCACTGTGCTGCCCAATGAAAAATATGGCACATAAATATATAACACTTTCATGCTTCCAGCAATAATTTCACTGCAGGCTTAGAAGAATAGGGTTCCTCTCAGGTTTGCATAGTCAAGAGCATGAAAAGATTTCAGATTTACATTTTACACAAACAATACCTACCTCATAAAAAGCTCCTCCATAAAGCATATAGATGTTTATGCACCAGTTAAAATCATAGCGACTGCATGTGATGTGGATATTGAAATGAACTTCATACTCGGAGGGGGGGGGGGGGGGGGGTTTCCCCCCCAAAACCAAAAAAACTCCTTTTTTCACCTGTCGGACCCCCCGACCACAAACCCGGAAAACCACCACCT
>JBCNYH010000012.1:30491615-30504617 GCA_039654325.1 Tandanus tandanus | reverse complement strand
TATATAAATATTCATTTATTTAATAACACATTAGAAATCATTTTAACATCAAATGAACTGCCTCCAAAGCAAGTCATGTATACAAACACAGTGTTATCAGTTACATTTATTTTGTCAGCAAAGATTAGCAGTAGAGGGGATTTTCAGTGATAATGCTACATATGATAGCATGCTATTTCTAGTAATATTAAACAAGTATTCTCCCAATTTCTCTAACTATTATTTACAGCAACATTCTCACTCAACACTCTGAGGTGGGGTCTAAACAAGGTGCTGTGCATGTTGTATTTCAGGAACAGGTCGGATCTGGCTGGATGATTTGCAATGTAAAGGAACAGAGTCCAGTGTATTTGACTGCACACATAGAGGCATGGGAGTGAATGATTGTCAACACAGTGAGGATGCTGGAATAACCTGTTCTTGAATGGCTAAAACAACCCCACCACTTTCTTTTCCCACCACACACACATACATTTATACACACTCTTACATAAGCAAACATGCTACTCAGACTGAATGTATAAAACATCATAATAATCAAAGTTAAAGTGTAATACAGTAACATACTCAAGATTTAAGGATAACACGGTGACAGCCTCTATCGTTCTCCATCCTTCTCTACTCCTATAACCTCCTATTCTTATTTGGAGGGACACTATAAGCACTTAGATAAGAACTGACTGTCAGTCTTGCTGTCTAAATTTGTGTATTAACCATAACATTTTCACAAGATAAACACATTGCTTTGGGTCAATTTATTTATTTGTTTATATACTCATTTTATACTTGTTTTCTAATGCACAAGATCACACCAGAAAGTATGTAACAAAAAGGAACGTACATTAAAAATACCTGCAAAAATACTCAGCATATATTTAGAGAATAAAATGATATGATGATAAATCAAATACCTTTCTTTTGGTTTTGAAGTTGTTGTTTGAGTATAAGAGGAAGCTATATACCCACTCACAGCTCCAGGGGTGCTGGTTTGACTTTGAGTTTGGACTAACGTCAGTATGAAGTCCAGTGTGTTCTCCCTGTGTTCAAGTGGGTTTTCTCCATGTTTTTAGTTAGCTACCCTAATTGCCCTTCGATGTGAATGAATATGTGAGTACTGTATGTGTTCACGGCGGCATGGTGGTGTAGTGGTAAGCACGTCCGCCTCACAGCAAGAAGGTCCTGGGTTCAATTCCCAGCTCGGGCGTTTCTGTGTGGAGTTTGCAGGTTCTCCCCGTGCTTGCATGGGTTTCCTCCCACAGTCCAAAAAAAAACATGCACGGTAGGCCTAGGTGTGAGTGTGAATGGTTGTGTGAGTGTAGGCCCTGTGATGGCCTGGTGAGCTGTCCAGGGTGTACCCCGCCCTCGCCCAGAGTCAGCTGAGATGGGCGCCAGCCTCCCCGCAACCCTGATTAGTATTAAGCTGCTTAGAAAATGAATGTATGTGTTCACGGTGCCATGTAATGAATTGGTTTCACTTTTAAGTTGTATTCTTGCCTTGTGCTCACAGTATTCCTGGGATAAGCTCTGGATCCACCACAACCCTGACTCTAAACCTTAAAACACGTCCTTAAGATAAACAATAAAATAATTACTGCCTTTTATATGGAGAAATATTATTACCACATAATAGTGGCGGCTGCTCTAAGACTACACGGGAAGATCTGCTTCCTCTACAACACAGGTGTCAAACTCAAGGCCCGCAAGAGCTTTTAAGGTATATATACATATACATATATATGTTTTCTATATAGCTTTAGCAGGCAATAATTTGTCTTGAGGATGATCTACAACACAGGTGACAAATTCAAGGCCCATGGACAAAATCCAGCCTGCTAACTCATTTTATGTGGCCTGCAAGAGCTTTCAAAGAATATGATTATACATTATTTGCAACGACTATTACCATGAAATTCATCATCCGTCCACTGGGTGGAGCCAAACTGTTTCAAGTAAACAGCTAGACATTCATGATTGCAAGCTGGAAAGATTGCAAGCTAGTTTATTAATGTCAAGCATCGTCAGAAAAGGAAAGTGAATAAAGTAAATGAGGAAAAAATGTGTAAACAAATAATATGACCATGCAGATCTCATGGTTCCCCTTCTTAAATAGTGATTATTCGGCCCAGGGCGGCACGGTGGCACAGTGGTTAGTGCGTCTGCCTCACAGAAAGAAGGCCTGGGTTCAATTCCCGGGCTCGGGCATTTCTGTGTGGAGTTGGCATGTTCTCCCCGTGCATGGGTTGCGTGGATTTCCCCCAGGTACTCCGGTTTCCTCCCACAGTCCAAAAACATGCACGGTAGGATAATTGGCTATTCCAAATCACCCCTAGGTGTGAGTGTGAGTGGTTGTGAGTGTTGGCTCTGCGATGGCCTGGCAAGCTGTTCAGGATGTACCCTGACCTCGCCCAGAGTTGGTCGAGATGGGCGTCAGCCTCCACGCCGCCCTAATTAGGATGAAGCAGCTTAGAAAATGAATGAATTAATTATTCAGCCCTTGATGACTTCAAAATTTAGGGATGTGGTCCTCAGTTAAAACCCACTGATGTACAGCTTCTCTGTATTCTTATGGCATTTGGGATATGCTCTGCTTTCAATGAAGCAAAGCAAGACATTCATTGGACAAATGCTTGAAAAACATCCCACCCCTGGAAGCTGAGATTCTCTGAGCTTCTGTGAGGACTGGGCAGGTCAGGACACTGAACTTTTGCATGATGATTGGAGGAACTGTCAAAGTGGCTGGAACCTCTTTTTGATTGACTGTTGCATCAAAGCTTTTCAGGTTATTTGGACATGGATTTTTAGCAATTACCTGCCGTTTGTAGTCTGTTTTGTTAGCCATTGTTGCTTACTAGTTTTAATGAACCTAAATATGGCGTACTTTGCTCCTTATTATAGTTTCAATATGTTTGTTTTATTAGAAAAGATCACTGGTTAAGTGTGCATGATGGCAGACAATACAAGAGACTCAAAGTTAAACAGCAGGACAGATAAATGCCCAGGATTTATTTGGTTCAAAAGTCAGGGAAAAATAGCCAGTCGTTTCAACTCTCCTGGTGATGAGGTGAGCTGACTGACAGGAAGTGCTGTGATAAAGAGTATGTACTCCTGACATTTTAATTAGACTATTTCAGGGTGTTTATTCAAAACTGGGTTTTGGGGATGTGGCTAACTTTCACAGGAGACACATGAAAATATTTATAAAAATAACATCATACAGTAATGGATTTTTTGATGTAGGGCTTTCTCTGTATGACAGACCACCAGCTGCCACTGCCACAAAAGCAGGGTCATAAAAATCATTACAGTGAATTTAAAATTTACGAGCCAGCTAATCTGTGTTAACCCCTGAATTAAAGCCTTCATAAAAGTAATCAAGCATGTTTTCAGAGTGTCATATATCCAGAAGCTGTACAAGTTTTCGTTCCTTTGTTTTTTTGTTTAAGCTTAAACCTCAATTCATTCTTATGCTTTCTGTTTGCAACTCAAACCTTAATCCTTTCTAAGATGGCAGTACTGTTGATGTGTTTAACTCAACCAAAGAAGCCACTTTATGTTTAAGCTCACAAGATTAAAAGATTAAAAGGCTTGACAGAACCCAAAGGAGGGGCAGCTTGTTGGCATAGTGGTTAGAATGTCTCCCTCACAGCAAAAAGGTCCTGTGGTCGAGTCCCGCGTTCGGGTGTTTCTGTATGTTCGCCCTATGCTTGCATGGGGTTTCCTCCAGGTACTCCAGTTTTTACCCTCAGTCCAAAGACATGCACATTAGGCTAACTGAGTGTTCCAAATAGGCCCCTAGGTGTGAGTGTCTGGCGAACTGTTCGCGGTGTACCCCACCTTTGCTCACTGTCAGCCAGACTTCCCGTGACCCTAGCAGAATTAAGCAGTTTGGCAAATGAGTGAGTGAGAAACCAAAGGGGCGATTAATCAAGCAAATAGCAAGACACCTTGTGGAATGTTAGGCTAGTTTTCCACCTAGTGGTTGTTTTGTTATATAATATCCTTGAATACTGGAAGTGACAGTATTTATTAGAAGGTAAACTGAATTCAGTTTCTAGTAGAGCTCCTGCTTGGAGCACCATAGTCATGGAGCATGGTTTGTGTCCTGTCTGGTGTCCATGCTCAATAAAACTCTGTAAGGTTGCTGCATTCCTGAGTTGATGCTGATTAGCTATTATGTATCGCTGACTTGCATGACGATGGGCAGCAATAACAAAAGATTTATTATTAATAACAAAACTGAAACCCAAGAACAGAGGCTCACCACCACTCAGACTCACACAGAATAAAAAACTTGGCACATCTAGCCACTGGGATTTTTGCCAAACTGCTCCAGCTCCTTCAAGAATTTCAGACCTGAGATTTGATGAAATGTAGACCTCTTTAATTCAAGTGTTAACTATGTTACAGTGATTATTTGACTTCTATCGTAGACAGTTTTCTTCACAATAATATAGCACATTGTTTAAGACAGCATCTATATAAATAAATAAGTATAAATTATACTGCAGCCATTTTGTTCCACCAACATTGTGCATGGCATTCAACTTTCATTCGCCACTAGGTGAGGTAAGAGGGCTTTCACAAACACTTCACTAAACCCGGACTGATGTCTTTGCTCCATGTGCTTGAAGGTAGGGTGTTCATCTGTTTTAACCGATAATGGAAGGTAATATTCTATTTTTAACGTTCTCTCTCTCTCTCTCTCTCTCTCTCTCTCTCTCTCTCTCTCTCTCTCTCTAGTTCAAGTAGGCTGAAATATGGAGTAACACCAAAGCACAGAGCAGATGTACCGTTATAAACACGGTCTCCTTTTTTACAGTCTCGGTGCAGATAACATTCGTTAGTTAGATCGTTAAATGCAACAAAAAAGAACTAATTAAATAATAATAATTAAAGTAAATAATAAATAATCAGTCATTTAAAGTCCAAATACTTGATCTGTAGTCGCACAAATAAAAAAATTTAGTCAATGAATTATAAAGAAAAAACATTTCAGATTTCAGATGAATGAATTGATAGTAATGAAAGAGAGCTTTTATTAATAACTTCCTTGTCCAGCTTACAAGATTAAACAAGGGGTGAAAATGTTTTTTGTTGTTCTTCTTGTTCTTTTTCTTGATGAAGATGATGATGATGATGATGATGATGATGATGATGATGATGATTTGTTGTTTTTGTTTTGCATCCGCTGTATATGAGAGCTTTTTTTTGGTGATTTGTAACAAGACAAAATGTTACCATATGTATAAATAGGCTAAAAAATGACGTTCAAGTCAAAACTTCAGGGGTTTTGTTTAACCCACATTTTTTTTCTTTACATCTCATACACGATCTGCCTTCTAACTTACACGCCATTCCCCTTTTTCATAGAATAGAATAGAATAGAATAGAATAGAATAGAATAGAATAGAATAGAATAGAATAAAGTAGATGGTGACGAGTCGTAGCCAGGTGTGTTGTGTGATTGCAGGGTGATAATTCTTGCCGAATAAACCCGCAGTCACGCGCAGCTCGAAAGATTCACTGTGAAATTAATCCCTCGTGCATGGAGCAGTTTGTTACAGTGTTATTACCATTAACCTAAATTACATACAGTTCTAGTTCCAAATTAAACTGAATTCGGTTTGACTACGAAACAACTGAAACTTTATTTAAAGAAATAACGGAACAGCCTTTTTTAAAAAAAACCTATTTCATTCTAGAATTTCCCTAAAGACAAAACAGCCATATAAACAATATGTCGTCTATAACTTGAACTTTGGGGGTTGTATTTTCTCCCTTTTTGACACGATATATTTTATACACGTTACTTCATCATACATAGTAGCACTCAAGCTTATAAATGTAATCATTTTATTAACCGTGTGTATTAATTAAAGCCTGAAAACTCCCTCATTCTGATTTAATAGTTGCACTGCAGCCTGTAGACTTGTGCTGCATTTGCAGTAAGTTCTCACTGTTTCTGTCATTTCTCATGGGAACAAGTCCAGCTGGGCAGCATATTTAGCTGCACATTAAGCAACGTTTTCCCGAGTTGAGAACAGCATTCATCATGTTTTTATACACCGCACTGAAATTAATCACTTAACGCTTAAGCGTCAATCAGGTCCGGTATATAAATGTTGTCTCAGTGAACCCCGGGTTAGTGCGCAGCGTCTGGGTAACGCGCTGCAGCACAAGCTCGTCCCCGCTCGCGCGTGATTAAGCGGCGGGTTTCACTCTACTCTATTCACTCCGATATGATAAACGCCTAGATGATCACCATGAATGCGGAGTAATTAAACCCTATAAATTATCTTTCACGAAAGCTCAGGATGCGCTTCCTGCAGGAGAGATAGCAGGCTGTTCGGCCATTAAGCGCCTGAATGGAGCTGACTCACAAAACGGGCGAGACTTGGTGTCCTAATTAGAATTTAATTACCTTCCAACAAATAGGATAGAGTTCTCAGACCTGCCCACGCCGAGACATAATGGATTACAACACAAAGCCGTGCATATACGTTTCATATTTATTAATCTTTATGAATTTTCGATAGATGAGTCATTATGTTCTTATTACTATCTCTATTAATTGTGTTAGGCTGCATAATAATAATAATAATAATCATCATCATCATCATCATCATAGTAATAATAATAATAAACTTATATTGCTACATTACCAGTAAAATTATTTATATTATACTATATTATATTATATTATATATTTTACTATATTATATATTATATTATACTATATTATGTTATATTATACTATACTATATTATATTATACTATATTATGTTATATTATATTATATTATACTATATTATATTATATTATATATTTTACTATATTATATATTATATTATACTATATTATATTTTATTATACTATACTATACTATACTATATTATACTATATTATATTATATTATATTGTATATTTTACTATATTATATTTTATTATACTATACTATATTATATTATGTTATGTTATATTATATTATATTATATTATATTATTACACCTAACACGCTCTTATACTGTGAATGCTCATTTGTTTAGGCCTATTACCTCTCAGAACTTCTGTGGCCATAACAAAATTCTGATGTACTGTTTTGAGATCAAATGCTTTGAGCGCGTCTAGACCTCTGGCTAAAAACGAAGACACTCGTATTGGACAGAGACACACGTGGCACAGAGTGCCTCGCTCATAGATAGGATTTCAGATCATAGACAGAGCTGACGTTGTTTCCGGCTTAAGTGAGTCCAAGTGTGGGAGAGATCCGTTTGAGCTAACAGAGTTCATGATTGCCCCAGTGTCATAAATTATAGAGACGAGGTGGAGGGTGCGGGAAGGCTGCACACCATGCGCTGTCAGTCCTGTCAAAACACGGATGCGGCGAGCACGCGCAGACTCAGTTTCCGAGGCGTGTCGACGAGCTGACTGTTAAAATGCGCTCCAATCCGCTCAGGCAATTAGCTCGGCGTCTTAGATAACGTTTCTCAACGCCGTATGCATCGTCACATTCAGAAAAGAATAGCTGGTTGCAGAGCCGACTGGTGTCCCTATTGGAAAGCGAAGAAAGACAGAGTGGTCGTGAGTTATGGAAGATCCGCACGATCCCTCCAGTCGGAAGCCGGACAGTGCGTCTCTGTCCCTGAGCTTGGTGTCTCCACCGCCTCCTCTGCTGCAGCCTGCATTGCATCCAGCTCACAGGACCACTAACTTTTTTATAGATGACATTCTCAGGCCTGACTTTGGCTGCAAGAAGGATCAGGGAACAGGAGTCAGGGAGCGGCCTAATGACTCTGACAGGGGAATTCAGGATAGGCCCACGCCACCCGGAACGCCGTGCCATGACTCCACCGACAGCGTTTCCTCTTGCACTTCTTCTTCGGTGTCGTCACCAGCAAGCCAGAGAGAGTCCAGAGCGGATAGCGGATCAGTGCAGGGCGCAACGTTCAGGAGTGAGAAAGCGGCGGGCGATAACGACCCTCGCGCGAGTCTTTGGCCCGCCTGGGTTTACTGCACCAGATACTCAGACCGGCCTTCATCCGGTAAGACAACGGGTCATTACAACTGGTTCAGCTCACAACACCAAGTACTCGGTGAATGGTGTAATTGGTGACCAATTATAGTTTCCATTTAATTTTTTTTTCAACAAACAAAGGTTTAAAAAACAAGCGACAGTTTAATAAAGCCACAATGTTGCGTCCACTCTCAAATTCGTCATGTGTTAAAAGTTTTCGTTACAATGTTAGGAATTGTTCTAAGATGATATGCGTATCTACAGTCCTGGGGGGAAAGTCGTTGCACATCTTGCATATTGGATAGGACTTACAGGTCCATATAAACTAACTAAGATCTCCTTTTGTAGGTAACTGCATACTTACAAATACAAATAAAGTTTACTCCACGCCTTCTTAAGCTTTTTTATTTTATTTTTTTTACAGACAGACTGATTTAAGCATTTTATAATTAACATAGTTAATGTTGTTAAGGAATAAAAGCCTACTCATTATTTAGCGAACATAATGCTACCAGTAAATGCCCTCATTTTATATGTACTTGAAGTTAAACCCCTGGGTTGATGTCTATCATATTTGTCAAGAAAAATAAACGTTTACCTACTATTAGGTACCCTAAAATAGTCTACGATATGCTACATGAATGGAAAAGCTTTTTATTTTTTTAGTTTCACGCTTTTATTCGAATAACAAACTAACAACACGTTCCAAAATGTATCTAGTAGCGCTTTGAATTCATTTTGATTATAAATGTTGCACTACTGTGAATAGTAAGACCTTCTTTACCGTTCTACCGAGGATTACATCATAATTTCACCAGTATGTGTGTCCCAATTTGTGCATAATAAGTACGAGCTAATATTTGACAAACATTTTCAGAAAACTGATTTAGGACATGAACTTGATTCACTCATGGCTCTTGTCTCGAGGCTCGGTGTGACTAAAAAAAGAAATAAGAACAAAAAACCCTAATATACGACCCAAAATAACGCAATAATAATTCCAATTTAAATTACTGCGTGTCGCGCAAACCTAGAAAATTATTTGGTTACAGAAAGTGTATAACAACAATGTCCAATTTGTAAAATTAGCATATAGAAAATCCAACACACGCTACACAGGGACAGGGCTTTGTGTCCTCGACTGATAAATAGGCTACATATGTAAAGACCTGTTAATATTCATTAATAGTACAGTGTTGTTATGGGATTATTAAGGATGGATTTGTCTCTGGCTCTACACACGACAAGCCGGAATTATTATTATCATTCCTCATCCCAAGAGGGGAACATGCTGATGTGTCGTGCAGAAATTATTGAAACCTGATTATATCCGAGTCCCTGTTGCAGACCTTTATTCGGTGGAGTTTTTCCTCAGTTTTTCTCACGTTTAGTAAGATTATTGTGTAATTCAGTCTAACGGAGAACATTATAGGCTAGTTATAAATTAAGCTAATGTAGCCTACAAATACAAATGTGCTTAATAAAGAAGGCTTATTAAAAAAAGATTTAGTTCATTTAGGCTAGATTACAGGAAAAATCCCACAAGCCATGGATATTTAACCTTTGTCCTTCTGTTATAACTTTAATATAACATTCGGCCTTAGAATCGTTGTAATGCATGAGATCGAAGTGTATACAGCATAAAAATGCAGTGCATGGTGCTGGAGTGGTGCAGTGATTATCACCGTCGCCTTAGAAGTTTCTGAGCTCGAGCCTCACGGCCGATTAAGGTCTTTCGGCCAATTTGGGTACCGATTTGCGTACTCTTTTGAGAGACAATTGTGTACCCTTCAGTGCCGGGCAATTTTTGTACCTTATCCAATAAATAAGTAACTAATAGGCTATGCATTTTTGGCCACTTTTCTCTTGCAACCCTGTGGTAGCTGCAGGGACAATTGGGGGTTGATATAGTACAGATTTGCTCCATCTGTTGTTTTACTTCACTTTGTACAATTTCTACTAGTCAAAAGGTGCAATTGTGGTCTCTTGAAGAACAACACTGTACATCTGAGTGAATATTTTTCAAGAGTGTACTTGTAAGTACAGATATGTTCTAGTCTAATTCTTCCATTTTTAGTGTAGGAATTCGTTTGGGATAGGCTAATTGTCTATTTTCTAAATCCTGATGTTTTAAAATTATGCTGACTATTTTAGTATCTAATTAGTTAGTTTAAAGGTATTAGAGACCAAACAATTACTAAAAACATTTATTTATGTGTTAAATTAAAGGCGAGTACAAAAATATGAGAGTCGTACATGAAGTTGATTTTAATAGAGAGTACAAGTTTTTTTTACAAGTCATTTGTCTCAGCTTCAGGTCAGTCCAAAATTTAGGTCATTTTAAGTGATACGTTCAGAAAACCACTGTATGAACCAGGTACTCGAGTACACGTTCTGTATTTAATTTCTGAGCATCTCAAGATTATTAAAGTGCTCAGGTTATAGAGGTGGATTAAAATGTGAGGATGGTATGGACAGTGTAAGTACAGCTTATTTTTACAGCTCTAAAATGTAACTTAATAAATGTAGGCAAAAAGAAAAGTTACACATAAGGGAAAACGAATCTTCTTAAAATGCTACGTTAAAATATTTGAAAAGAAAAAACTGTTTCGACATTATCCGATGTAATAACAGTTTTTTTTTCTGAAAGGGTTTTAGTTTACATAATTATTTCACATATCGACGCATCACATCCTTGGTGTTTAACCTGCATTTGAATTGGGAAATGGATTTAATCTGATTTATTTTGTGTAATCATGTAACGTCGACCTCTTCTTCTTTTCTTCATAAACTCTAGGCGAGTATTCAATTTCGTTCACTTTCGCACACACCTGATATTTGAAAAGCATTATTATTACAGAATAATAACGTACAAGCGAAACAGCATTCACACTAAATGGGAGCGAATAGGGAGATATCCTAAAATATATAATTTGTTGCTTCACAACGAAGGCTTATAATGATACATGCATACATACATACTACTACTAATAATAATAATATTAATATATTAATAATAATATTGTTGTTGTTATTTTTATCGTCATAATCGTCATCATCATCATGATCATCATCACCATCACCACCATTATTATTATTATTATTATTATTATTATTATTATCATTATTATTATCATTATTATTATTATTATTATGCAATATTATATCAATATACCTGTATTTATTATCTTATATAATTTTTTAAATATTTAAAATACTAAACAAATAACAATAATAATTATAATAATAAAAAGTAGCTAAAATTATTATTTGTACACTACAATCCCTTTCTAACCTCTCATTATTAATCGGATTTATTTATTTATTTATGTATTTTATTTTTGTTTTTATTTTTTTTATTTTTTTCAGACAACCCATAATTTTTGTTTGGCCGAATGAGCTTAGTATTCAAGGATTCGTCTCGTTGTTCTCACACCAGGCCCCAGGACCCGCAGACTGAAGAGAAAGAAGAGTCAGACAGAGAATAAGAGGCCCAGGACGGCGTTTACGGCTGAGCAGCTGCAGCGGCTGAAGGCGGAGTTCCAGCTGAACCGTTACATCACCGAGCAGCGGCGGCAGACCCTCGCGCACGAGCTCGGCCTCAACGAGTCGCAGATCAAAATCTGGTTTCAGAACAAACGCGCCAAGATCAAAAAAGCCAGCGGCTACAAAAACACACTGGCGCTGCATTTGATGGCGCAGGGACTTTACAACCACTCTACCACCACCGTCCAAGAAGACAGTGACTGAAGGACACAGCGGCCGGACTAAAAAATAAACAGCAGGACTGCGTTTAATCCATGGACACCGATGTGTCTGAAAATAAGTTTGAAAAACTCATACTGAATAACCACTAATAAGTATTATCATAACTTACATATGAAACATACTGTATTACACATTTGTAACATACCATCTGTATTTTTCGATGTCTATATCTGTGTGTTTTATGTCTATCTTTATCTTAACATCACTTACATTTTTTAAAATCCATCCGACTATAGAAGACTTGCAAATATCTCGATCTCATGCCAAAGATTTTACCAGATGGAAAGACAGTGGCTTGTTATGCAGCCTGTGTGGTACAAGGCAGATGAATAGACTCTTTTTGGGAAAATGAAACGGAAGATTGCTGCTTCAGTACAGTATGTAGACAGGACATTGGACATCGCTGTGGGATTTAAAGAACTTGACTATCCGAATGCCAGTTATAGCCTTCTATTCAAACTTGTTCTGTCCAAGTAAACATTTTTATAAAGGGAGATATATTTTTCTTCTTCTGGTAATAAATACTGTCTGTTGAGGGTGCATGAAGAGACTATACCTGTTTCATTGTTGGAGTTTCATCTAGTTCCAATTCATGTGTTCTGAAATATAAATTATTCACAGCAGATTTATAAACAGCCATAGCTGTACACACACAGTCAGCATTTCTTCACTATGCACACAATGTATGCCTGTAAGTTTGTATGACACTGTATATAAAAACACCACTCAAGCTGCATTTTGTTCACCAGTCTTCGCTGCTGTATTTTGAGATGATAGTTAATTTATGCAAGATAAACTGTGTTTTATATGCTTATACAGTACTGATCGTTTAAGTATAAGACACCATATGTTTATACAAATTAGGCTAGTTTGAAAAATAAACATACAATCACAAAACACACTCAAAACGTGATAGCTAAACGATGGCTATTGTGGATATAAATTATGAATGTAGTTTTCTCTTATCCACCTTATTCAAAGATTCGCCGGTGCTATAAATCAATCAGAAATTGAAAAGAAGTTATTTTCCCACTGTATCAATATGGCAATGTTAACAAACTGCTTTACCTCTGGCTACAGCCTAAACCGTCATATGCTGTGAAACTAAACGATGTAAGAAGTATACTCAAGCTTATTTTAGTTTTGTTGGGGGGGGGGGAGGGGGGGGGGGGGGGGGGGGGGGGGGGGGGGGGGGGGGGGGGGGGGGGGGGGGGGGGGGG
>JBCNYH010000012.1:30430421-30445175 GCA_039654325.1 Tandanus tandanus | reverse complement strand
CCCCCCCCCCCCCCCCCCCCCCCCCCCCCCCCCCCCCCCCCCCCCCCCCCCCCCCCCCCCCCCCCCCCCCCCCGAAAGAAAAAAAAAACCCAACTCTATTTTATATGAATACATCTACTGAGGTCTTATTAAACCCAACTACCTGTGTGAGCCATCAGTGCTTTTTTATTATGACACATGTATAATCAGAATCAACCAATTTGATTGAATCAGAAAGCCAGTAGGTGCTTGTAGAGTTTCTACAAAGCTGTGTGAATTTACATTACCAAACTGTGCTAGCTAGCGACACACACACACACACAGAGAGAGAGAGAAAGAGACAGAGAGACAGTTTTAATCCAGCCGATAATGACCTCAGAGCCCAGGAGATGAATCCAACTGTTAAACTTTACCCTAGAGTTACCATAGAACAGCTCAGTCCACAATAACACTAAATAACGACATAAAACAAAAATCCAAATCACCCACCATTTTAAAATCTCTAATAAAAGCAGACAACAGAGTTTTCGACGGAAATCCAATACGTCCTAAACAGACAGCTTGCTAAGTTTGTGGTCAGTTTTATTTACAAATCGTCCAGAGTTCCACAGGAACGTATTTCCGTTTGCTCAGTTCACTTCCGCCCCGCTGCTCTGTCATTGGCTGAATTTTTTGACCAATCATAGCAATAGCATATGACGTCATTACTCTCCTCTTTAAAAATAAAAGAAAAAATAAAAGAAAAAATAATTAAAAGAAAGTTACATAAAATAAAGTGAAATAAAATAAAAATACAATAAAATAAATCATCCAAAACTTCAACCAAAACTATTTTGTTTTGAAAATGTATTATTTGGCTGCACCAATGTTTGAAATTTTTGATTAGGTACATTGTAAAGTCTAAATGTAGGCTGGGCGGCGTGGTGCAGTGGTTACCGCGTCCATCTCACAGTCCCGGCCTCGGGTGTTTCTGTGTGGAGTTTGCATGTTCTCATGCACTTTTGAATAATTGAGAAATTGCCCCTAGGTGTGAGTATGTTTGTGTTGGTCCTGTGATGGTCTGGTGAGCTGTTCAGGGTGTACACCGCTTTCGCCCAATAACGGCTGAAACAAGCCTAGTAGGATTAAGGGGTTCAGCAAATGAGCGAGTATAAAAAGGAAGCTAAGCATAGAATGAAGAAAAGCTTGAAATACTTGAATAATTAAATCTTTTAATCTTTGTTTTCCCTTTTCATGGAATTTAAAATTACTTTCATGTGGTTAATTATTCTCATTTCCACCTACAGATAAAATTTAGCTGTTGTTTTGTGTCCTGTTTTGCAGAAATGACCTCCCTTTTTACGTATACGGGAGAAGGAAATAAGAAATGAAATGTTTTTTTTTAACCCATGTTCCTGTATAAGCTGACTATGAGTGGCAGGGAGAACGCCTACAGCGTCACGTGACATCGCGGACACAATATGGCGGCGTCCAGTGTTTTTCAGAAAGTGAGAACAGGCTCGAAAATCGGCGCTCAGTACGACCAAGAGGGTAACATCATCCAGGTATGCGTACACTGTAATGTGTTTTAAATAAAAAAAACGAACAGATCTAATAAACATGTCTCTGCGTGTGTGGGTTGTCAGATCTAATGTTGTTGATAGCGAGGTAGCATAGCTAGCATCCCTGGCTCAGTTGGTTACCAGTGCAGTGAACGCATTTTACCTAGCTAGTTAAAGTAATTACAGTGCTATCAGTCCCCTACGAGCACCAGCTGTCATAAGATTTATTAGGAGTTGTTAATTTAACACATCATTTTCCCTGCAGACACAAAATAACGACGTCAGATTTTATTAACACGCCTTGATCATGTGATGCCTGACACCCAAAGCTTTTTTTTTTTTTTTTTTTTTTACTGCATCATCCTGTTAAAGTGGACCCGAATGGGAACTAGTAACTGTAATTGGTCTCCGTATTTATGTTACAAGTGGACTTTAAAGGGGTCTCAGTTTTCATAATAGAAAGTTTATAACTGATTTCAGACCATTTGTTTACACCACAACTCCTTCAACATAGTTAATTTAATTATTATGAATCACTTTATCCTTTATTTGGCTCATGGGGAGGCTGAGGCCCATCCCATCCAACTCCAGGTGAAGGAGGTGTACATCCTGAACAGCTCGCCAGAGCATCACTAGGCCAACACACAAGCATTCGCACTCACATTCACACCTAGTGACAGTCAAGAATATCCAGTTAGCCTCATTTGCATGGAAACCCAGACGAGCATAGGGAGATCATGCAAACTCTACACAGAAATGCTTTCGCCGGGCACAGGGCTCGAGCCCAGGACCTCCTTGCTGGGAAGTGAAAATGCTAACCATTATGCCATCATGCCACTTGCCTTTAGCATAGTGTAATATGAACACTGTAACATATGCATGAGCGTACAACATTGTGTCACAAGATACTTTGATTTGGTTTGCAAAGCAGATCTGAAGTAAAATACCTGGAGCATTATTGATGCTGAGCCATCAAAATCAACTCCTGCTTCATCCGATAGAGCTACCGACTGTACTGCTGGCAAATGAGTGATTTAGGGTAGAAAAAAAATGCATGCAGTCAATACACTTTTTACAAACTGTAGTGCATTCTAATGGAATTTTACAGTTTGTCCCTGTCACTGACACAGTACTTTTACCATTGGTGCGTAAGAACGTAAGCTTTGATTACACCACGGTGACTTTGCTTATATATTATGTTGTGTTGCGATCTAAAACTGCTGACATGGTTGTGGGATCACATGACCCCACAGAAAGACACTTTGGTTGTTTGTCTGTTAGGTGAAAGACAACCGGAGCTATGTCTTGTGCATCGACTTTCAAGTTCTTTATCTGTAAAACAAAAGATTAAGTGGACTTAGGCCACTTTGTTCTACTGTACACAAATCAAATGGATCACAATATGAACTACAATCGAACCGAAGCAGCAGCTCTGAATGTGGTCTGATAATGGCTCACTTTTTTTTTTTAATGAGTCTTGTTCATTTGCTTTATTCACATATGTACAGAATGTGCTGAGTCATCAATCTGAGAACACTTGGAGCAATGAAGTGTGAAAACAACCAGGTGAAATAATCAGAGGGTTGGCTTGTATTGTTGTTGATGTGGTACAGGTGGAGACACGTGAAGATGAGGAACAGAATATCAAGTTGGCTGAAATCCTGGAGCTGTTGCTTGCTGCTGGGTATTTCAGAGCACGCATCAAGGGCCTCTCACCGTTTGATAAGGTACCCATCTTTAAACGGATTTAAGCTCTTTTCTCCTTAAACATGCCATTCAGCATTTTCCTGAGACATAAACTATTTTTTTTACAGGTGGTTGGAGGCATGACATGGTGCATCACAACATGCAACTTTGACATAGATGTTGATCTGCTCTTTCAAGAAAATTCCACCATAGGACAGAAAATGTGAGTTGGATTTGGCAGATCAAAACCCTGAAATATTCAAAAAGTATGATGAATGTCATTTCATTGTGTAACTTTGTGAAGGATCCATTAGCGGGAATCATCAATAAATAAGTGGGCGGCACGGTGGTGTAGTGGTTAGCACATTTGCAAGAACGTGCTAACATCAAGAAGGTCCTAGGTTTGATTCCCAGGCTCGGGCATTTCTGTGCGGAGTTTCAATGTTCTCTTCGTGTTTGTGTCCTCCTACAGTCCAAAGACATGCACAGTAGGCTGACTGGCTGTTCCAAATTGCTCCTAGGTGTGTATCTGAGTGTGAATGGTTGTGTGAGTGTTTGCCCTGCAGTGGTCTGGCAAGCTGTTCAGGGTTTAGCCTACCTTTGCCCAGTGTAGGCTGTGATGGGCATAGCCTTCCTGCAACCCGCATAGGATTAATAGAATAGTCACTCAGGTTTCTATTCATTTGCGTATAAATCTTTTGCCTTTTACTAAAGATTTCCATGGAGAGGAATGTTGATGAGTTCCGTAGATTTTTGTAGGCTTTGTTAAGGCAAAGCTGTTCATTTTTGGGGGCAGCCATAGCCGAATGGTTAGAGAAGCGGCTTTGGGGCAGAAAGGTCGCTGGTTCGATTCCCGAACCACCAGGAAAAATGTGTAGCGGTGGGGGAGTGAGCTGCACGATCCCTTCCTCCACCTTCATGGCTGAAGTGCCCTTAAGCAAGGCACCTAACCCCCATCTGCTCTCCGGGTGCCCCCAATGTGTGTGGCTGCCCACTGCTCCGAGATAGAGAGAGAGAGAGAGAGAGAGTGTGTGTGTGTGTGTGTGTGTGTGTGCTCACTTTTGTTGGGTTAAATGCAGAGGCAATAATTTCCCTTGCGGGATAAATACACTATAGCAAAATCAAAAAAATAAATAAATAAATTAAGGGGTTCGGCAAATGGATGAATCAATCAATTAATCAATAAGTAAGTTTTCATTAACGTATAATAATAATTAAAATAAAGCTGTTAAGTTTTTGGAACCTGACAAAAGGCTGTTTACAGGTGGGGCGTGTCCTTTTTCATGGAGGGTGCTATCTTGCCCGGTCATGTTTTTACAGTAGCACAGAACTGTACAGGCTTCAATTGATTGCAATCTGGAACCTTACCAGTAGATGTCGCTATATGCACCTAAATCTTACTCACTGTGTCTTTAAATCAAAATGCTTGAACAATGTGTAGCACGTTTGAAAATAGTCATCGCTTATCCTCACTAAAATATTTAATATCTCATAATGATCTACACATTTATTTTTCTGCAGAACACACACATTTACTCATGATATGAATAATTTAATATGTATCACTGAATGTGTTTTGAAAAACAGTAACCTGTTAAATATTTATATGATCAACAGATATAGAGTATCTATAAGCTGTAGTTATTAGTGCTGGATAATATTTTTGTACTAATATCAGTTAACATTTCTAGTTTTAGTTTACATGTAGTTTTAGGACAGAACTGGTTCCTGCGGTCCTTGAGTCAGTATTATTGTTCACATTTAATTCAATTCAGTTTTATTTGTATAGCGCATTTTACAACTGACATTGTTGTAAAGCAGATTTACATAGTAAAAACTAATTTGATAAAGAATTTCTCTACAAACCCTACACATCCCCAATGAGCAAGCCTACGGCAATAATGGCAAGGAAAATCTCCCTCAGACGACACGAGGAACAAACCCTGAGAGGAACCAGACCAGGACTTCTAAGATGAGAACTCCAACCATTCATTCATTCATTTTCTGATCCACTTAATCCTAATTAGGGTCGCTGGGAGGCTGGCTTGCCAGGCCATCGCAGGGCAGAAACACGCTGACGGCTATGCAGCCTACTCTTGACGAAAATCAGCAATGGTTCTTTTAAATGCCTCTCACCACAGACAGTGAGAGACATGGCCTGCATTTGATAACCCAGTTAGCTGCACCGGGGGGACAGCAGTGACATCCCATTGATAGTGGGCCTTGAACCCCCGACCTTTTAATCAGTAATCCAGCACCCTACCACCAGGCCACCACTGCCCCCTAGAGCTCCAACCAGTAGTAGCATATCAGGGTGGATCACAGGATTCAAGAAGCAGAAGGATCAGGATCACTGGTATCTCATAAGTAGCATATGTACCTCTGCAAAAACAAACCGAGGGGGGGGGGGGTGTTAGGTATGCTGATGCTCATAAGAGTGTAATGGTTAAAGAAGACAGATTATTAGTGCTGAGTGGAAGCAGTGACTCCGGCATGACTGACTATGACAGTATAACTAAAAAGAGGGAACCAGAAGGAAGACACATGAGGGCACCCTGTAACATGACGCAATCAACCACTCCACTGATGCTGTGGCTCCGCTGAACGCTCTCCCATGATAGTGACCGAGGCTTAAGTGTGTTAAGGCACTTATTCTATATATTTTTCTTCTTCTTTTCAGAGCGCTGACAGAGAAGATCGTTTCTGTTCTACCCAAGATGAAGTGTCCCCATAGGCTTGAGCCACATCAAATCCAAGGCCTTGACTTTATCCACATCTTTCCTGTCATCCAGGTGAACTAGGATCCTGTTTTCTGAGTTGTAATGTTTAAGTTTCTTTAATACCCATCATTGTTTGGTTTGCGTGTTGTGGCTGGATGCCACACAGCAAATCATAAACAAATATGTTGCCAGTGCACTTATTATTAAAAATTATTTAACTTTTTAATTATATTTTTGTGATGCAGCATTATGCCAGTACTGTAGGTTATGCAAAACATTGAGTGCTTCTACCTCTCTGCTGCTGCAGTGGCTGGTGAAGAGAGCGATAGAGACTCGGGAGGAAATGGGAGACTATGTGCGGGCCTACTCTGTTTCTCAGTTCCAGAAAACACACACCTTTCCTGAGGTGAAAGAGCACTATACTCCACAGTATTGTTGTTTTCTGCAATGTGGTCAAATTAAAATTACACGTGTATATTAATAAGCAGGGACAGTGGTTGATCCTATACATAACCTAACAAACAGATTTAAATATCATTTATATGATTGAATATTGATGTGATGTGGTTTCCTGAAAGACATTTATAAAAAAATGCAGGTGTCCATGCTTTGTAACACTCAGTAATGTTTCTGATGTGGGAGAGTTGTCAAAACAGTGGACTTTGTATTTTCTGGGTTACTCATTAATATGAAAAACTGCAGTTTTTAAAAGAGAAAGAACTAAACCAAGGCTTGAGAGTGAAGCAGTCTTTTACGTTGTAATGTATGTTTTAAAGACCTCCAGTACTGTTAAATATTTATTTGGGGTAAGAGGACAAAAACTTCAGGACAAGCTTTTATTAGCAATCTAAAAGGGCATTCGGAGAGCATAAACCTTCACCAAGCCAAAACAATAAAGTACACAGGACCCCCTACTGGACATGCTGTAATACCCTACTTCCAAACTATCTTACAATGTTAAAAATCTTTTTTAAAAAAACAGCTGAATCCTGAATTTGATCTGGATCACTGCCAAAACTCTAATTCCATGTTACATGGCCCATACTCCACCTCTCATTTCATTCACACCAATCCACTCATAACATTTTGTTGAATTGGTTGTTTAACCAAACAAACACTTCAACGCTGGCAAATATTTAACCTCCTCGGCAAAGGTTATAACAACAGTTCTTGGTGACAGTGCCTTGCGGTGGCAATGGTTCATGTGTTTTGCCTCACACCGTCTCTTTCATTATTTTCTTATAACTACGTGCCTTGTCATGTTTTATTCCTTACATACACCCCAGCAATCAGACTACACAGAGCTTTACACTTAGCTAGCAGAATAGCTCGCTCTTAATTGGATCAATGATTTGAACAGTATTTGTATCATGAGTGAATATTTTTGCAGGATGAAGAGTTTGAGCAGAGGAAACAAAAAGCAGTAAGAACAGTAGTGGATGTATCTGTGAGTATCTCAGTATGTCTCTTCCGTTTAAAAACTCTGGCATTCATATTGACTCTCTAGTGAAAACTTGTGACACTGAGAATTGTAGTGGATGACACATTTTAGTGTATCATTACTGTGGTAACATTATCCATGTCAATGATTCTGGTAGAAAATCCAGTATAAGGCGTGTGTGTGTGTGTGCGTGTGTGTGTGCGTAGAAAGTGTATGCTCCTCAAAGGCGGTATAAGAGGCAGGCTGATGCAGGGGAGCTCCTGGATGAAGAGTCCAGGGTTCACTCCACTCTGCTTGAGTATGGCAGGTAACAGATATGTACACTGAAGTACCAAATAGATAATCTGCCATGTCCTTCTTCTGTTCTACTTACTCTCCTGTTCTAATTATTCAATTCTTCTTTTTGCACTTCATTCAGTCATGCTTGCTTTATGTTATCACCTTTATTCTAGTCTTTGTCTTTAACGTGTAGTACATAAGCTTTTTATGTTACTGAATAATGTAAACATTATTTAGAAACAACACAAAGTAATTCTCTGTAATTATAAATAGCACATCACGTTAAAGGTGCCCATTCACGAGCAAGTAGCCGATGTGATTTATCTTCTATTATCAGTCCTTTTTGGCTGAATACAAAGGTTTCCTTGTGCAACTACCCCAGCTCACTATCTCTTATTCACTTCACATTGTTTTGCATCTTGTTCTGGTTCTGTGTCAGTTAACAATAACGAGACCGCATGATTAGAGGAACAATCTTGCACATCTGCGATAACATACAACACTGATATGTTGAAAGTGGTAAAATCAGAGAAAGTGGAAGAGTCGAAGAAGTCATATGATTCCAACATAAATAAATATTGTGTAGTACCTTTTAACTACAACACACACACACACACAAACAAACAGATTACGGTCTTTCAACTCACAGGTTTTTTACACTTCACATCATTGGTGTCTGTGTTCATAACCACTATTTTGTTATAATGATAGTTCTGCGCTCTTGCCTTGAGATGGCAATGTTTATGTTCTCCAGTGCAAATGGTTTTGGAAAAAACATCATGGCTGATTCCATTTTATTTCCAAAAGGTTACCACTGTATTTCATGTTTATTTAATATGCCTGGGACGGTAACCGGCACCTTTGAGTCTTTTTCACCTTATTGCACTAGTGGTGTTTACACCCCTTCCTAAAGATCATTTCACTTCACAATCACCTTCTCCTCACCCTCTTCTTTCCTCTTCTTTCCTCATTCCATCAGTTCATGCCTAACCATTCCCCTCTACATGCAGTAAGTACACGTGTGTTTTAGTCAGAAGATTTCCATTCCTTAGAGAACCACAGTTGTTTTTGTTTTTGTCCCTTTTGGCATGACCTTTTCAATTGAATGAAATGCATTTTGGATACATGCAAGATCAATGTGTGTTTCTGTATGCTGTGTCAAAACTACAGTTTAGCAACTATTTAAATGTTAACAGTCTCCATGGTAAATAATACAGATCTAAAATACAGTGCTTTCTTTCCTATCTTGACAGGCGTTATGGATTTAGCAAGCACTCCAAACAGGACAAAGTGAGTAATGTGTTTCATAATTTCCATTTCTTTATTCCATAATATTCCATTTCTGTGAACTAAAAGATGTTGACACAATAAATTCTTATTAAATTGTCTGTGCTGTTAAAATGGTGTTTAAAGGAGTCCCTTCACTTAGCAGGCATATTAAATAAACATGAAATATAGTGTTACCTTATGGAAATAAAACTGAATTGGCCATGATGTCTTCCTAAACGTTTCAATGACCCCTGCACCAAGTGGGATGATAATAGTAACATCGCCATCTTGAGCCAAGCGAGTGCACAGAACATGCTTAAGAACATGTTCCATCTTGTTACTGTTATTGTAAACGGACACAGAACCAAAACAAAATGTAAAGCAGGTGAATAAGAGATACTAAGTACATGAACTGAGGTGTTTTTTCCCAGAAACTTTGGTGCTCAGCCAAAATAAATTGATAATGGAATATAAAGCACATAGGCTACTCAATAGTGAATGGGCACCTTTCCCTGAATCAATTTTATAAAGTGACTTGCGTTAACAGTGATAAAGTGAGTATAATCGAGGTCCTTGAGAGGTTCTATAATAAGTTGTCACAAGCCCGTAGACCACAAGAACGCTCTACAAGGACCGCATCAAGGATCCTCTCCAGTTCAGTAGAATCGGCCCAGGACAGCTTGAGGACACAGAAACCAACAGATCGAGCTGGTGGGCTTTTGCAGTCAACATACCAGTGCAGCTAACTGGGTTATTAAAGGCCAGCCATATCTCTCACTGTCTGTGGTGAGAGGCATGTAAAAGAACCATTGCTTTCATTCGTAAAGAGTTGGCTGCATGGCCTGGTGAGCTGTTCAGGGTGAGGCTGTGAGTCAGCTGAGATGAGCGCCAGCCTCCCCGCGACCCTAATTAGGATTAAGCGGTTTAAAAAAAACAAATTAATATCGCTAGCATTGAAGTTGGTGACTCGGCACTTGATGCAGAGGATTCTGGGAAGGGTGAGCCAACCTGTTTGATGTGTTGCTTTGTTTTATAGGATGAAGAGAAGAAGCTTTTAATGGCTCAGGGAGGTCAGAGTCTGCCCCCTGGCATGACCGAAATTTCAGAGGAGGAGGATCTACAAGCAGCAGAGGAGGTCAGTTACATGTTTAAACATGCAAAGTTATTCTGCAGTATTTCAACTTGTATCAACCTTCAACCAAATATGAATAGCATTGATCTAATGAGCTTTAAAATGTGGATTAATAGCAGAGCACTCCTGTCCAGAATTATTCATACCCCCACTAGGCTTGATAATTGACTTCCCCAAATTGCTGAGAAGTTCCAATGAGCTGAGTTCTTTTAAATAATCTAATAGCTTACAACATTTTACACAGACAAGTAGCTGAGAAATAGAATGTTACTGTTGAAATTATATTTAGCTGTTTGAGACTGCTTTCCTTCTATAATTTGGGAACTCAATTACGTTTACATTTATGGGATTTGGCAGACGCCCTTATCCAGAGCGACATACAGAAGTGAATACACTCTGATACTGGTTCATTAGGATCCAGGTTAAGAAAAACATCAATAGATTAGAATGGAATAAAATGTATTTACTGTCATGGCATTGAGAACAATACAACAATATTTAAAAAGCTCTGCTTTAGTCACCCACACGCACGTCTCACACATACACAATAAAGGTGTAAAATAATAACTCTATTTTCAGGTGACACAGAAATAAAGAATTTTTTTTTTTTAAATATCAGACGAAATGCTCTAAGACTTAATCTAAACACTTACAAAAGAGGTACAGTATATCTTTATTTATGGAAAGATAATGCCCATAGAAGTCAAGGTCCATCGGCATGTGTAAGCATTATAACTAAACACTTGTGTATTACTCTACACCTGCAGTTCTTCTGCTCCATGATACTCTATTATTAAGCTCCAGATCTCGTGTACTTTAATATGTGTAACTTTACTGTTTCTCTCTTCAGCTCAGAATCAAAGCTCTCATGACTGGTATGGCAGCCATGGCAACAGAGCAGGTACTGTAAGGTTGATCAATCCTTTCATTAATCCTCATATAAAAGAGAGATCATTGTAATTATTATTTTACACATGTGCATGTGTGTGTTGTAGGGAAGGTTGACTGCTAACACAGTGGGGCAGATTGTTGGGCTGCAGTCTGAGGAAATAAAGCAGATTGCTTTTGAGTACGCTGAAAAGGTGAGCCGAAGCCCTGATCATTGTACTCACTACTAATATCTAAATAACTTAATGATCATGATATTAAAGTGTCAGTTAATACCACTGCCAAGCATACTTTAGTCATGATGGTTTTTTTTCAAGTCATACTTTTAATTGATGAATTCTACTGTCTACAGTACTCTTAAGATTTTTAGACTTGTACCTGGATGCACATTTTCTTTCCCAAAATGTGTCACCAGTTAGTCAGATCACTGAAATCTGATCACTGCATCACATATAATATGCAGTTAATAACCCATTTTGTGATTCAGGATTCCAGAGCAATAATCGACTTTGAATGGCTGTTTTGGTGCATTTAGAATTACGTTTTACATGGATTATCCTCTTTGATATTTAATGATCAGAGTTAATGAGCATGTGGTTTTGCAGGCAGAGCGATCTGCTGAGGATCGTACAGAACGCTATGGCCCTGTGCAGCAACATCGCCGCATGGTTACTTCACTCAACAAACAGATCCAGCAGAAGACCAAAGAACTGGACGAGGTGAGAGAGACTCTCTCTCTAACACAAAAATAATGCAAAGCTTCAGGTTCAGTCTGTGTTTTCTTCTTCAGTTAGTTTCATGCCTTTGTTTTAGATGCAAAGCAAGCAGCAGGATATGAGAGCAGCACGCGAAGAGGCCAAGAGCAAATTAATTGAGGTAACACACTTGCGTAAGATGTTTATTACTCTAAACACATGCATACAATAACCAGCGTTATTAAATTTAGGCAAGAGGCAGAAGGTGAAAATGCATACTGTTTATGTCAAGTGTGTTGAAGTGAGATACCGATTATAATGGTAATTGGTTCGTGTGTGTGTGTGTGTGTAGGCCACCGAGCTGGGTGAGCGGTTAGAGAAAGAGCTCGGTTCTTTGGCAGATGTGGAGGCTCAAGCTGATTCTGGGTAGGTTTTCTTTTCAATATTTAACAAAGTGTCATATTGTCATTAAATCTAAAGAATAAAAAAGATTTTTAGTCGTTGTTCTGTTCTGCTATATGTAATCTAGTGAACTGAAGCAATTTTTTCCTACAGCTTGCTGGAAAAGCTGCGCGCTTTAGTAGCCATGAACGAGAACCTCAAACAGCAGGAGCAGGAGTTCCGCACACACTGCCGTGTACGTTATGTCAACTGCCCCATTTATATATCAACTGCTCTGTTTATTTCTGAATGACCTTTGTAATGGTTTTAGGAGTCAGTACAGTAAATGTGCTCCTCTGCATGTGTAGGAGGAGATGACACGGCTACAGAAGAGTATTGAGGACCTTAAGATAGAGTTTGGAGATGAGGATGATGATCAGAAGGTCATTTTAATAATAATAATAATTTTGTCATACTCTGAGTTCTTGACTCTTTTGCCTCATTGCTGTCACTCCTGGTGTTTAGGAAAGAAGTCGATTGATAGATCAGCAGTACAGCACAGACCGGGAGAAACTGCAGAAGATCCGTCTTCTGATGGTAAGACTTGAAGAATCAGTATTTCCTCTGCAGACTGAAGGAGAGGTCCCTTTCATTTACTGATGGTGTTCCCTGCAGGCCCGCAGGAACCGGGAGATCGCCATTCTGCAGAGGAAGATTGATGAGGTTCCCAGCAGAGCCGAGCTTACCCAGTACCAGAAACGCTTCATTGAACTCTACAGCCAAGGTGTGTGTGTGTGTGTGTGTGTGTGTGTGTGTGTGTGTGTGTACATGTGTGTGTACATTAATGACCGTTATGCCTGAGCTTGGTTGTAACCATGTCTCATCTGACTTGTTTGGTGAATTACAGTCAGATATTAAGTACTGTTTCTCTCCCTACAGTTTCTGCAACACACAAAGAAACAAAACAGTTCTTCACCCTCTATAACACTCTGGATGATAAGAAGGTCTACCTGGAGAAGGAGGTACATAGTTTTGTGCAATTTAAAAATTATTTTTGTAGTAGTTACTGTGCTTAATCACAGTCTCAGGAAACCCACCATTCATGCTTGTGTTATAACACTATGCATATCCAAATATTGAACCGTTTATAATTTCCGATATACTTTATTCTCTCTCGCTTCAGTGTACACTGATCAGCCATAACATCAACACTACCTGACAGCAAGCTGCAATGCACTGTGTGTTCTGACCTCTGTCTGTCATAGACAGCATTAACAGTTTCAGCAGTTTGTGCTACAGTAGCTGTTCTGTAATAGCCTTTGCTCCCTATGTGCATCAGATAGCCTTGGGAACCTATGACACCCTTGCCTATTCACTGGTTGTCCTTCTTTGGTAAACCTTTGGTAAAGTACTTATCACTATATACTAGGAACACCCCACAAGACCTGTTGTTTTGGGGCTTAATCGACCCAGTCTTTTATCCATCACAATATGGCCCTTTTCAAAGACTATCAGCATTTTTTCTGCCCCCAACAGATCCCGCTCCTTGACAGATTCCATTGTAACGAGATAATCAATGTTTTCCAGTTGACTGCCATTTCCTCCAAGGACATCCACATCCATTCATACAAAAACTGTATTAAATGAAGTTTTGTGTGCAAATAATAATTTGATTATCATTATCAATTTTTTTACCTTTGAAATGTGGGAGGTTTTATTGATTCACCCTGTAATAATGAAGCTGAAACCCCCAAAAAATAGAGACTCATATGCCACTGTTCAGATTCAGGTATGCAGACAAACTTTTCATGTAAATAAAAGTTTGTGGAGAAAATTCCGCAATTCGAAGCTTGACAGAAAATGAACTCTCACTCACTCGTACTCATTTGCTGAACTCCTACTAGAGTCACAGGGGTACACCCTGAACCAACCATTCACACTCACACCTGGGGGTAATTTGGAACAATCAGTTAGCCTAATGTGCATGTCTTTGGACGGTGGGAGGAAACCGGACTACACAGAGGAAACCCACACAAGCATGGGGAGAACATGCAAACTCCACACAGAAACGCCCAAGCCCAGGACCATTTTGATGTGATGTGGACGTGCTAACCACTACGCCACCGAGAACATGAACTTTTTAAATGGATAATTAAACTAACAAGGTACAAATTAAAGTGTGAATCAGAAAGGCAGTAAAATGCAAACCCAGGCACCTAGACATCTATCAAGAGACATCTGTCGGCATCTCCACTTTCTATATGTCATTTAAGCTTTGCTGGATGACAAATGAAGAGCTGAGAGTCACAGTGTTCTAAACCCAGAAAAACTGAAAAATGGGATAAGGTCATATTTTGACAGATGTGAATAAGGTCCATGTGTGCCAGATTGGTCCCTTCATCTTCCTCATGACCTTGAATCATATCCTGAGCATTATACCAGTTTTTTTGGATTGCAAAAACAGCATTCTGTTGGTTACACCACTCTGATTGTTAGCCCTACAAATATTTTATGATTTCTGGGATGGTATTTGGATGTAGGACTGATGTTAACTGTGCCTGACTCTGTCTTTTCTCAGGTGAACTTGCTCAATTCCATCCATGACAACTTTCAACAGTGAGTGTCAGTGAAAAAATTTTCATATTCATTCATTCATTCATCTTCTGCCGGGGTCGGGGCGCGGGGGCAGCAGCCTAAGCAGTGAGGTCCAGACGTCCCTCTCCCCAGCCACTTCCTCCAGCTC
>JBCNYH010000012.1:30388181-30408787 GCA_039654325.1 Tandanus tandanus | reverse complement strand
CCGACAACATAGCTCCCAGGATCATTAGGACACGCAAACCCCTCCACCACGATAAGGTGGCGATTCAAGGAGGGGATGTACATTTATATGACACAAAAAGTAAATATAAAACATTTATATACACCTGTCAGAGCTGCTGATATAGAAAATTAATCAAGACTAACTGACAGATTAAAAATTTTAACCCTTAAGATAGTTGTGTTTAGTGAAGTAAAATTCTTTAATAATTTTTGAGGTTAAGTAATTGGCAACATGTTCGAATCCCAAGTTTAGAACCAGGTCCTGAACAAACCACAGCAAGACCATCATTTATTTTTATAAGAGGTAATTGAAGGATTAATTTTCAGAATGATTACTAAAATCATGGATAAAGTATCCTGGTTTCTGCGGTATTGAAACAATAGCATTGATATCTATCCTGAGCCACTTGCTGATGTTATTTTAAGAGATGCTATTTATATTTTTGAAACACAATTCAGTTTCCTTACTCATATGTCTTTGTGTTGCTGGAAGGGTTCAACCAAGGTAGCACACACTGCCTCTGCATAAAATCATAATTAAAATATATTAAGTCCTCTCAAAGTGGAAAATGGCAGACTGCAATTAAACAGAAACTGATTATGAAAATATAGTCAAAAATAATAATAATAATAAAATGCACTGGAATGTATATACATTAAAATAAAAATAATAGATCTAACATGACAGATTTCTGAAAGGAAAAATAGTTTGATGGGGTATAAGCTTCAAAATCAGTAATAAAAGTGAAAGTGTGATTATTAAACAGGCCATGCACTGCATTTATAACACAAATAATTAATGTTTTCATAAATCCTTATTCAGCCTTTAACATTTAAAGAATCTTCTTTCTTATAGACAGTGATCAAAAACACCTGTCAGACCTCCAACATAAGTGCACCCAGTGTGAATAAAAGAAAAACTGGGACAACAGTGACTAAGAGGTTGCTGAATGCTGTCATGACAGAGTAGAAACAAAAGTGCATATTTTCTTAGTCTACTTTTCCCTAAATAAAGTACATATTTTCTTTGACCACTAAGCTGCTCCTTGATGGTTTTCCCATTGTATGATTGCAAAAAAATCAGATATCAGAAGAATTATGTTGTTAAGGTTCATACGAGGATTGAACAGAAAAATGAGTGAACAGTAGTCCATACACCCAAAGAGTATCAATGCTCTTTTCATCCTGTGGTAATGGCTCAAAAAACAAGTTACTTGCAAGTACCTCTTTGTATGAGGTGTTACTGTCACAAGCTCATATTTGCCTTGTTTCAACATGGGTTTCCTTCAGGATCTCAGGTTTCCTCCCACTTAATCCTAATGTAAAAAAAAACTATCGTATATACTCAAAATTGCCATTGAGTATGAATGAGTAAGTGAATGTATGTGTATGCATCTGTATATGGTGCCCTGTGATAGACAGACATCCCATGCAGGTATAATACCGCTTTGCACCCAGTTTAGATAGGGTCTTTATGCACTGTGTCCCTGACCAATATAATGGGTATAAAGGGAAATCCCCTGGCTTAGGTTTAGAGAAAAATTAAATCTGGCATGTTGAAATCATTTTAGATAAATGGCCAAATGACCTTTATGGTATTTAGCAGATGCCCTTTTCCAGAGTGACTTATGGAAATTCTCTGATGTCTCTGTCAAAAGCATATCCTTATGTTTTATCAATAAATATATATTTTATATAAAAATCAAAAACAAAACAAAACAAACATAGCCCAAGTGTCAAGTGTCAAGTGGGCCTTACACTAAAACACTAATAACCCAGTGACAATTATCTGAAACTACATTCTCAATACAGAAATGGATTGAACATACATCAACTCCAAAATAGATGATCAAACTGCAGTTCCACAGTTTCAGAATTATGGTTTTATTTCATGGTCCCTTGAATAAGCATTGACCCCCTTGTAATTTGTTTGTAGTGACACAATACTGAACTGAAATCAACCTAGTAGGGATTATATGTCAAATTGTTATCTTTTCAATGAGGTATGACATATAATTAGCACATTTTTTGTTAGCCTAGAGTTTATTCCTCTATTTTGTTCCTTCATGCAATAACAGAAACTTCTTGTTTTTCCAGTACTGTATACCAATTCAATTACAGTCCACAAGACAAACTGTAAATTATATTTGGTGGAAGAGATTAAAACCTTTTTATTGGGCTGGTGGACCTTATACCCATGTTTTTGTGTTTCCCCAGAAACCTTTATGGTGCTAGATCGAACTTCCCCCTAAAAGCATCAGTTGACAGTATGGCAGGGCAGATCTCCAATTACACGGAAGTTGTATAGCATGTAGCAGCTTGAGTTATTTTTGTTTGTTTGAGTATTTGTTTGTTTAATAAATATAGAACACTTATGCATTGTCTTGTTTTCGGCCCTTACAGGTTGTATATGCAATGCAATCTCACCAATGAATACCTCTGCAATGATGTATTTATTAAAAATAGAAATGAAGAAGATATATATTGTAATTGAAAAGATTATGACAGCATGCTGAAAATGCATTTCTTTTGTCATCCTTTGCCAGGAAAAGTACAAGGTCGAGTCATTTCATTTCAATATGCCTGAACACTGTAATGTGGGTCATCATTCAGCACACAAGCTATTGCAGTCCATTCATCAAAACTCTGTGCGTATGTTTAGATGGCTCAGAAAGATTTGTAACTACACCACAATCATTTCCCAGTCATAAATATTGTATATGGCCCAGCACCGAAGCAGAGTAAATAGACTGAACGCAATCCTGTGGTCCAAGACAGAAACAAGCTGTACATTAATCACATTCATGAAGATTGGTATTTTATATTTGTGTCTCTGCAGAGACATAATGCATTGTAAGAAAACATGAGAAAAGTCTGTGAAATAAATGGGAATGTGGCACATGAGACACAAATAAAGGGACACAGGTCGTTTTCAGTCTTAATGTGTCTGTATGAGCCGATGTGGTGAAGGGTTCAGTCACACCCCTAGAACCACATTTCTCAGCTTTTTAGACTGGCTCCTGGCAGATGAAGCCGACAACATGCAGAAAACTTGATGCACTCACATAAACCTGTCGTTCAATTTAATGTTGGCCAAAGGGCTGCAATCACTCCTGGTTCCACACTCACTTTTACTGGCGAAAAATTCTAACTGTACTTATAAGTTAAATAAATATATGAAAAATTCTCCATCCCCCTCTTTCTCTAAATCACTTTTACTTTCTTTAATGACTGTATACCAGTTGCAGCAGCAATACAAATATATATTTGCCTCAGTGCTTGTAATTACACACTACAAATTCAATGCCTACAGCAAAAAAAATGGACTAATGCCAAAAAAGTTAACCCTTTGAACACCCAGGTGAATCTTCACTCTTCAGAACTGTCCACAGAACTTTGTATTTGCCTTTTGAATAATTACAGAGATAAATCAAATTTAAAAAAATACCCCTCATTATAGAGTTTTATCTGTGAAACACATCAAACTTGTTAATATATTATCATTTTTTGATTTTAGATTACAGTATATAAAGTGTTTATAGCAACTAAATATGCCACGAACACCAGGAGGAAAAGAGTTGTCTGATTTCCAAAGAGGGTGTTATGTGGGTCAATCTAAGGGTGCACTTATCCAGCCTCAGATTGCACAAAACCTTGGGATTCCTCTTGCCACAGTCAACAGTGATTGTACAATTCCCCAGCAAAGGTAATTAATCAACAGCATCCCGGTGAGGTCAACCTTGGCCCTCCGACAGGTGTCTTCAAACTGTCAAGCAGCGTGTTAAAAATAATAAAATGATGTTGCAGAGAAACTACAAATGAGTTGAAATACTGCTGTTAGGTGTCTCCATCAACTTGTCTATTAAGTATATGTATATCTATGTTTAAATCTTTCAGAAATTATGGTGGCTATTTACTTTTAATGTCACTGTACATGTGCACCCTTGAACACCCTTCACTTAAAAAAAAAACAATTGTTGGCCTTCAGCAAAAATATCAAGTAAATTTAATAAGCGACATCTAAATCCCCAGACACAAATAATAACAATAGTATCCAATACAATAATTTGGCACCCTTACCTTGTTTCCTGAACCATTCAGTGCTATATGCAGAGAGGTATCATGGTGGTGTAGTGAATAATAATTGTAGATCCCCTGGGTAAAGTTTATTCCTTTCTCCCAACGTCTTTGTAGGTTTTATCCAGGTTCTCTGGTTTACTGCCGTTTCCTGCATAGGCTCTGCATGTACCAACATATTGACCAGGATAAAGCAAGGTACATGAGATGATTTTATGAATAAATGAATGAATGCAAATGCTGGCACAGAGAACATTACCGAATAATAACATAGCCAGTTAATTTACTCTCTAATTTTGGCTCTTGAAAAGGAGAATCACAGACAATACTTGAGCTTAAAGCAAAAACCAGGTAAGTCCAAAATTTGAAGAAATTGGGTTTATGTGCTAAATGGAGTTACTAGGTTTTTCTACAGCTTATAATGTATGGTATGTTAATAAAAAAAATACTGCATGTTCAGAGAGATTTCGACCCAGTTAAACCTAGTAACTTAACATGTTTGCAGCCATCTGTTGAGGATTGGTGAGCAAAAATGTAGCAAATGAGACACAGTTGGCCTATGAATGAGTAAATGCCAAAATGTGTGAGCTTGAGAATTATGACAATAACCATTAAGTACAAGTGCCCAGGGATGAAATCTGAATTGAAAACAAACAAACAAACAAACAAATAAATAGATGTACAAAATGAATAAATATATTTTGCTTACTTACTACTTTCATGTACATTACTTACATAATTCCACTGAATGGCATTGGGGCGGCACGGTGGTGCAGTGGTTAGCACGTCTGCCTCACAGCAAGAAGGCCTGGGTTTGATTCCCAGCTCGGGTGTTTCTGTGTGGAGTTTGCATGTTCTCCCCATGCTTGCGTGGGTTTCCTCCGAGTACTCCGGTTCCCTCCCACAGTCCAAAAATACATGCACAGTAGGCTATTTGGCTGTTCCAAATTGCCCCAGGTGTGAGTGTGAATGGTTGTGTGTGTGTTGGCCCTGCGATAGCCTGGCGAGCTGTCCAGAGTGTACCCTGCTCTCGCCAGAGTTGGCTGAGATGGGCGCCAGCCTCCCTGCGACCCGATTAAGCGGCTTAGAAAATGAATGAATGTACTGCATGGCATCAGTTGCAGTTTTGTTTAAAAAACCCCCAAAACTAGTAATTCCAGCTGTGGAATGGCCAAAGAAATCGATCAACGAATAACATCTGGTTGGAAGAGATTTGGCCAATACCTTCAGTTTCTGAAAGACCCCAAATTACCAACATAAAAAAAAAAAAAGAAAATCATGAGCACCGTTATCCTACCTGCAATGACATACTGGGCAGAAACATGGTCAATAACGAAACATTAAATGGAGAAGCTGGCAGTTGTGCAAAGAAGTATGGAACGATCAGTACTTAACATCACATAAGATCAGGACTAAAACAATCAGAAGATCAGGAATTATTGACATCACTGAGAGAATACGATATATATGAAAATAAAATGTGCTGAACATCTTGCCAGACTAAATAATACCAGGTTGCCAAAGAGGAAAAAGGGAATGGACACAGAGACAAGGACAAAGAAGAGGAAGACCAAAGAAATCATGGAGAAATGACAAAGAAGTCGCTGGGAAGTTCGGGATGAGAACTGCACAAGATCGTGTTGCATGGCAGGAGTTGTGGAGGCCACCTGCCAATAGTGGCATGAACAAGCTCTAAATGGTCATCTGGTCAAAAATCACAGCTAGAAGAGACACACGATTTACCAAGAACCTTGAAATAAAGCAGGTTTGTTTGTAAAGTGTATGCCAGAGAGATCATCAGAGAGATGAGAAATTCTGATCACCTGAGAGATTCATCATTTTCTCAAAACACTACTTAATTGACTCACTAGGTTTTCACTAAACTGTCAAGAATTGTCCTCATTTATGAAATGAAGATACAACAGAAAACTGTGCATTTAGTCATTTCCATATAAAATTCAGCATTTATAGTGTGAACATAAACAGAGGCAGAAGAAAGCATGGAGAAAGACACTAGGGATTTTTGGGAGGGAATGCCCCCCCCTCCCCCCCCCTTCTTTTATGGAGAGTGATGAATGACTATCAAGTCGCTTTCATCCAGAGTCATAGTGTGGCAGGGCGGAGGGCATACGTTCTCTTCATCTCTCTCGCTTCATGGTTGAATGGCTCTGTGAAGCTATTTCCAGGCTTGTTTTAATGGTGCGTTTGAGATCTGACCATTTCTTTTAATTCTCCTAAATGTAATAATTTGCAATATAAGCTACTATATCATTATTAAATACAGTATATTATAGGCTATACATGTCACTGATGTACAAATGACATATTCAAACATAATTTGGAATTCAACAGAATAGAACAGAATAGAATAGAATAGAGTAATTTATTGTCATTGTAATGTATACAATGAAATTTAAGTGCCATCCAGTCAGTGCATTAAAAAAGAGCATATAAACAGATGAATAAATAATACACACACACATACACACACAACACACAAGTATACATTCAAACATTTCCGCACAGATTTCTTAAAAGCATGTATTAAAATGTCATGAACTAGCAGCGTTAAGTGTGGAAACTGCGGTGGGATAAAAACTGTTCTTGAATCTATTTGTCCTTGTTTTGATCATTCTGTATCGTCTCCCTGACAGGAGCTGTTCAAAGAGTGAGTGACCAGGGTGAGAAATGTCCTTTATGATGCTCTGTGCCTTCTTGAGGCACGGGGAACTGTGCAGCTCCTCTAGTGTGGGGAGAGGGCAGCCTCTGGAGAGCTCTTCTCTGGGCTCTATACCACACGCATATAAAGTATGTCGTGATGCTCTAAATGAAGCACCGATAAAAGGACACCAGCAGTCTCTTGGAAATGTTGTTTTCCTGAGAACCCTCAGGAAGTGCAGCCTCTGCTGGGCCTTTTTTAGCAGCTCCGAGGTGTTCACGCCCCAGGTCAGGTCCTCCTCAAGATGGACTCGCAGAAAATGGAAGTCCACCACTCTCTCCACTCAGTCCCCATTGATGTACAGTGGAAGAATGTCCGTTTTCTCTCTCCTGAAGTCGATGATGACCTCCTTTGTTTTGGAGGTGTTGAGGAGCAGATTGTTCTCCACGCAACACTGTCAGCCGCTCAATCTCCTCTCTGTAAGCAGTTTCATCCCCCCCAGAGATGAGTCCCACCACCGTGGTGTCGGCAGCGAATTTGATGATGGTATTGCTGTGGTGGGTGGGGTGCAGTCATGGGTGTACAGGGTGTAGAGTAGAGGGCTCAGCACACAGCCCTGTGGGGAGCCAGTGCTGAGGCTCAGGGATGTATGTGGGCCCACT
The DNA here is from genome assembly GCA_039654325.1 of Tandanus tandanus. Classification (NCBI taxonomy): domain Eukaryota; kingdom Metazoa; phylum Chordata; class Actinopteri; order Siluriformes; family Plotosidae; genus Tandanus; species Tandanus tandanus. The sequence continues at coordinate 30,401,369 of JBCNYH010000012.1, read as the reverse complement.
CTCACCCTCTGTCTGCGACCAGACAAGAAGCTCCTGATCCATTTACAGGTGGAGTGTGGAAGACCCAGGTGTACCCGTTTGTCCACCAGTTTATGGGGGAGGATGGTGTTAAATGCAGAGCTGAAATCCACAAAAAACAGCTGCACGTAGCTCCCCTGCTACTCTAGGTGGCACAACGCAGCGTGGAGGGCTGTGGCTATGGCATCCTCCATGGATCTGTTTGCCCTATATGCAAACTGGTGTGTGTCAAAAGTTGGTGGGAGGAGTGAGGTGATGTGACCCCGTACCAATTTTTCAAAGCACTTCATCACCACCGGGGTGAGTGCAACTGGCCGGTACTCATTGAGACTGGTGATGTGAGGTTTTTTTGGGCAGGGGGACTATGGGACAGTGGACAGAGACAGGGACCAGTTGAAAATCCTGGTGAAGGCTCCAGCCAGTTGGTCCGCACAGTTCTTTAGCACACGTCTGGAGACACCGTTAGGTCCAGCAGCCTTTCTAGGGTTTACGGCTCACAGCGTGCGCCTCACCTCATGATCCTCCACTGTGAGAGTGAAGCTGCTACGGGCCGCAGTGAGAAGTGTGGCTGCGTCTGATTGCTCCACCTTGAAGCGGGCAAAGAAGAGGTTCAGCTCCTCTATGAGTGAGGTGTCCCCTTCAGCAGCCTCGAAGTTGGACCTGTAGTTGGTAAGGTGCTGGAATCCCTGCCACACCTGCCTGCTGTTGTTGCTGTCCAGGTGGTCTTCAATCCTCCTCCTGTAGTCCGACTTGGCCTCTCTGATGCCTCTTTTCAGTTTACCTCAGGCCACGCTGTAAAGAGCCCTGTCACCAGACGTGAAGGCGATGTTCCTCTCCTTCAGCAGCCGCTGGATCTTCCGGTTCATCCAGGGCTTTTAGTTAGGGTAGACCTTGTGTGCACTTGTCCACAGTGACAGTGTCTATGCAGTTGTTAATGTAACACAGAACACTATCCATGAACACCTCCAAGTCTGGATGTTCAAAGACGTAAAGTTGGTCCTGTCAAAACAGTCCTGTAGCTGCTGAGAGACACTATCTGGCCAAGTTTTTACAGTCTTTGTGATGGTAAGAGCAGTTTTCCTGAGGGGGGCATATGCAGGTATTAGATTCAGGGACATGTGATCAGACTGGCCCAGGTGAAGTAGTGGCCTGGCTCTGTAGCCTAGCTTGATGTTAGAGTAGACCTTGTCCAGTGTATTGGCTCCTCTAGTAGCACACTTCATATACTGATGGAATTTGGCGAGCACTGACTTTAAATCTGCATGATTAAAGTCTCCTGCTAGGATGTGCAGAGCGTCAGGATACACGCTCTGCTGACTGCTAATGCTGCCATATAAATGTCTGATAGCTGAGTTAGCAATAGCATCCAGTGGAATGTAAACAGCAGTTATCATGACCACAGTAAACTCCCTTGGAAGATAAATGAGCCTGCATTTACCAGTCACATACTCCAAGTTTGGGGAGCAGTGGCTGTCGACAGTCACTGTGTAAGTACACCAGCTGTTACTGACATAAACTAAGAGCCCCCCTCCTCTGCTTGGTCCCTTGTCCTGTTGTGACGCTGTGTTGTGTAGCCTGCTAGCTCAATAGCAGAGTCCAGGATGAATGGATGAAGCCAGGTCTCTGTGATGCTGTTATTATTCAGAACCTGTAGCCAAGTGATCTGGCGTTCATCAGAAAAAAGCTGGGAAGCGGTGGTCTGTGTGGCTATCTCCATAGCCTTGCTAGCATGCCGGCCCTGCAGCCTTGCTTCTGCTTCCTCTCCCTGCACCGCCTTCACCTCCTTACCGCAGGTATGGTAATCCATGGAGAGCCGGGGCTCCTCGCTATGTCCACCAGGATCTGAGTGGAGTGGAGAAACTCAGCTGTAACACTGTGCTCGTAGCAAACTCCATGTACAAAACAGCCAAACAAGGCACCGACCAGAAAAACACTGAGCCGCTGCAACACTGTGCGCCACCATCTTGCCAACAAGGCAACCAACCAACAGCAATTCTGTCTTTGCTTAGTACATTTTTCTGACTTCCCAAGAAATTAAAATTGATTAAATTTGTGGCATTTATTTAAAGGAAGGAGAAGTTTCTCTTCTTGGCAGTATTACAGATCTCCATGTTGTAAACTCTAAAGGAATGAACTCTAAACCAAAAATATGTCGAGGCATGGTATTTAAACGACATTGGTTTTCAGCCTGGCGGCATAGCGGCTAGTACTTCCGTCTCACAGCAAGAAGGTCCTGGGTTCGTGTCCTGGGCTTGGCTCGGGTGTTTCTATGTAGAGTTTGCATGTTCTCCCTGTGCTTGTGTGACTTTCATACAACAGTCTAAAGGCATGAACATTAGGCTAATTGGATATTCTTGATTGCCCCTAAGTGTGAGTATGAATTGTTGTTGTGTGTGTTGGCCCTACGATGGACTCGCAAGGTTTCTAGGGTGTACCCCACCTTCACCCAGAGTGGGCTGAGATGGTATCCAGTCTCCCCGCAGCCCTAATATTATTCAGCGGTTAGGCAAATGAATGAAAGAATGGTTTTCAGCCACCATACTTACGCTGTAATTAGTGAGATATGAAGGACTTCATGAATCATCAATTAACCCCATTGTCCAGTGATTTATGTACCCAGATCTGTGCTGGTTTTTACATTCTATTGATAAATGGGGGCCTATGTACTGTTCAATATTATTGAAAGGCATGCTGATGCTTTTGACAAGTATGTGCAACAATGTAAAAAAAATTGTAACCTCACATTAGTAAAATAATCTAACTGGACTAACCATTAGCCACCTCTAAATCACCTGATTTGATTTGCCATGCATTAATAGAAACCATCATCATCATCATCATTATCCATATGATTAGCTGGTGACCTGATTCAGTATCTTCTGCCAAACCTGCCAGTCAAGCATGGCCACCATAAGGTTGTCTCCTGGTAGACCAGTACCCCTTTTGAGGACTGTTCTAAGGGTTGTACAAGGCCAACCAACCTTATGTTTCACTTCAGACTCCCAGAACAGTACCCTGACAGCAGGCTGATCCTGTCGCATCACATAGCCACACAGTGCTAGATGCCTCTCCATTACCATGCACAATATCACAACCAATATTGACTCATGATTATGCCATTATACATTTAGAACTCTTAGCATACGCCATCAAGGTACTTTTCTCATGTTTTGATCAATGACCCAGATTCTGAACCATACCTACAGGCTACCCAAATGCTATGAAGATGTTAATCTTGATTTCTCTGGACAATGGAGCAACCCAAATTTTGGACAAAGAGTTGAGGGCACTCCACACTTTTGCCTTGCGGGAGTCACTATCATGTGAGGCATTTGTCCAGCTAAATTCAGTCTTCCACTTTCTTCATGAATAAGCTATCAAAGGTGTAGAGTGGTTGGTCAGTTGTTTTTGGCTGGTCAGCTGGTCAGCTTTGGAAGTGAGGTTATATTAAGCTGAAGACTGATTGCCTGGGAAGCCAGCCAAACCTGGTAAGGAAGTGTCTCGGCATAACTGCTGATGACTTAGAGAAGGTCAATATTGTTAGCAATGTGTAGGTCAGCGGGGTGGACTGCAGGTTTATGAGAACTACATCTGCGCTGAAGCGTCAGGACATCCTCAGGATGGAGAGGACAAGGAAAAAAAAGAAAGAGACCAATGGAGTTGAGTCCCTTGGAGTATACCTGAGTTGATAGTGAATTCCTCCATCTCACTGTCAGGAGTAACAACGTGGAAGACTTATCAACATACATTATTTTGATTGCTTCTATCATCCAGTGCCTTCTGCCTTCAGCAGGTTGACTATCATGGACCGCCATTCTTCTCGTTGTTGTGCTATTCGAATACAGTCTGCATAATTTAGCTTTGTCCATTCCTTTATGTTATCCATCCACATTGTTCTTGGTCTCCCACGTCCCCACTGTCCATTAGTTTTCCCTTCTAACAATTGTCATTGCAAACCATTTCTTCTTACCAGATGACCAAAATATTCACATTTTCTCTTAATGATGGTATTTATCAGTTGTCTTTTTGTTTTCATTAGTTTTAGGACTTCCTCATTACTTTTATGATCCATGTATGGTATTCTTTACATTCTTATGTAAGTCCACATCTCAAATGTTTCGAGTATTTTAATGATAGCTTTTGTTAGTGTCCATGTTTCTGCACCATATAGTAGTTGTTGTTCATGTTCCTTGATGTTAAAGTTTTTGCCATGTTTTCAAAAGCCACTTTTGCAATCTCTTTTCTTCTTTTGATTTCAGTTCACTTTTTGCATCTTTTGTTACCATGTGACCCAAGTATACCATATTTTGAACCTGTTGAACTGGCTTCCCATCTATACTTATGTTGATTGCTCATTGCCATTGTTTTTGTTTTGGTAACATTCATTTGCATTCCATATGGCCTTCCTTTATCATTGACTGCTGTTACTAAGTTCTGTAAATCTGTGATACATTTGGTTATTAATGCTGTATCATCTGCATATCTTAGATTATTGATGTTCACTCCTCCAATAATGATTCCTTTCATTTCTTCAACTTCTCTGAATATTTTCTCTGTATTTAGGTTAAATAAGTTAGGCGATAGTACACATCCTTGTCTTACTCCTTTCTTTATCTGGAACTCTGTGGTTATTCCATGTTCAGTTCTTACAGCTGCTGTCTGCGCACAGTATAATTTGGCAGTTATCTGAAAGTCCTTATCATCTACCCTAATCTCTGACAAACATTCTATCATCTTTGAGTGTTTTACAGGATCAAATGCATTAGAGTAATCAATAAAATAGATATAGACATCTTCTTGTACTTCCATGATTTGTTGGTTAGTCTTGAATATTGGAAAGATATTGACTGGATATTGTAAGGGAATCCAACAAGGGATTAGATGGTTAAAGGAGCCTTTGAAAGTGATCTTTCCACAGAGACAGATGGTCTTTTCATTGAAAAAAGACTATGTAAGGTGTTTTTTTCCCCTTTACTATCTGGCAGGCACTTATTGCATCCAGCCATGGATTAATAAAGTCAAATAGTGACAGGATAGTTCATATTCTTATTTCTTAATTGTCAAAATTGGGAACATAAGGCATTTGAGCAGTCAATGTCAATTGCACATCAGTATCAGTGGTGGCTTGGCACACCATCAGTTGTGGCTTGGGTTATTTCTTTGGGAGACTTTGTTATAACTTTGTTACAAACTTCAGCAAAAGATGAATAAGACTGGTCCATTTTGGGAAGGTTTTGAAACTGTTCAGGAGTCCACACAGAGATAGATTTGTTAAGAATAGTATTAGGAAGACCAGTGTATCCACTTCCTAGGTAAACTTTTTACTGAATAAAGGTGAAGTGTGTGATGTGTTTGTGATAGTAACAGTACTGTTGTCATTGCCAATGGGATTAACCCATGGGGTAAGGATAACTGGAAGAGTAATAATACTATTAGTGACCTAATAACCCTGCTTAGGCATCCCAGGCTGATCTCCCCATATCCTGCACCATGTAAAGCACGAATTATGGAAAATTAATCAAGTACTATCAGCCCCACCACCCATCCACTCACTTAGTGTCTGCAGTGTACATATAGTGTTCCTGGTTTTGCAGTGATACAGTGGTCAGCATTGTTGCCTCACAGCAAGAAGGCTCTATGCACAAACCTCATGACCAAGTGGGTTCTTTCTGTGTGGAGTGTGCATCTTTATCCCCATGCTGGCATGGGTTTCCTCAAGGTACTCCAGTTTCCTCCCACAGTACAAAGACTTGGATGTGAATGTGAGAGCAAATAGTGCTTGTCTCCGTGCCAGCCTTACAATAGTTGACTATTTCAGGGTGTACCCTGCCTCTCTTAGCTGGGATAGGCTCCAGCTTCCACATTACCTTGATGGAAAGGCTGTATAGATACAGCCTAGTAGGGCACACAGTGGCACCAGTGCCCATCTCATCTAGTTCTGCCCTTGCTCATAACTGCATACATTTTCCTGTTAGTTTTACTGTAGTTCCTAAATAATTCATTGCAGTTACTGAATAATATTTTTTTAAATTAATAATGCAGAGCTGCATACATTCAAAACATGTGAAATTGTATTTTATAAACATTCATGTCACATTTTGAGTGCTCATACTACATATATGGGTATATATAATGCCTTGACTCAAGGATTTTGTGGCATAAAATGTAATATAAAATCTGGTCTGTGCTTTCACTTAGACACAGGGGCTCATGATTGAACCTCTTGTACTGTTTCTATTCAGCCTGTATGGAAATAAAAATTCTCTCTCTCTCTCTCTCTCTCTCTCTCTCTCTCTCTCTCTCTCTCTCTCTCTCTCTCTCTCGTGTGTGCAGTTTTCCAGATGACTTTTTCCAGATTGATTTGTTATTTCTGTGTTATAAAACACTGAGCACCTCACAGGAACAGTAAGTAAATGATGTCCTGTAATCAACTATAATAATGTCTGTGCGAACATGCTGCTTTTTTAACGCTGGCTCATATTAGTCTATGATAGGACCACTATCAGTACAGCAGAGACACTGACTTGGCAGCTGCATGAGAGTCTATATTGAATCTTAGATGCAGCAGAGGTTTTCTTTTAACACTGTGTATATTTACTTACCAGTTTATTAGATACACCTACAACACTGGTTATCATGTAGCTTCTGACCTCTGCCTTTCATCAGTATTACTTACTGGTCATAGAACCACTGTGGATACAGATTTTGGTCGATGGACTGCTTACGATGAATGTGTTTTCCAAGCAGTGATATTAAGGTGTGCATAATACTAGAGATGTGCAACAGAAAGGTCATAGAAGTAGCATTACCTCATGTATGAAGTTTGGATGGTAATTACAGATTCCTCCTTGAAACACTCCAACCCTATTCCATGCAGACTATATCAAGCAAAGATACCAACTAAGGAGATGGCTGGATTTACTGGAAGTGGTTTAAGAACTGTGCAACACATTATTTATTTAAATTAATTAGTGTTACTAGCTATTTAAAACAATCACGTAGATCATCAGCGGTTCCTTTTTCCAGCATCAGTCCTTGCCCTTTCTCAAAGTGTGTGTGCTGTGACACTGGGAATGCTCAGAGATATGTTGCCTTCCTCAGTGGCTGTTCCAGGTAGTGATGCAAACTCGTTGGATTGGCTAGGCTGTGTCGCTGACCCTGTGCATTATAACACATTAGCAGCCAGTGCTGAACTGCACAAACAACAAGTGCAGAAATCATGGAAAACATTTATTTTGTGTTCCTAAATCAACTGACAACAGGAAAGCTGAGTTGGCAACATGTTGGCTACATAAGGCATTTTGGATTTACCGTCACGCACATCTCTGGCAGCATTCTCATCCTCAAAGTCACTAAAATATGATGTCTCACTGACTTTACAAGACTCCTCCCTCTCTGGTTCAAATAGGTAACCATTTACACCCATTCCCTTGAAACTGCTAGCTGTAGTTGCTTCTTGAACACGTTTTTTTATCACCTAAAATGTCGCTCGCTAAATAGATCTGCATGTTTGCTTGTGCTGGACAACCCAGTCCAATGAGTTCATGTCACTACCAGGAAAAAAAAAAACGACTGCTAACCATTGGCTCAGCCCCCACTAGTAATCCACGAGATAAAATTACCCAGGTTTGTGCTTTTTATGGTTAATTATTTTAAAATAAGCATCTGTGTCGATTAAATGCATTACATACGCACAAAAAAAATCCTGTAAGGATGACCAGTACTGGTACTCTTTAAACTTGGAAGGATTAGAGTGTATGGCTAACTTGGCAGAATATGTGGTCAGGAAAAAAAAAAATTCTAACCTTTCAGAGATCATGTAAAAATTTGGCCAATAATAAACAAATCTACAGTAGAACTTTATTATAAAAGTAAGAGCATTTCTACATGCACAATGCAACGGAAACACACAGGACTGGGATTATACTGCTGTATGGAAATAAGAGAACCACCCAAGAAAATCAAGGGTCCTGATCCCCCTGTCCATGTTGATTTTACAATAATAAAAGCTTGTTGTACATTATCCTTTATTTCTTTATCTATTAAATTTGTGGTGTAATATTTATTGAGTTTGCATTTCCTCTCTGTGCTTGTGCAGGTTTCCTCCAGGTGCTCCCATTTCCTCTAATAACATGAACTAGCATCATCAAATTGCATGCACACGACTAGCACTGCCATCTTGGAAGATAAACAAATCCTTGAAATATGTGCTGAAACAGCGTTGGATTAACAATGAAAATGTCAAAGCTGACCAAATCCACTGACTGACTGGACAAGACGAGTAGGAAAAGATATCTGGAGAATATAAAAATTGTGAATTACTTTGATCTGTATCAGAATATTGCCATGAAGAAGTGATCATAAACAACTTACCAGCAAACACTCTGTTTGACATTGTCATTGTTACTTCATTTTTGAAAAAGTCCTTACACAGCAGTAAAGCCTATAAACGTTTCAAAAGCTACAATTATTTTTTATCAGGATGGGTGCAGGAAACAGGCATAGCCACACAGAATGGATTTCACATTGTTACAGCAAGGGTAAGTTTATTTCTTACATTTTTTTAAAATCATTACAGAACGTTTATGTATATTCGATGTGGAAATATAAAGAAACGCAAATGAATGCAAGATTTATATGGTTTATATTTTTTCATTTGCTGAATTGCTTTACCCTACTAAGATTGCAGGAAGGCTGGAGCCTCTCTCAGCCAACACGGGAAGAAGGAAGGGTACACCTTGAACAGCTCACTGGTCTATCATAGGGCCAACATACATTTGGAACAGCCAATTTGCTTAAACCAGAGTACCCGGAGGGAACTCACGCAAGCATGGGGCATGTCAGACTTGGTGTTTGAACCCAGGTCGCCGAGGTGGTAAGCAAGGCTTTTACCAGAGAGCTAGTGGTAAAATGTATGGGTTTATTATAAAAAAAATAATCCAAAAAACAAATTCAGACAAACACAAAAGGTCAAAAAATAGGGAAAAGACTGCAGAGGCCGGGCAAGCAATTTAAATCCAAAGTCTAAAATCAGAAGCCAAAAAACAGTCCACAGACTGGTGCAAGAACAAAATCAGAAAATGCAAACAGATTTTAGGGACAATGCAAAAAGAGTTTACTGTTAAACAAACAAGGTCAAACCAGGCAGACAACTCAAAGAGAGCTGAGAGAACAGTAAGGCTTGAGACACGAGACACTAGAGAATCATGAAGACTTAGCAAGAACACAGACAGAAGACAGGATTTAAATACAGAGTTAATAAGGCACAAGACAGAAACAATATGGTACAGGCGGTCTAGGTAACGAGAGGGCGGGGTCAACATAAGGAGTCTATGGTGATCTCTGGTGGTCAGAATAGACCAACCCGTGACAGGATCCCTCCCCCTTAGAAACGTCTCTTGACATTCCCAGGATGATCAGCATGTTGAAGGTGGAAGTCCCTTATGTGGCCTTGTTCTGGATGTCTCAAGCAGGAACCCAGAAGCGTTCCTCAGGTCCGTATCCCTCCCATTACACCAGATACTGGACATGGCCCCGAGCCCAGTGGGAGTCCAGCAGCCGATGAACTGAGAAGGCAGGTTGGCCATCAATGATCTGAGGGGGAGGTGAGGCTTTGGAGGCAGGGGCCAAAGGGGAGATAAGAGCATCTGGCTTCTTGTTCTTTGTTCCAGGCCGGTATGAAAGAGTGAAGTCAAAACGGCTGAAAAACTCCCATCGGGCTTGATGGGGGTTCAGATGCTTAGCTTGTTTAAGGTATTCCAGATTTTTATGGTTGGTCCATACCAGGAATGGATGTTGGGACCCCTCCAGACTCGGTGGGAGTCAAGCAGTGAGACAAGGCACAAGGAAGCAGTTTTCCATCAGAGGAACGTTGAGAAAGAATGGCTCCCACTCCTACATCCAAGGCATCAACTTCAATGATGACTGGCAATGCCGAATCAGGGAGTGTTAGGATGGGTGTTGAAGAGAAACATTCCTTAAGTCTCTGGAATGCTTTAGCAGCCTGCTGAGTCCACACAAAAGAAACACTACTCTTTTGGTAAGGGATGAAATGGGGGCAGCCACTGAACTGAAGGCGCGGATAAACGTTCGGCAAAAGTTTGCAAATCTAAGGAATCTTTGGATCTCCTTTATGTTTTTTTTTTTTTTTGGGGGGGGCAGTCACACACCGCTTGGGTCTTCTTTGGGTCCATATAAATGCTACCCTCCCTAATGACAAACCCAATTAAGGAGACCTCTGTGACATGAAACTCACTTCTCTGGTTTAAAAAAAAAAAAAAGAGGTCGTTCTTGAGCAGTTTTTGGAGGACTTGGCAGACATGATGGTGCTCAGGCAAATTATTTGGGGAGGATTAACATATTGTCCAGATAAACAAAAGCAAACTGGCTAATCATGTCTCTGAGAACATCATTAATAAATGGCTGAATTTAACAGCAGGCATTGCTTCTGCTGAGTCTGTCATGGCCAAGTCTTCAGTCAGACTTGGGGTTTGAACGCAGGTCGCCAAGGTGGTGAGCAAGGCTTTTTACCACAGAGCTAGAAGACGACTCAAATGCAGAGCAACTTAACTAAAATGGATGGGTTTATTATTTAAAAAAAAAAAAAAAAAACACAGAAATCCAGACAAAAACACAAAGGTCAAAAAATAGGAAAAAGAATGCAGAGGCCAGGCAAGCAATTTAAATCAGAAACCAATAACAGAAAAAAAAACAGACAGAGAAAATGCAAACAGGTTTTAGGGACAATCCTAAGGCTTGAGACTTGCAAGACACTAGGGAATAACGAAGCCTTAGCAAGAACACAGACAGAAGACAGGACTCAAATACACAGAGTTAACAAGGCACGAGACAGAAACAATATGGTACAGGTGGTCTAGGTAACGAGAGGGCGGGGTCAGCATAACAACAAGGAGTCTTTGGTGACCTCTGGTGGTCAGAATAGACCAACCCGTGACAGGGAGAACATGCAAACTCCACATAAAGATGTCCTTGCTGAGCTCGGGAATTGAACGCAGGACCTTCTTGCTGTAATGTGGATGTGCTAACCATTTCACCACCATGTAGTTAATCATTACATATTTTAACTATTACAGCGGAGGCGTGTGTGGTTAGCACGTCATGAGGCGGCATGGTGGCGCAGTGTTTAGCACGTCCGCCTCACATCCTGAAGGTCCCGGGTTCGAGTCCCAGACTTGGGGCATTTCTGTTTGGAGTTTGCATGCTCTCCCAGAGCTTATGTGGGTTTCCTTTGGGAACTTTGGTTTCCTCCCACAGTCTAAAAACATGCAAATTAGACTAACTGGCTGTGTATATAGCTGTGTATATGTGTGTGTGTGTGTGTGTGTGTGTGTGTGGTGGTCTAATGTCTGCATCAAGCAGGAGTGGGATTTATATTTTTTAAATGTCTGCATTGTTCATGAAATGAAATGCTCCACCAACACTATATTTGGTCAGGTAACTTTCTGTTGATATTAGGTGTAGCAGAGGACTGACTTCTTAATAACAGATGGGTTACAGTCAGTTACAGCAAATTGCCAAAGTATGTGGTATGTATAAAAAGATTAATTCACAGTCAAACAGTAATGTGTCATTTTTACCTCACAAACCAAACCTCTGGTGGGATGGCCAATAATGTTTGATTCATAGAGTTGTTCTGTGAGAATATCATGGCACATCTGCAGGAGATGTAGATGTAATGTACATTAGTGAACATTTTCAGAATGGTGTGTGTACCTATTAAGCTACAGAATCTAATTTATGTGTATTAATCTGTCTACAGGATCTAATTTGCGTGTTTGCCTGACTACATTGTGTAATACTTGCATATCTGTCTGTCTACAGTGTCTAGTAATGGAGATGGAGATACATGTATGGAGATACATGTATGAATACATACTGTTGCATTTTTCATTAACCCTCCAGGTTACTCTAACCACAAGAGTTTTCTACATCTCTGTATAATTTTGTATTGATTTGGCTTGTAATGGTCAGTTCATCCATGTTTCATTGCCTCTTTTTTTTACCTCTGTTTCACCTCTGGTAGACGATCCTTCCCTTTACTTCTTTATATGTATATATTTACTCAGATACCACGGTTCAACTACAGTTTATTCACTATTAATCAGCACTCTATGATTAACATACAAGCTTATGTAAACTTTCATATTCACAAGTATTTGATGCAAAGAAGCCTGATTACGATGACACATCATTAAACAAAACAGAATGGAGAGGAAACATTCACTGAAAGGGAAAGCCCCTGCCCAGTAAGAATAAATCCATTGCACATTTATTAGTAGTGCAATAGATTTTTCCCCTTTGGAAGTGGGGAAAAATATCATAAATACAAAATATACAATACAATAATATAATATAATATTAAAAATATAATAATCTGCAGTGTCTTAATGATTTGGTAATGTCTTCTGATGCTGCTTTTTATATAGTTATGTCCATAAGTATTTGAATGGTGTCACAATTTTTGTCATTTTGTTTCTGTACACCATTACAGTGCATTCGAAATAAAGGGGAGAACGTGACCGAAGTGTAAACTTCCATGAAAAATAATATCAAAAGTAAGAAATAAGCATAATTTTTAATATTTGGATGCAAATATTTTGCACACAGTGACTGCATGAGGTCTAAAATCTGTGGCCGTGACCAAATGCTGTTTTCTCCCTTGAGATACTTTGCAAAGACTTTATGTTGACTGACTTAACTGACTTTTTTTCACAATTAATTCATACTGGAAAGTGCCTTCCTATAAGTTTTGAAGAATTTGACTGAATCTGAGCAGAAAGTATAGGTATAGACTTCAGAATCACATCCCCAATAAACACAAGTGAGATAATTTCATTAGCAGCCACACACACTTATGTTTACCATGTTTGACAGTGTTGTATCCTATTGTTCATAAGCCCTGCCTTTTCTTCTGTATCCTCTTCTCTTCCCATAATTTACATGATCACCTTGGTTTCATCTGGCCAAAGAATCATGTTCCAGAACAGGGCAGGCTTTCTAACAACATCTAATCTGGTGTTTCTGTTCTTGATTGTAAGCAGTGGTTTGCACTTTTTTATGACACTTTCTAAATATTAATGTGCCAAATTTATGGATTAGCAGTGCATTTAATCCTAATTAGGATTAAGCGGTTTAGAAAATGTATATATA
>JBCNYH010000012.1:30369580-30381111 GCA_039654325.1 Tandanus tandanus | reverse complement strand
TATATTATAGTATAACTATATTTTTATTACTAAATTTGAAATGTTTATGAAGTTTTCAATTCAGCTCTATCACTTTTTAATATAGGTTTTAATGCGATTGCCCAAGTTGTTTGTCCGAGGTCTGCACACTTAGTAACAGATTATTGATTGGTCAATCTCTATTTAGAGGTTGAACTTAGCAGTAGGTCAACTGAGTAGTCTCCAAGACAGAATGTCAAGGGAATTATTCAAGTCTGCAACATCTACTGAGCCTGAGGTGAATATTTTTAATTGTCATCACATATCTACTTGTTAGCCTCAGAATCAAATTCACATCAGATCATAACTAGTTTACACCCCGTTAATGGAATACAGATTTACTATAATCAGTTTTTCTATGGTGTCAAATTGGCCTGAAATGCATGGAGGCATGAACAGTTTAGTGCATTTGATATTTCAGCACCCTCTGTCTTCCAGTGTTCATTCATGAGTTCCAAATTTGACATTTAAGAAAAGAATAACAAACTGACAAAGATCATTTTTATTTAATAAGTTCACATTCCTAAAGATTTTCATGTAATTGGTTACAAAACATTTCTTTTTAAAAATTTTTTCTGTTTAATATAAAATCATTTTAGGGTAGGGGATAAATTTTTTAACTCACTATCCTCAATGGTTCAACCTATCATCCAGCCCTATTACATTTCATTTGTCTTCTCCCTTTCAGCAGAGTTTTCCCTTGAGTTACTACTGCACTCCATCCACTACTATCAACCTATCCTATGAAACACTTTGTAACTTTGACCTTTGATTCAAATTTAATGAGCAGAGAGAACAGACCTTAAATTCAGGTCCATGAGCTCAAACCCACATTCCTCAACAGAATACATCATCACAACATAACGCACCAACAAAAAACATATACGAACTCCCAGATGTGCGGAGAGATGGCAGATCTGTGGGCATTGTTTGTGTGTTTTCTCTAAAAAAAAAAAGTTCACTACCAAACTTTACCTGAAAAAAGCAATAGGTGCTAATAATATAAACTTCATAAACATTTTCACATTGTTTGTATTTGTTAATTTACGAATTAAGTAGAAACTACTCCTAAAAACTCCCCTTTTAAACATAAAGTGCTACATGACATAAATACATTCCGATGTATCTTTTATTCTTCTTGAAAACACCACATCCACATCTTGATAAACCTGACCCCTTAACACACACAAAAAAAGAAAACTTTTAACCATGCCAGAACTCCAGCCTAAGTTTCTCAATTTCTTCAATGTATTTCTCAATGTTGAGGAATCCCGCTTTAAGTGGAATAATCAAGAAACTTATTACAAGGTTGTGAGTGTGTGTAGGATGATGATGATGTACTTTGCCTGCAGCACTTCTCTGCACTTTCAGCTGTGTTGTGTCTGATGTTCACACATTCTCAGCCTGCTGAGGTTAAAACACGCATTACAGAAGTGTAAGATGGGGCTGAGTGAGAAGTGGATTCCAGTCAAAATGCTCTGCTGGTCTAATACAATGCTTAAACCAACACTGAGAAATCTCCAATAAACTATTCTCCTGGAAAAAGGAAAAACAAACAAGCAAGCAAAAAAAAAACCCAAAAAAACCCAAACAAACAAAAAAAACATTTTGCCAATTCTAAGTGTTGACTCTCAGGGTAAAAGGCTCCTTGTTCTTCAGATTCCAGCTATAATTAGATTAACACAATCAACCTGAAAGTAGCATTCATGCTAATAGGACATTGTGAGTTATGGTTTCATTATCCGTTTAATTATAGTATAAAGTACCTCAATGCCCTCCAGCAGTTTAATTCGAGGATATTCAAACCAGAAAATATAATTACAATCAGAAGCTTTATGAATACCCAATGACAAGTTCTAGTAACAGATGATTTTATGCATTAGACAAATATGGCATGACAATTTTATGTTGTTTTTTAGTCTTTTCCTGCAAACATGGTAGTTGTCATAGTATTTTATCATATAAATAAGGAATCAAATAAAACCTATTTATTGTCCTTGATTTGTGTCATGGATCAACTGACATGAGAAGGAGACTCTGAGGCAGGAGCTGTCCCATTGCATCCCTAAATATCTCTCTTCCAATCTCCTCACTTTTCCTCTCCTGCCCTTTCCTGTCCTCTCCCGAGAGAAATAAAGGAGCTCTCCTTTTTTTTTGTCCCCGATGAACCAATGCAGAGGAGCAACAGAAATCTTTAAATAGCCCCATGCTGCATTTGAGACAGCACATATTCTCTCTCTCTCTCTCTCTCTCTCTCTCTCTCTCTCTCTCTCTCTCTCTCTCTCTCTCTCTCTCTCGGTAATTGGACTATAGAGATTGTGAAGATGAAAGACTGTTGTGAAGGAGTTTGAAGCTCTTTATCACATGCTGAGATAATGCCTCTGTCATACATGAAAGAGCCTGGATGCTCAGTACCCACTCTTATTCAAATGTACCAGATTCCATTATCCAGCTCATAAGCTTTGTTTATTGTTTATGTACCTGAGGTGAATTGTTAGTTGGAAACAGCATAGTTATCTTTAGAATGATAATTATTTCTTCCTGATTCCCATGTGCCTCATCAAAACATATGCCTTAAGAAATTAACCTGTAACCCTAGTTGCTTTTCTCTGTTTGGATGTTCTATTAGAATAAAATGACTCTTAGACATGCCCCAAAGATGAGAGAGCAATAACAGAGCTCTGCTGCATGTTGTAAAATAGGTTGGACCACAGTAACAGATGCATGGTAGTAGATGCATGGCACATATGGATGGGAATAAATCTCACATACACACACACACACACACACACACACACACACACACACACACACACACACACTCACACACACTCACACACACACACACTTAAAATAGATTGAGAGCTTATATTTCTTAATGCATATGCTTCTTAAATATTGACCTAAAAATCTGCATACAGATTAGTTATATTTGTTCTAGGAAGGGTTTGTCCCGTTGCTTCTATGTTTTCTCTGTTGTTTTTAATTGTTCACTTCTTCTCTTTGTAATTTTCCACCTTTCCGACTTGCTCCAAAATGATTAATTGAAGCTCTGATCAAATATCAGATGAATCATAGAGACAGAAAACGAGATTAATCCTTTTCCTGCATATATAATGACTTTTTTTTATAAAGAGAAAAGCCTTTTTAAGGCAGTGTCAATAAAGTCTAATTCCTTGGATGTTAATTAAAATTCTCAAATTAATTCATCAAAAAGTAATTACTCAGATGTTAAAATTTTAGATGGGCATCTGACACAAGTGTTTGTTGAATGACAGAGCTTTTTGAAGCACTGACGTCATATTTGAGGCATATACAATGCTGACAAAACACTGCAGAGTTCTGCTTTTTGTACAAAGCAAAAGCAAGTGACAAAAAGATTAATGTCCACCTCAAAAGCTGACTATATCTTTCAGAAAAGAGCAACCCATCTCTCATTCACACTTTGAGACCATTTAGAGGTGACATTTAACAGTAGACATTATTAGAATGTTCAGTATATAAAAGCAAATCTCATATACTTGGACTCTGTAAAATGTGACATAACCAAATCATAAATGTCATTCCAGGTGTCATATGCTGTTACTAATAATGAATATCACAACAAACTGTCTTGCTGTATAGCTGTACAGTTTTGTCATTTAAAGTAATGATTAATAATTAATGGTACAGCAGCTTCTATGACCCATACTATCTTTTGAGTCATAATCCTTGTGACATTGTTTTATTATATACCTTATGGTGAATTTAACTGTGATATCCATGACTATAACTGTGATATCCAAAATTGACTGTCAGATCCTTAGGGGTGATCACACTAGATGTGCTATAGTCTGATGCAAATAAATTTTTCTGCAATTTTACATTTTTAAATTTATTTTTTTTTTTTGCAATGCCATGAATGTCACAGAATAAATTTGAGAATGAAAAGCAACAACCGCAAATTGCCATTCATGTCAGTCACTTTTTCTTTTTTTTTTTTTTAATCACACCTCTAGTGTGATCTCCCCCTTCAGGTCACACTTCCATGTTTGGTGTGGAGTGGTACTGCATGTAAGACTGCAGGTGTGGAGTGATACTGCACGGCATCACATGTTGGTCTCCTGGTTCGTGAACTCATGGCAGGTTTGAAATGTCCTCAAACTCTTAAACAGTTTGCACATGTCATGAGAAGGTTGCAAAGTTGTTGATTTGCTTGCAAATTATTCATTTTTCATTTGCAAGGAAAAGCAACAAGTTGGAGCTGGCATCCACCATATTCTGTGTATTTTGTCATCATTCGTATTTTATTTGCATTTTGTTTGCGCTAATAACGCGCAAATAAAAAACGAATGGTTTGTGAACAGAAAGCGAACAAAACGTGACTGATTTACGACAGGAGATTTGCTTTTTTCACCAAACATCTGCAAATAAATCGCAAATTACTCGCAAATCAGTCGAAATTGTCATGTGGAAAAACCTGAGAAAGAGACAGTTGACATTAAGAATGCTTCAGTGTATGATTGTTAAATTATTGATTAAACTGATAATCTTCATCCTGGAAACCTCAAAATATAAATCCACAGTAATGTGTATGGCTCTCAAGCATTCCTTTATTTTCGTAGCAATTTATCAATGATGTGCTGCAAGACATAATGGATAGATTATCACCTGCAACGAAAATACCTCAATTAATTACCCTTCATTGAAGACACCTACGGACCAAATTAAAAGGGTGTTAGCATGGCTCATGGAAGATCAGCTCTATGTAAATATGAGGTATGTCTTCCAAATTTCCACTGTTTTTTTTCTGCTGTAAAACATTAGCTGGGATGGCATAAAAATGGATAACAGCAAGGTTTATCCAGTCACCGAATGACCTATTCCCTTGCATGGTAAAGGGAAGGCTGTCTGGGGTTTGCAAACTTGTGTTATGCTTCATATGAGGTTTCAGCATGATTGCAGCTCCACTCATGAAATCCCCACCAACATTCATCTGTAATAACAGTGCTAGGGAAACTTTCGGCAAACTCAAAGCTGCATTCAGTACAGCATCCATCTTAGGTCACCCAGAACCCACCAGGCCATTTGTCACAGATGTCAATGCCGCCGAGGTGGGAGCCATTTTATCACAGTGGTTCAGTGAAAGACCCAAACTACATCCCATGGTTTTCTTTTCCAGCAAACTCTTCCCCACTAAACAAAACTCTGAAATTATTAATATCTAGAGTATCTACACATTGCTACACAATCTACACAACACTTGGATCCCCACCAAGCTATATACCAATCAACTATTGGGTTACATGGCATATATTTAAGTTATGCAAATGTCATAAAGCCAATTTTGAGCTCAATTTTGTTGTCAGCATCCGTGCTTACGTGCCCAAACAGGCAACCTAATAAATGTAAAAAAAGGTGGGGAAAATATACATTATGTGCGCTGCCACCGCTGGTGCTGAGTGCACTTGCACTTCGCAGAAAATTTTCTTTCTCAGTAAATAGCTTTTCTTGAGGAGAAATAAGTACTTGAATACCACTGAAAAGACATTTAGTTATATTACGGCTGTTTCTTTACCGAAAATAAATGCACACATTTTTAGAGCTCCACTTTAAGGCAGGTCCTAAATATTTATATTATAATATATTTAAAGATCCATCCAATATCTATACTGCTTATCCGTCATGGTCATAGATGAAGCTGGAGACAGTCTCATCTGACTGGACGAGAGGCAGGGTACACCCTGAACAGGTTGCCAGACTATTGCAAGGCTAACAAAGAGATGAACAACCATTCACCCTCATTGACACTAATGGGCAATTCATAGCCACCAGTTGACTTAATTTGCACATCATTTGACTGTGAAAGGGAATCAGAGCACACAGAAGAAACAAACGCATGCATGGGTAGAGCATGTAAACTTTGTACAGAAAGGCCCTAGTCGGCCACAAGAACGCCAAACCTTTTTGTTGTGAGGTGACAGCTCTAACCACTACAGTACCATACCACCATATTTAAAGATACTGTATTGCCTATATATTTATTTCCGTTCTGTATGTTTCATCCTTTTTATTACTGGAGTTTGTACATATACCCCCAGCACATCGTTTATTCTGAGTTTGATTCTGATCATTAAATATTTATGGGAAGCGCTCAAGAAGGACCAAAGCTTCTCTGAAAACTAGTGATGGTTTATTAGTTTTCATGTTCATATCTCATACATTTTAACTATGTTGAAAGCACGTGTACTTGTTCATACAGCTGAAATTTTTGATGAATGTAATTGTGTTAATTTCTAGCTCACAGTAAGAAGGTCCTGGATTTGAGTCCCCCCTGTGTTTGTGTGAGTTTCCTTCGAGTGCTCTGGTTTCCTCCCACTGTTCAAAGACATGCACATTAGGCTGTGAATGTGGGTTTGTGTTGGGCCTGCAGTGGTCTGGCAAGCTCTTCAGTCAGCTATAATGGATTCCAGCCTCTCCCATGACCCTAATAAAGGATAAGGCAGTTTGGAAAATGAAATAACAAATGAAATGATTGTATTAAATGTGACATGGTTTTACATACTGACAGAAAACAATTCTGATCTATTTTACAAGGCGATGGCAAAATTAATGTTAGTATATTACCATTGTTGATATTGTTGTTAATACTACAGCTACTACTACTACTACTACTACTACTACTACTAATAATAATAATAATAATAATAATAATAATAATAATTATTATTATTATTATTATTATTATTATTATAAATAATAGTATGGCATAGTGGTTAGCACTTCCACCTCACACCAAGAAAGTCCTGGGTTCAGGTATTTCTTCGTAGAGTTTGCATGTCACCCCAGGCTTGCATAGGTGTTCCGGCTTCCTCCTACAGTCCAAATACAGGCACATTAGTCTAAATGTGGATATTCTCAGTTGCCCCTAGATGTGAATGTGAGTGTCAGTGGTTGTGGGTCTGTGTTGCCTCTGCAATGAACTGAGCTGGCCAGAGTCCACCCTTCCTTCCTCTTAGGTCAGATGGGATGGACTTCAACCACCCCAGGACTCTAATAAAAGATAAAGCAGTTCGAAAATGTATTATTATTATTTTTATTATTATTATTATTATTGTTGTTGTTTTGTTATAATAATACTACTAATAATACTACTACTACTACTACTACTACTACTACTACTAATAATAATAATAATAATAATAATAATAACAGCAAGCAAAATGTTGTGTGGTCCAAGTACCCTTCACAAATTTTCATCAAGTTACATTACTCTTTATTCCCCAATACAAGAAGCAAATTGTATATAAATACAATATTATATGATTTACTGTGAACTACTAAATGATAATCTAATGTATTTATTGATTATGATTTTTACCAAACCATCAAATATAAATAATATATAATTCATATATTTAATTCAATCATTGCCTTGTACACATTTATATGCATAATAAAACATTCATACCCTTGTTAGCTGTTCTGATCTTTTACCTCCGTGTTGACTGTTCAATAAATAAATGTTATATTCACTTGTCTGATTTCTGTATGAAAAAGAAAATCAGATCAAACCACAGACCACAGAAAAAATATAGAATATACAGCACATGATCAATTATTTATAAGGCATTTTTCTTTTTCTTAGAAACAGCAAAGCATCTCTCTTTGTCTGATTGTTGAATGCAGCACTTACAAATGCCACAGTGTCTCTGGGAGAGCAAACATGAGCAGGAGGGAGAGGAGAGGTAGTAGCTTAATTGGCCATGCAGCTTCATGGGATTTGAGTCTGAGGAAATGTAATATGCATCAAGTCATGGCGCTGCAGTAAGGAAGGGTGAAACGTTCCAGAAATCGCCTTAGTTATGATGTGCTCTATATGCATCCAGATGGACAGCAAAATTGATGACAGCTCACTTCAAGCCTCTTTCTTTTCATCCCCAGCATTCTACAACCACTCCTCTGCATTTTTACAACTCCTTTGTATGTTACTCAGATATACATGCAACTTAGTCTCGGCATTAGAATTATATATTTATGATAAGAAATATCTGAGCAGCTGTCTTTTCTTTCTCATCCCTCACAGAGGTCCTTCTGCAGTGCTATGATGGAGGAGCTGCGCCTGTCCCTCAAGTGCCAGCGCCGGCTCAAACACAAACCTCAGCCGCCTGTCATGGTCAAAACAGAGGAAGTCATCAACATGCACACCTTCAATGACCGGAGATTACCAGGCAAAGAGACTATGGCATAAAGCAGACATTTGCTCTCTCTCTCTCTCTTTTTAAGGAGGAAAAAAAAATATGAAGAGTCGTAGAACAGGGCGATAGTTACATTTATACATGGGGGGTGGGAGATTAGGAACATGATTGTTCAGTGTTTATTGTCATTATTGTTTTAAAACAATTACCTGTGGGGGAGGGGGGGGGGGGCACTGCAACATATTTCCTGTGGAAATAACTTGATTTTGGGCAAAATTAAAGTGAGTTACCTCATCACTCCTGCCACCAGGGCAAGGCTGATTGATACTTGTGTTATGGATTATTTAGGAAGAAAATGCTAAGATAGATAACTGAATGAGATCAACCTGTATATGGCTGAAGGTGGACTATTCCTTCATTATGTTCATGTTAGTTTAGGTTTGTGAGTCTTTAATCTCTTTGGGCAACTTGATCATTCTCTGTCTAGAGGCCACATAGAGAACAGTTGAGTATATTAAAGAGAATTAAGAGACTGATATAGACTAAGGGGATGGGGATTCACTAATTACATGGGGGGAAAAAGTATAAAACATTTTTAATGTGTATATTTCTGCTGACTTTTTATGGTGGAAGTCCCAGACATGGTAAAAGAAACCAAACAGTTGATTCCAAGTCCTGACATATATTTGGAGTCATAGCAGAAGTACCCTGTATTAAAGACATTATATAACTCAGTCAACGAAAAGGAAATATATCAGGCATCAGGCAATAAGTGACCTAATTTGCTTGCATTTCAATTCACTACCACCAGATTTTTTGAAGACAATGGAAGGGAAGCTACATCATGGTTACTTTTGTATTAAGCATGCACACTGATAGAGTAAGAGTGTGTCAATAAAAATGGAATCTGCGTATTAATGGCTCATGACGGATCCAAGTATGCTCATCACTGCTGTGAAATATGGACCCGGAAAAAACACCACAAAAAAAGGAATTAAAAAAAAGGGGGGGGGGGGGGGAGCAAAGGAGTCAAAGCCCCCAGGCTCTATTTATTCAAGTATTTATTACTTTGTTTATTGTTTTTAATAGTTTGATAAACTTTATCTACATACATTAATTAAACTCCAGTGCATTTTGTTTCACACAGTCTACTTCATGCAAATGTCAAATTTCTTGTTTGTAAATTTTTGTGGATTTTATTTCAGGAACGGAGAATCCTCACAAACTTGTGCAAATGCAAAATTTATATGAAATGTTTTGTATTAAGAAAAACAAATCAAAATTTTGTAATAATTTTTAGCAACCCAAATTTGACCATGGGCAACTTTCTCTTCTTCTGGTGGATGGGACGACATCAGGAATAGCCAAGAGCATAAATTTATGAAGGCCCTGGGACTGTGTGTGTCCACATGGACCAACTTCATCAGATCACACATACATAGCCAGGACCATAGCACCAGGTCTGTGTAAAGAGGGCACAGAGCCAGTGTCCATGATACATTGCTTCCATGGACATTAGATAGCTTTATGGTCCAGGAAAAGAAAAGTGTGCTTAGCATGCCAGGCATTGTTAAAGTGACACACATTTTGGACAGATCCTATTTTTATCATGTAAAATAACCAGATTTAAATAAAGTTATTTTTACTTGAGGTAAATGATAGTAATGCTAACACTAATAATAATTACACACACACACACACACACACACGCACACACACACACACACACACACACACACACACATATATATATATATATATACACACATACACAAGGAGATTAATGATGGGGACGACCACTGTTGCTTTATATTATACACCCCTGATTTACAATAAACTGCTAGGAGTGAAGAGAACGTGTGAATAAATGGTTGAAATAGATAAGATGTATTAAAAATACTTCAAAATTCTAAACTAATTTTGACCATGTTGTGAAATCAAAGCCAATTGTGCACACAATTTACTGTCTAAAGTTGATGCACAAGTTTAAAGAAAACCATTAAAAAGTTATACATACTTGCCTCTTAGCCTCTATCATTTTCCTACATGTACAGAAAAAAAAATATATTTACCTGTGATGTGTGTCTTGCACAATTAAATGTGATCCTCCAGCACCAAACCAGTCAAAAGTCACAGGGCCATATTTTTAGATATAGCAAAGTATCTATGCTTATCTGGAAGGACATGAAGTAAGCACATGTGAAAAAGCTAATCAGAAGCTGGCTTTCATGGCTTTGTTGGGGGTAAGGAAACCTAAGGTGTTCGCAAGGCATTTTCATTGTGGGTTGTTTTTTTTGTGTGTGTGTGTGTGTGTGTGTGTGTGTGTGTGTGTGTGTGTGTGTGTGTGTGTGTATGATGTACTTTTACATCAACTGACTGGATAGTGGGAATTCTGAGTATTGTTATCAGAGATGGCAGAAGAATCCCTGAGTGCCACGCAATGTTGCCTGATGATTTTGTGGCAATTATTTTTAGAATATTTCTAAGACAAATACATTCCCTCAAAAAAAGCAGGTTTTGGTGCATATATGGCATAAATGTATTTACAAAAAGTCTACTTGTTTTAATGCTAAAATGATATTTGCACTCCAATGCATTAATCTGTTATATCTAAATATCCAACCGTGTGATTTCCATCTAGTTTGGTTCAGGAGGGTCACAAACAATCAAGCAAGAAAGCATCAAAAGAAATTCATTTTATATTCCTTTCTATGAATCAGATTTATTAACGAATCAAATGAAAAAAGAATAATGCATTATAGGGTGTTGTGTTTTAAGAAATTTATCCATTTCAGAGTTGTTATACAACACAAAATCAATTATATTCATTAATTTTTCCTCTTGTACTACACTTTCCAATGAGCCAATTAATGAATATAACATCACACTTCAACCATTTATATTTATTTTTGTCAAACCTTTTCAAAGTTTTACTTACTTTGTAGCAGCTATATAGAAACTATAGAAACATAGCAGCTTTATAGAAACTATAAATAACCATCCATTTAACATCCTATCTCTGTTTTTGGTCTTCTAAATAAGACAAAAAAAAAAAAAATGCAGCAATAATTAATCAATATTTCCAAGATGCTGGGAACAGAAAGTCCTCTGTCCTCAAGACCCTCCTGTGGTGGAAAATGGACCAATTTCTAAGCACTGACATTAGACATATTTGTTTTGTAAATGTTGAAGAAGTTTCTTATAAGAATGCTTCAAAAAATGTATGATCATTCAGTCTGTAAAGTAACACCACAGTTTTGTTTATTGGGGGGGGGGGGGGGGGGGGGGGGGGGGGGGGGGGGGGGGGGGGGGGGGGGGGGGGGGGGGGGGGGGGGG
>JBCNYH010000012.1:30329698-30340359 GCA_039654325.1 Tandanus tandanus | reverse complement strand
ACCATTGCTGATTTTCGTCAAGAGTAGGCTGCATAGCCGTCAGCGTGTTTCTGCCCTGCGATGGCCTGGCAAGCTGTACTCTTCCCTCGCCCAGAGTCAGCTGAGATGGGCGCCAGCCTCCCCGCGGCCGTAATTAGTTCAGAAAATGAATGAATATATTTGCATTTTTTATAGGGATGTAGATAAATGAGTAATGTAATTATTTATCAATAATTATATAATTAAATAATTATTGATCATACTTAATAAAACAATAAAGGAATTTCCAACTTTGGTACAGATTTCCAAAAGAGCCATCGTTACCTATTACCAAAGATGGATAAAGGCCATCATCCATCTCAACTGGCAGCCTTCACCTTTTGATTATGTATATTGTATTATGATTTTATTATTCATATAAAAGAAGCTTTCATGACACAAAATTTAATAATTTAAAACATTTTACTGTATGTTTTTTTCCCCTTATTATTTCCTGAAAAGTTTTGGTTTTGGACATATGAGGTCTCTGCCCAACAGCAACGGAATGCTAAAGTAGCATGTGTTGCATTTCTTCTTTAGGTGTTTTTAATTTACCTCACCATTATATCAATGATTACATACTGGAAATTATAGTGTATGGTACTACACGAAAGACAAAGCAATATAACACTTTTTGCTTAGTAAGAATTTTGGTCAGAAGAGCTGTAAGAAATAAGTATTAATCTATGGATGGTGGATGGTGGATCAAATATACCACATTCTTTCAGTCTACATTTGTTTAAGAAACACTTTCTGTAGAAAATTATCAATATATGACTTATCTGTTACCAAGCATGTACATGTGATGATTTCTTTATTGAACAAATTATACTAAAGTTTATCAATTCTATTCACATTGCCATTTTTTAAATTTATTTGTATTTTCAGTCATTTTATTAATATAAAGATTCCTTAGAACAGGATGATCATGTTGCTTTTTTGTCAAGTCACAGTGATGGTCTGTCTTATAGGGCATAAGAAAATACCTATCACATGATTACAGTGAGGGGTGTGGTTCTCTCTATGTAGATTTCAATATAATATACCTTATTAATTTCTCCTATTTAGGAGCCCTTACCCCCTTTCAGACTTTTTTTGCACATTGACATGGACATTGAGAAAAATATTTAATTTCTCTTTTTATACATCAGACTTTGATTAATTTCTTTAATTTATGCCATACTGTGGCTGTGCTATGAGATTTAAATGCATGTGTGGTCACTGAGTGGCAATGTTTTTGCCACTACTGAAAGTCACAGACTGTGTTCCATGGCGGCCCCAGCTACTTGAGGAAGCGGTCTAGCTGTATCAAGTTTCAAGTTTATTTGTCATATACAGGTAACAATGGTACAGCATTACTGGCAATGAAATTCTTGGATATGCACCTCATTGGTAGAAATAGCTTTCTCTGACTGTTTTCTCAAAAATCACCCACTACACTTGTGGGGAAAAAATGGGCCAAACACTGAATTGAAAAACATGCATTTTTGGAACAGATTTTATCATTTATTTACCTTAGTACTTGCATGCCTGGATACTATATTGTACCTGTCTGTCCCTTCTGGTTCTATTTTATTAGCTTGTTATCAGGTTTTGATTGTGGTAAGATATCAATTGTGGAAGATGACCAAATAAGGAGTAATTTTTTAGGGTGGAAAAAAAACCAACAAGTCAGAAGATATTTTTAAAATATTGCACTCCAAGATGTGTTAGTTTAAATTTCAGAGCAAACATTTAAATCTTTTAATAACTGTAACTTTGCAAGACTATGTAGTCTTGTCATTCATTCATTTTCTGAACCGCTTAATCCTAAATAGGGTCGCGGGGAGGCTGCCGCCCATTTCAGCTGACTCTGGGTGAGGGCAGAGTACACCCTGGACAGCTCGCCAGGCCATCGCAGGACAGAAACATGCTGACAGCAATGCAGCCTACTTTTGACGAAAATCAGCAATGGTTCTTTTACATGGCACCACAGACAGTGAGAGACATGGCCTGCATTTGATAACCCAGTTAGTTGCACTGGGGGGACAGCAGTGACAACCCGTTGATAATGAGGCTTGAACCCCCGACCTTGGGATCAGTAATTCATCACCCTACCACCGGGCCACCACTGCCCCTACTATGTAGCATTTCTTTCTTTGTTTTTTTTTTTTTTTTTGCCTAAAATGGAACCTTGTTTTGCATGTGTTCTAAAGGAACAATTAAACCCAACACTGGGCACTCTAGATGTTATGTTGTGTTAACTATACAAAGGGTGTGTAACATGGCCGTGCCCTCTCAACCCAGTGATTAAATAACTGTACATTACCCAGCATTTTTTTAATTGAGTGACTTGTCCTCGAAACAAAGTCTCACAGTTGTTTCTGAAAATCTGCTGATTAAATCTGTAGAACGCTACGGTAAGAGATTTTCTGAGACACGCTCAAGTAAACATATTGGATGGGGGTTACACTGTATTAAAAAGCAAGAACTTTAAACATTCTCTTGGAGGAAAAACTATTTAAAAACATTTATAATTGCAAAAATTTTTCAGAACAAGTGCCTGGGAGAGAGAGAGAGAGAGAGAGAGAGAGAGAGAGAGAGAGAGATGTTTGGTATTCAGATATTCAGACGTATGAAGTGCTCTGATTTCTCTGTTGTGAGGGGAGATGTTAGCCCTGCTCTTCTTTGCCTCAGTCATTTCCCTTTAAATCTTTAATGAAACAAAGAGGAGTATTTTGCTGAATGTGTTTCACTTATCACTTGCGTGGAACAGGGATTTACTTGCATTGCTTACTGCTGAAAAGAAAGACTACTGCCATTCTAAGTAATGCATAATTTAACATTCTGTCCAGAATTATTACCATGTTTTTGATAAAGAGTACTGCTAAAGGTAATTATTATGGTCTTGCAAAAGCAGTATAAGCATTAACGAATGCCTGAGTGTGCCAACACTTCTCCAAATATTTCTTCTTGATGGTCTTTCTCACTGAATAATATGTTGAGTGGTACTAGAAAATTTTCAAGTTATGCACTGATTACGTAGCACTTTCTGAAGATTTACATGTTTGTGGTTAAAGGCAGTTAAGGTTTTGCAAGAATCCATTTTAGTAGGAAAATGTGAGGAATAAAGGAGTACAGGGAACAACCTGATACACTGATTTTCTGCAAAATAATTTATAAAATATTTAGATTAGAAATGTTTTTAATGTTAAATCATGCCCACTGACAGGTGAAAAAGAGTCTCCAAGAAGTGAGTAAAAATTCATTGTTTTTTGTTTCAATAATCGGAAATATTTTGCAAGAATGCCTTTTTGGTGTGTTGCTGGGTTCTACTCAAATACTTACATGGACAGGGTTAGAATGTTTTGCTTTTGCTGTGGATCTTTACCTGCATGATAAAACAAATAAGAATGTATAGTGGTTAACACATCTGCGTCACAGCAAGAAGGTCCTGGGTTAGATTCCTGAACTTGGATGTTACTGTGTGGAGTTTGCGTGCTTTCCCCATGCTTGCATGGGTTTCCTCCGGGTACTCCGGTTTGCTCCCACAGTACAAAGACATGCACATTAGATTAATTGGCTGTTCCTAATTGCCCTTAGGTGTGGATGTGAGTGTAAATGGTTGTGTGTGTTGGCCCTGCGATGGTCTGGTGAGTCATTCAGGGTGTACCCCGCCTAGGCCCAGTGTTGTCTGAGTTAGGCTCCAGCATCCCTGCGACCCTAGTAGGATAAAGTGGTTCGGCAAATGAGCGAGAGAGCGAGTGAGTGTCTTGCTCATTTCGAGCCTGGGTGTTTTGATCTAATCCCATAATTGAAGGTTTCAACTGGATGTACAGTCCAACACAAAAATAAGTTTTTACCTGAAACTAAAAATACAATTTTCTGGAGATCCTTCATTTCCCAATATCAACAAGCACAAAAAACACAAACGGTATGTGCCAG
This sequence comes from Tandanus tandanus, assembly GCA_039654325.1. Classification (NCBI taxonomy): domain Eukaryota; kingdom Metazoa; phylum Chordata; class Actinopteri; order Siluriformes; family Plotosidae; genus Tandanus; species Tandanus tandanus. The sequence continues at coordinate 30,336,417 of JBCNYH010000012.1, read as the reverse complement.
AAAAGCATTTCGGTGTCAGAACTTTGCTCAATTGTGTTGCTAGATTTTGGTGTATATAGTTCAAACCTATACAGACAAATATCACAAACACAATCTATAGTCTCTTCTGTTTCATCTGTGATGTTTCCCTCTTGATTTTTTAAAAAAAGGCATCACAACTTCAGAATATTCCGAGAAATTCATGCTTTGCACACAGTAAAGGGAAAAAAAATTGTTCTCATGATTGTCACATAATTGCCTGACAGTAGAAAACAGTTCGCTTGCAAGGTATCTTTTCGGGGGTGTTTGGGGATGACTAAAAACTTTGTAAAAAAAACAACAAAATTATTATATTTTTTTTGCCCAATAAAATCGTGACAGGTGCTCTTTAAGATAAGTCTAAATCAATTAATTACAAAATGTTTATTGAAAATTAGTTGAACTATCTATGAACAGATGGGCACTGACAGATGTATTTATGTGCACATTATTCATTATTTCGTTATGTATTTTAAAAATAATATATTTTATAAGATTTTGGGCTGTTTATTACTAAAATAGGTTTCTTTACCTATCACTGACACAGAAAGTTTATAAAAACTTTAAAATACAATAACAAAAAGTTATACAGGTATGTGATTATTCAGTCATCACACCATGCTGAGTTTTAATGGAAAGCCAGTCTGTAATTGCAAATCAGCCTTAATTGGAGGAAACGTTCCCTGTCAGAAACATCTGTTTCACAAAACACGTGCACGACTGATTTGCATTGCACCTGTATTTTAAATTTCCATTAAACTCAGGAGAGTTTGAGAGTAATTTATATTACTACTATTGCTTACAAATGCAAGGTTAATTTTTGATGCAGGAACAGTAATTAGATTTAGGATTGTTTTAGCAAAGGCGCATGGGCAGTACTACTTAGTAGTGTACAAATCAAATAAGAACAAAATTCTTTTAACTGTTAAATTCTAACTTTAACTTCATGAAACATTTCTATCTTGGTGGGGATGGTCTCTTCCAGAATGATAATCTTTTCATCCACAGAAGATGAGGGCTGGGGGGTTTGTAAGGGTGTTTTAAGTTCACCAAATAAATACTTATGGCTGATTCTTCTCTGCATGCTACCACCATATTATTGAAATAACTTATATAACAGTATATTTTATGTTATATAATAACTGCTTGATATGGCATTTAAAAATGTCTTACAGCTGCCTAAATGTATACCTTGATCGGTAAGTTCAGATTCAAAATACATGCAAATTACACAAACCCCCAAACCTGCATGTATTGGCCCCATTTTCCCTAGTAAACCAGTGTAATAGCAGACAACATGCATAAGAAAACATGATGGGCTGTTAAATTTTATGATGCACTAACAACCCTTTAGGCACCCTACATGTCTAGTTTTATGTCTAACCCACATGGGATTTTCAGCTCCTGATTTCTTCAAAGAATGCTGCCAACCTGCTGTGCTAACATTTCCACACTAATGGCTAATAGCTATAAGCCCAAAGAGTTTTTGTTTAATATGACTTCAAATGACCTGAGTACGTGCCACAGAAAGTGACTAAGGGAAAGTTGTATGCTGCTTAAAATCCTGTGCGTGCTGAGAGCTTGGCTTCAGGACAACTGTGTGAGACAAAACAACAGAGGACATTAAAGTCAGCTCTCAGTCACGGCACATGGTACCAACAGCGAGGATCAGAAAGCTAAGTCTGACTTCAAGATGCTTTTATATTTGAAAATTCATAACAACATAAATTTTCACAGACTTGTGCAATATATATATATATATGGTAAAGGTAGGTTTATAAAAGGTAAAGGCAGGATTATTACTAAAACTTCCGTCAATCTACCAGCCTCTTGATCATTTACTTAATTTGAGTGTGCATGTTGTACAATTATTATTGTTTTATTTATATCCAGTAACTTTAGACTAGATATTCATTCATTTGTTCATTAATTAATGATCAATACCTTATCTGTTCGGGTCACAGGGAAACTGGAGTCAGGCCGATCTAATTTTAAGCAAGAGAATAGTTAAGTGGCCTTATTTATACATAAGGCAAAAGCTGAATCATAACATCACTGTTTAAGAGTGTTTTTTTTGTTTCAATTTAAATGCTGATAAACAACAGCAAAGCCTTATCCAGTTGTACTTCAACTTTTATCCATACTCATGCTACAATTTATATTTCCAGCTACACTGCTTTCTAAGGTTAAACTGTTATGAAATAACCAAGTGCAGTAAATGTGCAGAATAATAAACTTATGTATGATATTACACTATTTAAGAATTAAAATGCGATAAGGTGGATTCCCCGGCAACTCAGTGACTCTGGTGAGTGTACAATATGATACTTCATATGAAGGTCATGCTTATGATAACCGTTTTCATAATACTAACTAGGGAACAGTTTCATAATGTGTAATGTTGTATAACTGCATACTATGACACATACACTGTTAACAACATGCATTATAAATAGTGTCACATTTTAACACCAGTACCAAAGAAACTGAACTGATCTTTCTATAGTACATCACAAGTTCTGTCTTGATTTTTTTTTTTTTGTATGAATTGTAGCAGAGAGCTTACTGAGAAATCTCACAACAAAATGTTACAACAATAACAGTTATTGCACATGTCCAGATCAAAAATATTTATGGTTTAATCATTTTAAATGTTTAGCTTTTAAAACAAAATGATTAACTCATAATTTATGAATCTCTTGTAAAGCAAACAGGAAATTAATAATAAACAATAATTTACTGAATTAATTATCTGATCCATTAAACAAGAATGTGAGGAAACAGCTTTCCCCCCCCATGGGTTTAAAGCTTATGCTGGGAGTGACTTAGCTTGATGTGTATCATTAGCTTGTTGACATGTAGGTGTGAAACTCATCATCTATTCATTCATTTGCTGAACCACTTATTTCTACAAGGGTTGTGGGGTCTCAGCTGACTCTGGGTGAAGGAGGGGTACACCCTGAACAGCCACACACACAGCAATTCACAGACACACACCTGGGGCAATGCACATTGCACAGCCAATTAGCCTAATGTGCATGGCTATGGCCTGTTGGAGAAAACCCAAGCGAGCATGGGAGAACATGCAAACTACACACAAAAATGGTTTCCCCGAGCCCATAACTCAAACCAAGAACCTACTTGCTGTGAGGTGGATGCGCTAACCACTATGCCACCATGCTGCCCCACTAGAGAAATTGTAAAGTATGTTTTTTATATATTTTTGCATTTTTGCTGCTGTATTGCAGATGGCATATGTATGGTATAGTTGGCGCAAGTCATTCATTCATTCATTCATTCATTCATTCAGTTCAATTCAGTTTTATTTGTATAGCGCTTTTTACAATTGACACAATAATACTTAATAATTGTAATAATTAATAATAATTAATGATAATAATTGTCACAAAGCAGCTTTACATAGTAAAATTAATTTAAGGAGGAATCTAAAAATTTTTCTACAACCCCCTACACACCCCCTTCATTCATTCATTCATTCATTCATTCATTCATTCATTTTCTAAGCCGCTCAATCCTAATAAGGGTCGCAGGAAGGCTGGTGCCCATCAGCCAACTCTGGGCGAAGGCAGGGCACACCCTGAACAGCTCACCAGGCCATTGCAGGGCAACACTCACACAAGCATTCACACTCACACCTAGGGGTAATTTGGAATAGCCAATTAGCCTACTGTGCATGTTTTTGGACTGTGGGAGGAAACCGGAATACCCGGAGGAAACTCACACAAGCATGGGGAGAACATGCAAACTCCACACAAAAATGCCCTGAGCACGGGAAGTGAACCCAGGACCTTCTTGCTGTGAGGCCACCGTGCTGCCCTGGCGCAAGTCAAACACTGTTTAAAATGTTTTCAGCGTGGCTTAATGGTACGTGTTGTGTAGGGTATGTGTTGCTGGGTGAGTTACATAGCTAATTGGTTAGTTTTCATGTTTAGTAAATGAAAGTATTATATAGCATAGCATACATGTTAGAACCTGTAGTTTGTATTGGCCTATTGTATTGGTTTTAAATGTATACAGTGCTGAGATTAGGTGGGGTTTGTAGTAATGTCGCTACACTGCTTGTGGCTGTGGAACAATATTGACAGTGACCTAATTTTAACTAAGCCACCAGATGTGTGAATAATGCTTCTTCCCTGTTGATTTAAATAAATTTTTTTGTAGATCAGGAAATGTACTCATGAAAATTCCTTTGAAATAGCCTATACTATTTATAATACATACTATTAACAATTTATGACGGCTAACATTTTTTTTACCATTGCTATACACTATATCATTTGATTAATAACTAACAATTTGTACTGTAGCACCTTATGAATGGCATATGGCCTTTATAGAAAGCATCACTCTCATATCTGTCACCAGAGCTGTCTTTATAGCTCAAACACCAGGCTTCCTTGGTTGGAGAACGCTATGGATACAGCAGTGTCTGGGTGGTTTTTACAGACTGATAATGACTGAGGGATGAACTACAGTGTAAGTGCCTTCAGTGGCATCCGCAAATGAGTCAGCTCATTCAGATACTATCAGCTGGGGTGGGTGGCATGCACAACTGAAGGCTCTAAACTAGCTGAGTGGAATTAGATAGTAATGTGCAGCTCTAAACATGAAATGCACTCTTTTGCTCGCCACTTGTCACAATGGAATTGCCAGAGTGCAAGAATTCTATTTAAATTTTATGCAAATGTAAAGAATAACAAAACAATAACTAAGAAAAGAAGCATTTTTAGGCTAATGAAAGTATTTTAGTGTGCTTCCCCCCCACCACCCGTCCTGATTATTAGACATTCTACCAGTTGATATAAAAAGTGTTTATGTGTGAAATAAGGATGAGCACTCATGCAGTTGCTGCAAGGACTAATTTATTTTGGGTGGCCCAGGCTGCAGTACTTACTATCTATAACCTGAGACACAGGAATCATAGACAGTAGAGTACAATGCGACTGCCAAACATGCAGATGGGCCAGCACAATGTGACTGTGATTACATTCTTGAGAAAGGTTGTGTGATGAGCTTTTATTCCTTCCTCAGTCACGCTTTTGCACAGCACTGAAAACGAGCACTTTCAGTCATATCTAAACCCTCTTCACTCCTCCACTCTGATCTCTCTTTAGTTCTCTTTCCCACTGATCACACGCTGACGGCGGTAGCTGTCAGGTATCATGCATTATTGATTAAAGCTAACCTTACCAAGAAGTGCCAAGAAACGGTAGCTGGTTTATATTTTTGTTATAAGTGAATATGAAACTATGATTATATAAAGTATGTAGTGTGACACTAAAGCCGGATAAAAATAAATCTCATCAGAACTTTTTGAAAACCTAAATGCGGCTTGCAGGGTTTTTTTTCCCTTTTAATAGAGAAATAAGGTGACCGTTGAAGCCCAAAAGTTTTTAAAGCTAAATTAAAAAGTAAAGTGACTGAAGCTATACAATACACTCTGGATGACCAGTCTTTTACATGCACATGTAACATGCATTAAACTCTGAAGCTTTTTCAAACAGAACTAAACCAATCTCAGAATATCAATCACAGCATCTAACACGGAATTGTGTTCTGTGTGGTTTTTACGTTGTCTGAGGCGTTTTCCGAGGTTTTGAGCGCGGTTTTTCAGAAAAAAAGAAAAAAATTAGATGCGGCGCCAATTTCAGGTGCGGGCGCTGATGAAAAACCGGGAATTTTTTTATCCAGCCTAAGAGTACACTGTAACTGTTTCTCCAGAATAAAAAACTTCACATTTTAAGATTACTCTGAACATGAATATACAAACTAACAAACACTGTGGGGCTGATGTTAGCACTCTGTATAACAGTGCAGAATAGTTGTATGTGTGTACGTGTCTGTATGTGTGTTTCTGAGCAGAATGATGATGATGATGATAATAAGGTAAAGTAAAAGACTGCCAGCTGGTAAGTTGAGAAAGAGAGAGAAAAACAGGGAGAGAAAGAGGGAGAGAGAAAGAGAGAGAGAGAGAGAGAGAGAGAGAGAGAGAGAGAGAGAGAGAGATAAAAGGAGAGAACGAGGAAGGGAGCGATGTATTCATCAAGGTTTCAAACCATATTTTCAATACTATTTCAATTATGTACTACATACAGTGCAGCCAATAAAGCTGTTCTGAATTGAACCGATTTGAATTGAATAAGATAATACTGACAGGGGGGCGGAAATTAAGTGGCCCTATAAAATATATTCACATTATGAATAAATATAAATAAAATAAACCAGCAGTGTAGCTCACAACCTTTTATATTCTCTAACATTTCAGTTTCTCTGACTACCACTATTATATTGACTGCGTCAAAGTGAGGCGATAAGGCAAACACATAGCTCAAGTAAAATCAGCAGCTTCCTAAAGCAGGACTCAATATGAGGCTGTTGATTTTGGACAATGGACATTTACTGGTAGAAATTTAAGAGTACAGTAACTAATTAAAAATTACTAGTAAGTATGTTGTCATTCAAATTATTATAGCAGTATAGGGTAGATTAAAAAATGATTAATTATTTGAATAATTAAATAAACAATTAAAAGTGCCTGTACTGTTTGATTAGCATTATTTAAGGATAAATTACTTGCTGGTTTTTGTTAAGGTTTTTAAAGGTTTGTTTAGTTGACCTTGTTGTGCTTTACTTCTTACACACACACACACACACACACACACACTTACATACATACATAT
>JBCNYH010000012.1:30293487-30303901 GCA_039654325.1 Tandanus tandanus | reverse complement strand
GGCGATATAGCGCGAGAAAATGAGAGACTTTCTATACACACACACTACGTTCACACACACACACACACACACACACACACACACACACACACACACACACACACACACACACACCAAAGCCCAAGAGAGAGAGAGAGAGAGAGAGAGAGAGAGAGAGAGAGAGAGAGAGAGAGAGAGGATGTGCAGGTAATTAAGGGAAATTAGATATTCATGAACATATGCATATACAGACTCAGTATGTTGAAAACTCTGATTTATTATCGTTTTATACCATCATTGCTATTTATCAGTGTTTGGATAAGATTGGATAAAAGTATCAGCCCCAGCCATTAATATGGGATATATATTTTCTGTGACACCTCTGCTGCAGTAAATTGCATGTATGATTTAGTGTGAATTAGTGACATTTGTGTACCTCTTGCTTTACATATTTCAGTAGGGTATAATCCCAGAGATGCTGCAGTCAACCTGTGCTTCAGGGCTTACATACAAAGACCCAATCAACACAGCCCCAAATTAGAATGACATAATTACTATCCATTATTAAAGTGTGCTTTTAGAAAAAGTTATTAAGTAATGACACATGTATGTGCATGGACCTTGCATCTGTAGAATAATCTGTCTCCTACTTACTGTAGTCTTCTAGCACTCTTAGTAAAAAAGGTTTAATGTGTCTAATGTGTCTGTAAGTTCTTTGGTCTGTAAAATAGGCTTCATGTAAAAGTTCCATAAGAAGAGAAGAAATATATCCAACTATCCACTGAAACACTGAGGAACTGGTACCTGGGCCTTTCAGGGGGACTTAATCCACCTCTTAATATCAACACTATCACGTCGCAATTATAGAAACCATCAATAATATACAAAAACACAGTATAGCAAGGCCTAGCATTACAGAGAGAGGTATTTTGCATATTGAGGGTGAATACCATTATTATTAAAGCAAGAAGCCCAGTTAACCCTTTATCTCAGAATGCATCGTCACTGATACACCTGTGTTACATTTCGGCTAACAAGTCCAAACATTACATAACTTTCACCCACGATCACTGGTGGAAGCTGTCGGTAAATTTGGCGCTTGGCCAAATGTAACAAGCGTAAATGTAATGGCTCGGTGATAAAGGGTTCAGACAGCTCAAACCTCTACACTACAACATAAGCATAGGGAGAACATGCAAACTCCACACAGAAACACCCTTGCCGACCACAGCACGCAAACCAAGGAACGTCTTGCTGTGAGGCGAGAGTGCTAACCACTACGCCACCATGCCCCCCATTAGCAGAAAAGAAATATAGTATTTATATATGATTTCATTGGTGTACAATTGCGTGTAACTAAGAAAGAGGTAAGAAGATTAGATAAGAATTACATAAGCTAAGAATAAGCCCTTTATATCTACATATCAAGCATGTCCTCTTGCCCCTCTTGCCATGCTGCACCATCATGCTTATACAGTTGTGCAGGGCAGTTAAACCTCTACATTGCACCTACCATGTTTCAACTTTTTACAAATGGCAAACTGAATCTGGAAAGAAGCACAGAAAAGAAGACAAAGGTTAACAAAATAAGGCAAATAAGCAATAACTAGAATCTGTGTTTACTGGTGCTGGCTATCAAGTTTGAGGATCTAAATTTAAAAAAATGGTAACTTATTATTTAGTGCAAGAAATAGTGTGGAAGTGTAAATATAAGGACTCCACCAATTTGATGGCCACCTATGTTCTATAACAAGCTTGGAAAGGTCATGGTATAGGCAAGGGATTCTGTTGGTTGCAATCAGCTGAATTCTAGCTTTATATTTTTTAATTAAAGTCTTCCAGTAAAGTTCTGAAGTGCTCATTACTCTGTCAAGCTACCTGCACAGTAAAAAGCTGGAGTAGCAACAGCAATGACCTAATAAGGTTCACAGCTTACAACTGGAAGGTTCGGAGTTTAAATCCTAAATCACTAAATCCCTAAACAGTGACTATTGGACTGTTGATTAAAATAAATGAGCTCCAAACAGGGATTGTATCCAGTCTCAGTTGAATAACATTGACTGCCGCGTGAATAAATGTAAATGTATGCATACAGTAGTCAGTACTACATGCTTAAGCTTGGGGACATGATTGCTCTGCTACTTATAATTAATTGCTCATCCATTGACTTCCATTTTATATAACAACAACCTTTTACAGTGTAGGGTTACACTATGAAACCTCCTTCCATTAACTTGCTGCAGCTGTCACTCAGAACCATTTGCCATAATTAACTGATAGAGTTAACTGTAGGAATTATACACTGCCTGGCCAGAAAAAGGTGCAAGCACAAATATGTTGTTGCTTCGCCTTTAGCCTTACTTACAGCACATAATCGTCATGACATTTTTTTCAACAAATCCAGTGTTGGGTTCATTCTTCACCAACGTCTTGAATTGATGAGGGAAAAATGTAACCACTCCTTCTCCGGTACATCCCGAAAACTTTTAATAGGGTTAAGGTCAGGACTCTGGGGTGCCAATACATATGAAAATGATTCCTCATGCTCCCTGAAGCACTCTTTCATTATTTGAGTCCCCATTTAATGTCTGTGCCATCAGAGAAGAAAAAGTCCATTGATGTGATAACCTGCTCATTCAGTACATTAAGGTCATCAGCTGACTTCATTTTATTGCCATATTAATGTTGCTGAGCCTCGACCTGACCACCTGGAGCAACAATGCCATGGAGATTACATGCTGTGATCAACGCTAAATGCACTCCATGAGAATAGTAGTGTGTGCAATTTTTTTGTACTTTTTGTTGGCCAGGCAGTGTATAAAGAGTGATTATATGTGAATGGCTATAGAGTAGGTGATTATAAAGACTATGGTTATACACTGGACGAGTAAAAAGTGGGTGGTTTTAGAAAAGATAAAACAGGTTACAAAAAATGGTCTGATGATTAAAGGTGAGTGGATGATTATAGAGAAGGAAAAGCTGACTGACAGCCACTGCGTGTGGCCATATTTAAGGTTAATTATTATTTGTCACCTGGTTTAACACCAGTATCACTTGTTGTATTATTGCAGGGATTCCTAGAATTGTTAAGCAAACAACCCAAAATTAACATTAGGATTTTCTGCAGCTCTTGCTCCTTTTTTTTTTACGTTATTCACTCACTCATTTTCCAAACCACATAAATGCATTAGGGTCGCAGGGAGGCTGGCCTTTATTTCAGTAAACACTGGGAGAATGCAGGATACACACTGAACAGCTCACCAGACCACTGCTGGGCCAACACACACAACTTTTCACACTGTGGGAGGACAGGGTGGACATGCATACTCTATACATAACGCCAGCTCGGCACTTGAACCCAGGACCTTCTTGCTGTGAGATGGACTTGCTAACCGCTACGCCACCATGCAGAAGCAACTATATACAGAAGCCTTTTTATAGCCCTTTCTTGTGCCAACAAACAGTCAACCAACCATTTACCTGTCAGATGACTGCCAGCAACCAGATTTTCAGATAATTCTAAACAGCATTTTACGAGTTAATGGTTGTTAATAAATAACGTCTACATAGCTTATAATCTATCATGTTGTCTCTTATGATTTTCTCTTTATTTTTTTAAGATCGGACTGTTGATTTATATCTATACTATCAAGTTCTCCCACACATTCATAAATTCAACTGCAGTTCATCTGGAGTGCTGTAATACACTTTTTGACACACTGCAGAGTTTATCCTTTATTAGGGTCACAGGGAGGCTGGAGCTCATCCCACCCAACTCTGGGTGAAGGTGGGGTACACGCTGAACAGCTCACCAGACCATCGCAAAGCAACGCAGACATAGAACCATTCACAGTTACACTCACATCCATAGAAAACCCACACAAGCACTCTCGAACCCAGGACTTTCTATGGTACCACCCAATAAACATCATGTTTGCTGAGAATCAGTTAATAGGCTGGTTCATGGCAATCTATGGTTTCTAAAGTATTTAGCCAAAATGGACTATCAAAGTTAAGTATATTACAATACCTGTTTCTAAGGTTTTCCGTTTCTTGGTTTTTAGATCCTGATTTTCTTTTTTTCTTTTTAAATTATGGGTGTGTGCATATCTAATTCTTGTCATCTGGTACCCCATTAAAAGTTCTTCAACAATCCTGTGTTACATTATTTCTGCAGTTTATTTTTAAAAGACCTGCAGAAAAAAAAGAATTCCTTCCACGAAGATTGCCTTGTAGGCAATTTGAGCACACCATTGAATACATTCTAATATTTTCTGTATCTTGACATGTAACACTGCATCCATCTGTGTCTTTGTGTCTGTCTCTCAGATTTATGTATTTGAAAATAACATTTACTACAAGCCAGATGTAAAGAGCAGCTCTCTCAGACTGACATCATCAGGACAAGAGGGATTAGTGTTCAATGGGATTCCTGACTGGCTCTACGAGGGTAAGAGATAAATACATATACATATACATGTTCATACATTACAACAGCCTTATATCACAGATATTTATGTGTATGTTTACTTGAGATTATTAATTACATTTCTAAACATATAAAATTTCTGTGTATTATGGAGGTAAAGCTCAGTGTTTCATTATAGTGAGCAGTTTCATCTGTGTTTCCATAGTAACAAACATCACTTACCCTGGTCTTTCTAGCAGACTTACATAAGGATTAGGTCAGACCTAGTATGTATTAAAGATTTTATGTAATAATTACATAAAATATTGAATATACTTCCAGATACATATTTGGTACTCATAAATATACTTATTTTTTATGAATATCTGTCTGAATATATGTATATTCTGGTTATTTGGCTAAATTAAACAAATTAATAAATAAGCTGCTAAATCCATAATCATATTTTGATTTGATTCTTCATGTCAATTTTTCACACCAAATTTTAATGTTTAAAATGTTTACTGTGTGGATGCCGTGCTGTTGGGCAGATTGCTCTCCAGCAGTGCTGCAATATGGCGCTGTTTGCAGCCATGATCTATATTTTTCATTATCGAGAGCGATCCTCCCTATTTAACAATAATTACCTGAAAGTCTTATGATTGCACTTGATTCAGCTGTGAAGCAGCGGTGTACAAGTAATGTCATTTAAGAAATTAAGGCCATATTTGGGGCTGTATGTGGAAGAAGTACAAATCTCTTTGTGTGGTCCATAATAGCTATGATTTTGCTATGTTTATAACGATCCCTGTATCATGATATAGATAGATGGATAGATAGATTTAAAACCACCGAGGGGTAAAATGAATAACAGTGATGTCTCATTACAATGGCATTTGTCATAGAGTGGTGTATATTAGGCAGAAACAGTCAGTTCTCAAAATTTATGTGGTGGAAGCAGGAAAAATGGCCAAGCATAAGGATGTGAGTGACTTTGACAAGGGCCACATTACCATGGCTTGATGACTGGATCAGAGCATCTCCAAACCACAGGTCTTGTGGGGTGCTCCCAGTATCCAGTGGTTTGTACCTACCAAAAGTGGTACAAAGAAAGACTAACAGTTATCTAGGAGCAGACTAATGGGCACCTAGGGCTTAATTGATGTGCAAGGGAGTGAAGGCTAGTCCATGAGGTATATCCCACTGAATTGGGATCATTGCTGAAATTACTGAAAAAGTTAATGCTGTCAGAGTGCACATGTGTGACTCCTGACCACCACTGAAAGTGCCTACAGTACAGCATGAAAACCAAACCATGGAGCAATGAAAGAAGAGCAATGTGCATCCCGTTTATGGGGAAGAGATGGCAACAAGATGGGCTATGAGAAAATGGCAAGCCACTGGAAGCAGTGTAATGTTCTGGGAAACAACCCTAGAATATCATATAGAGTATTTAATTCTGCCCAGACTCAGTGATGACTATGTGCCATACAAAGCTATAGCTTTAAGTATATATTATCAAAAAACAATCATAGTAATAGTGAACATGTGAACATGTAAATGTGGAATGTCCAAATAGAATACATTAAAATCTAATTCATGTGTTTCCGGTTTACTTTGTTTTGGCTTGGCTGTTAGAGGAGGTGCTGCATTCACCAGTAGCTCATTGGTGGTCACCATCTGGATCCAGCCTCGCATTCCTCACCATCAATGACACTCTTGTACCAAAAATGTTACTGCCACGCTTTACTGGGGTTCTTTACCCAACGGGAACATACTACCCCTACCCAAAGGTACACACCTTTTTCATTCATATACAGTAGTATTTAATTATTTCCATGTATTTTTGTAATATATTTCAAAACCTAGTGACCTATATGCTGATCGAGTCATCAAATCAGAGTGGCACTCTGGCACAGCAGGTTCTGTTGCTGTCTCATAGCGTTACTGCCTGGGGATCAATCCTGAGTTGTCTGTGCAGGCTTTCTCACTCTGTTTGCATTTATCTTCCCACTCAGGTGTATGTGCATGTGTATATGTGTGTGGCCACAGTTGTAGTGATGCTTTGTCTGAAATTGGATGTGTCATCCCAAAGTTCATGCTAATGAGCTAAATAGCATGGGAAAATAGTACGCCACGAGCTGTTCCTTTATAGAGTGGGCTTGCCATGTACTTGATATTGAAATGATAGTATCCAGTGTCACAGAGAAGAGAATTGGTTCTTTTGAGACTGGTTCCTATCAAGGATTCTTCAAGGTCTGTCATTATCATGTCTCACGGATGGTCAGGTTACAAGTGATCAGCTCCAAGTACAGGTGTGACCGAGGTCAAATACCTCTTGAAGACACATTGATCACTTTGACAACATTTGGAGGTGTTCTGGGGAGCGTATTGGACAGATTTTTAGTGGTGTTTTCACAGTCCACCGAGTGGGCCACATTGAAGGACCACCTACTTTGTATAAACAAAGTATGCATTCATCCGCATCCCAACAGCACCTTGTTAAAAGTGCATGTATTGAAGTGGCATATAAAGTTTTCATTTCTCATCCTTTTACTTTCCTGCAGTTGCCATCCCCTGTTGGTGCATTTGGTCTCTGTGTCAGGACTCTGCCTTGAACTCTATTTCTATTCTATTCGATTCTATTTGTTTTCCTGTTGGTGAGCTGCTGTATTGCAGTTATTATTTAGTGTGTTGTTCTCAGCCATGTGCCCTTATCTTGCCCCTCCCCTTGTGGTGTTCCTGTCTGTGTCTGCTTTCTGTCCTTTTAGTGTCCCACCACACCTGACCTTAGTTACCTAATCATTTGGTTGTCTATTTATACCCTGCTTTCCTTTGCCTCGTTGTCAGTTTGTCTCACTCTCTCTGTGAAGTAGCCTGACTCTATGCTGTTGGGTTATTCTGAACTTACCTGTCTGAAGTTTGTATTTTGTCCTCCCTGTTTGATCTGTTGGAACTTTTGCCTGTTTTTTGGATTTTGATATTGCCTGCCATTTTGGAACTTTTGTCCATCTACTGTTGCTACCTGTGTTTTGACCTCTGCCTGAATTTGGACTTCGTTATTGATGTGTGCCTTAAATCTTTCAAGATTCTTTTTTTTGCCTAACCCCCTTGTGAGAATAAACTCCTCACCTTCAACTTTTGTTGGTCTGCATCTGAGTCCTTACCACCCCTGACACTCTGCAAATGGAAATGATGTATGTGGGTTTTATTTGCATTCAGACTGGGGAAGGGAGATGCAGTGACAAGCACAAGTGGTCATTCAAGCTGCATGTGGGACGTCTGCTAATGCCAGGCGTGAGCTGACGTACTTGCACCTCCCTTGTGACCTGATCTCTCAGGACACATGTTAATGACAGTTGTGAACAGTGCCTTCATATCATCTCCGTGAGATTTTTTCCTTGGTGTTGATGTCTCAGGCTTATTAATTAGGAATACATTTTAAAATTTGCATAAAATGTTTTATATTATTTATGTAAGGCTGCTTTGTGACAATGTCCATTGTTAAAAGAGGTATAAAAATAAAATGGAATATTATGTATTTTGAGACACAGCTCGTTTGTTGCTTGGTCCCATTCAGCTACTGAACTGAAGAAACTTCATTATGATTTTACATTTCCTGTGCAACAAACTACTTCCAATGTATAAACAAACTGATTTGAGCATTCAAGCAAATGTTTAAATGTATTTATTATTCCATTTAAGAAAATTTAAGGATCCTAATCTTTCTGACTGAACTTCCTTACAAGGCTCCCAGAGGTTAATAATGTGCATTCTTCATCATGATCATCAAAACTCTTGTATTATTCATAAAGCTGAAGACTACATGTACTTGTACAGCTCAGCTTACCCATAAAGGTACATTTGCATATTCAGAGTGTTTCCATATTTTATGTTTAGTTTGGGCAACCAGATGGGATTAATTTAGAATAAATATGTTTTTAGTGCAAGGGCACAGGAATCAATTAAAGCAATCATAATTATGGCAAACACACTAATGTATTGATACACACACACACTTCTGGGATTTGTTCTGACACCTTTCTATCAAAGGCAGCATTAACTGTTTGAGCATTTTGTTTGGTGTCAGACCAGATGTACTAACCTTGCTTCCCATGCACTGGATGTTTTTCCTTGAAAAATGTTTGGTAGGCACTTACCACTGCATACCAGGATAACCAATGACCTGCTGTTTTGCAGATGAATAGAACCAGTTGTTTTGCCATCACAAAGCATCCCTTTTCAGGACTCACTGAGACACTTACATTTGCTCGATTTTCCTGCTCCCAACACATCAACCTTGAGAACTGGCTGTTCACTTTCTGCCTAATGCACTGCGTTCCTTGGCAGTTGCCAATGTAATAACATAATTATTCACCGACAGCAAGGTGGATGTTGCTAAATAGTCTATTCAATTCAACAATATCCACCCAGCCTAAGGCGAATTATTACTGTAGTACATACCACACAGGAACATAAAAGAGCAGACTAAAACACTTTTTAAAAAGTTTCTTTTTGCATGTTTTAACCAGAACGACATGGTGGCGCAGTGGTTAGCATGTCCACTTCACAGCAAGAAGGCCTGGGTTCGATTCCCGGGCTCGGGCGTTTCTGTGTGGAGTTTGCATGTTCTCCCCATGCTTGCATGGGTTTCCTCTGGGTACTCCGGATTCCTCCAACAGTCCAAAAACAAGCACAGTAGGCTGATTGCCTGTTCCAAATCAACCCTAGGCATGAGTGTGAGTGTGAATGGTTGTGTGTGTTATCCCCGCGATGGCCTGGCGAGCTGTCCAGGGTGTACCCTGACCTTGCCCAGAGTCGGCTGAGATGGGCACTAGCCTTCCCTCAACCCTAATTAGGATTAAGCGGCTTAGTGAATGAATGAATTTATATTTTATTGCTGTGTATTATGTATTGTACTTATCAATGAATGTGTTTATATTTCACCAGTCAGTGGTAAAAAATTTTTATTGTTATTGTTAATTGTTAGAATTAATAAGAGTTGTATTCTTTTAAGTATAGTCTAGAAGTATTTCTGTGTGTCTGTACAAAGGCTTTCTGTCCCTGACATTCCATAGATAACACAGAAAACTCCAGAATTCTTTCACATGAATAAGAGTTAGGATAGAGATTTTGTTTTCATGTGTGTCCACACACACACACACACACACACACACACACACACACACACACACACACACACATCAGAAGAAGATAAAACTGAGAGGCAGAAGAGAAGAGGGTCTCACTCTTGTCTGGTTCCTAGAAGAAGGTGGTTTGGACTGAGATGGAGTGAAACCCATGGCCATGATGCAAGATCACATGTGTTTTGTACTTATTTTGTTGTATTGTATTAAATTACTAAATTGGGAACTGATAGAATCTGTTTGGTCTTTCACACATCAATGAGCACGAGGAACCGGTGAGGTCTAAAGAAGATGGTTCCTAACATGATCAGGGACTATTCTGATAAGTACCTACTAAAGGTGGTTCAATAAAAGACATCCAGTGAACTGGCAAAACTTGTGCATGGGGAGTGAAGGCTAATATGTCTGGTCTGGTACAACAGAAGTGCTGCTGCAGCACAAAATGCTGAATACACAGTGCTTTGCAGCTTGCTATGAGTGGGGCTGCCTAGCCGCAGACCAGTCAAGTGGTGCTAATGTTACGGATATATATGTATATTCTGTAGAAAAACCCAATGCTAAATAATTTTGGAGTGCTTTGCAGCTCATCTTTCTTAGAGACCGCAGCATGTGTAATGACAGTACTGCAGCCTAACCCGCCAACATAAACATCATCATCACACACACACACACACACACACACACACACACACACACACACACACACACACACACACACACACACAGGAAGAATTGTTTCAGGACTGAATGTAACTGTCAGATGACAGTTGTAATAAAGAGAGAGAGATATTTAAAGTGTATGCATGTATATACACTGCTCAAAAAAATAAAGGGAACACTTAAACAACACAATGTAACTCCAAGTCAATCACACTTCTGT
>JBCNYH010000012.1:30251464-30271963 GCA_039654325.1 Tandanus tandanus | reverse complement strand
CACACACACACACACACACACACACACACACACACACACACACACACACACACACACACACACACACACAACAATAAGCATTTTTTTTCATTTGTTTTTAGGGATAGTGCCCCTGGTGGTCAGCAGGTGAGTGAACAGTTCCATCTGGAATGGGACTCTGTCCTGGTGAGCTCAGACAATGTGATTGTGGCTCGTCTGGACAGCAGAGGCAGCGGCTTCCAGGGACAAAAGATTCTACAGGAAGTGCACAAGTGTCTGGGGGTACTGGAGTTCCAGGATCAAATTGCTGCTCTAGAGTAAGAAACTGTGTCTTTCTCTTTTCATGTCTCACTCAACTCTCACTTCTCCAAGCTGCACTTCATGAGTTTCTAGATTTAAAAGTGAGATAATATACCTATTTTCAGACCTTTGTTTTACATTTCGGACACCAGCGGAGCACCAAAGTACGATTCCTTACCCAAATGTCTGAATGTGTGAACTGAAGAGATACTGTTATGCATGGAGGGTAGTGGATGAAGGCCATCTGATCAGAAGTTATGAGAGGCAGTGATTTTTAAAAAAAAAATTATGTTCTTAGGCACGAAGTAAGGTGGAAACAAAAACAACATGCTAAAATTCCATGTTTAATAAATAATTAAGATTATTAATAATGATATTTACACTAAACAATTATCATGTAGTCTGGTAACAGTAAACTTTGGTTGCAACGCAATATATTGTAGAAAAAATTGGCCATTTCACAGATAGAAAAATGGCTGTCACATTATGGCTTTATTGGTTTTATTGGCTTTTCAATTTAAAAATGTAATTAAATTTAATTATTGTAGGCAAGTCACAGATATTTATATTGGTAGTTTTTTAATAAGTATTATCTATGACTCCTTTTGTATTTAACTGGAATTAATACTTTTGATGACATGATTAAGGATGTCTGATGTTATACACTTAACATGGATCACATTGGCTCTGATAACCTTGTTTGTGGTTTCAGGTATCTTTTGAAGCAATCGTATATTGATGGGAGCAGGGTTGGCATTTTTGGTGAGGTGAATAAACACTTACACATTCACTCATCCTACTAGGTTCGCTGGGAGGCTGTAGCGTATCTCAGCCGACAATGTGCAAATGTGGGGTACACCCTGAAAAGCTCGCCAGACCATCGCAGGGCCAACACACAACTATTTTCACTCACACCAAGGGGCAATTTGGAACATCCAATTAGCCTAATGTGCAGACTTAGACTGTTGGAGAAAACCGGAGTACCTGAAGAAAACCCATGGAAGCACAGGGAGTACATGCAAACTCTAAACGGAAACGCCCGAGCCTGGAACTCGAACCTTGGACCTTCCTGCTGGGGGGTGAACGTGCTAACCACTATGCCACCGTGCCACCCATGAATAAACAGAGTCATTATATTCTCTTTCAGGAATACAAATGTCATGTGATGGTTCTTTCACTACAGAAAGAGCATTTTCTCATTTATGAATAAATTAGTTTTACAAGAATCACTACAAAACTGGTACTAATGAGGTTTTAGAAGCTGGACATTATTTGAATGTTTAAAATACATTATTCCAGATGTATAGTTTGACTTAAGTGTTTTTTACAACTTATCTAGCAGAATGCATACAGCAAGAGTAGAAACTCACGGACAATTGATTTTTCATACTTTGTAGATGTTTAAAATAATTTTCATCTTTAAAATTTTCTCTGTGTCTACATGTGTCTGTGTGTGGATCTGCAGGCATATGGTGGCTTCCTGAGCTCCCTTCTCCTCCTGTCACACATCTCTCCATTCCGCTGTGGTGTTGCCATGGCACCCATTTCTGACTGGAGACTCTATGGTACCACATAAGCCATTACAATACAACAACATCTCACACACTCTGTATATCAGAGGTTCCCAACCTTGGTCCTAAAGGACCCCATTTCCTGCACATTGTAATGCTTTCCCTGTTCTGTTACACCCACTTCAAGTCATGAAGACCTGTTAATTAGTTAATTAGTTCAATGAGGTGTGTTGGAAGCAAGAAAAACACCAAAATGTGCAAGTCATGGAGTCCCCCAGGACCAGATTTGGGTACCTCTGCTGTATATCATTGTAAGTGTATATTTCAAATATCTGAGTTAGAATAAGCTATTTTATATTTACTAAAGAGATCCTCATTTGTTCATTTGTTTTTAGCTTCAGCATTTACAGAGCGATATTTTGGGTTCCCAGCCAAAGATGAACACAAATATCAGGTAAAGCAAGTTACACAGATTGTCCCATTCTTTCTCTCCTTCTTAATTAATTAATCGAAAAAAAATATTCATCTTCTCTATTGGGCAGCACGGTGGCGTAGTGGTTAGCACACCCACCTCACAGCAAGAAGGTCCTGGGTTCGTGTTCAGTGTGGAGTTTGTTTGTTATCCACGTGTTTGCATGGGTTTCCTCCGGGTACACCGGGTTTTCTTCCACAGTCTAAAGACATGCACATTAGGCTAATTGGCTTATCCAAATTGCCCCTAGGTGTAAGTATGAATGGTTTTGTGTATGTGTTGGCCCTGCAATGGACTGGCGAGCTGCCCAGGGTGTACCCTACATTCTCCCAGAGTCGGCTCCAGTCTCCCACAACCCTAGTAGGATAAAGCAGTTGGGCAAATGAATTAATGAATCCATTAATGACACATTCAGTTTTTCCTGAGCAGGGCTGTGATGATGATGAAAATGATGATTATGATAACGATTTCAAAACTACAATAATTAAAAGCTGTTTCCTTGTTTTCCCGGTCACTTTGAAATAATAAAAAAAAAGAATGGCAACATCATACAAAGCCCACATTATTACCTCCACTTTTGTATTTTGTACACAAGTTAGCTTTAATGAATCACCGATATAGATTTAGATTTATAATGCACAGTCCACTGGCAGAGTCCTCTGGGTGAAACCTAATAGGGGGATTATAAATATTTATCGAGGCCTTTAATCTCTCAGGGCACATCAGAAGGTCCAGATGTCATAGGTTTACCTGTATGCTGTGGACCCTTGGGTCATATTCACACCACTTCTTTATAGAGTATAGTTTTGGTCCTAACAGTTTTCTTTTTAAAGTGTAGACTATAAAAATTCTTTTTTGAACATAATTACTTTTGACAGAAACTGCTTATAAACATCAATTAAGCTTTATCAATGCGGATAGTTCATCAAGGTGACTACTGGAACAAGAGAATTTCTGTTAGGCTTCTTTTGCAGCATTTGTTTTGCATTATGCATGATCAAATTATTGTATCATACATTTATTTGCAGAAAATAACTCCATACTGTGCCTTTTGTGATATTGTAGGATATAAGTGTTTATACCAGACTTATCTATTATATTGTAATGTATTGTACTGTATTTAATTGAATATGGGTAAATCTATATGATAAGTGGTAGCCTACTGCAAGAATTTTTTTGTATTTGTCAGCTCTCTAGCCTGCTCTCTAACATCAGCACCTCAGAGAAGCAGACGTTTCAAATCCTACATGGGACAGCTGATGGTAAGTTTAGAGGCTCAGTTTGCATCCATCCCACAGCAGATTTCACACTACAGATAAAACTTGTTGTTTGGGCTGAGGGGGCGGTGCGCACTGTATCTAAATAGTTCTCCCTCAATGTTGTTGCATTTATATTTTGTCCTGCAAGGTTGCGTATGCTTAGTATTCAAACCGATTCTTATACTTTCTAGCAGAGAAAATACTTATATTATCTGGTATTAACCTAGCAGATACTATGTACTTTCCATCTGAACTTGAGTTATATTATCCAGCTTAAAGATTCTTTTGAGTTTTTTTTATCGCTAGCTACATTATTCCCATTCATCAAGTGGATAAGATTTTGCAGGAAAAATGGCATTGAAACAAACTAAAAAGTAATTTAAGATACTTCACTTAAATTGAATATGATAGGCGGATTAAGCTGCCCAGGGCTGCACTGAATGCTTAATTACCATTGTGACATGTTTTCTACAACCAGCATCAGACAAACTTTACCTTTAATTCACATGAATTAGACTAGTGGTGCAAGCACCATCAAGGCACCAATGTCCATATAAGTGCTGTGAATGATCTGCAGGGTGAGAAACAGCTCAAGATTTGATAAGGCTTTCACTCACAATGGATATAGCAACTTGCACCATGCTATAGATAGCAATAAGGAGTTTGTATAATCCTTGAGTTGCTAATTGCAAAGCACATTTAAAGTGCATAATGGTTTGGGGAGAAACAAGGGCTACAAACAGCATGGCTGCATTTTACAGCTGTAAATGTATCAAATATAGCCTACAGTATACAGTGCCTTGAAAAAGTATTCACCCCCTTGGCATTTTTCATGTTTTATTGCCTCACAACCTGGTATTAAAATGGATTGTTTGAAGGTTTGCATCATTTCATTAACAGAACATGCCTACAACTTTTCAAGGTGTGATTTTATTTATTGTGAAGCAAACAACAAATAGGACAAAATAACAGAAAACTTCAGCATGCATAACTAATTACCCCCCTAAAATCAGTACTTTGTAGAGCCACCTTTTGCGGCAATTACAGCTGCAAGTCGCTTTGGATAAGTCTCTATGAGCTTGCTACATCTTGCCACTGGGATTTCTGCCCATTCCTCAAGGCAAAACTGCTCCAGCTCCTTCATGTTGGATGGTTTCCGCTTGTGAACACTAATCTTCAAGTCTGACCACAGATTCTAAATTGGATTGAGATCTGGGCTTTGACTAGGCCATTCCAACACTTTGAAATGTTTCCCTTTAAACCACTCGAGTGTTGCTTTAGCAGTATGCTTTGGGTCATTGTCCTGCTGGAAGGTGAACCTCCGTCCCAGTCTCAAATCACAGGCAGACTGAAACAGGTTTTGCTTAAGAATATCCCTGTATTTAGCACCATCTATCTTTCCCTCGACTCGGATCAGTTTTCCAGTCCCTACTGTTGAAAAACATCCCCACAGCATGATGCTTCCACCACCACATTTCACTGTGGGGATGGTGTTCTTGGGATGTGTTGGGTTTGTGCCAGACATAGTGTTTTCCTTGGTGGCTGAAAATTTCAATTTTAGTCTCATCTGACCAGAGCATCTTCCTCCATACATTTGAGGAGTCGCCCACATGCCTTTTGGCAAACTCAAAATGTGCCTTCTTATTTTTAACACGAAGTAATGGCATTTTTCTGGCCACTCTTCCATAAAGCCCAGCTCTCTGGAGTGTACGGCTTATTGTGGTCCCATGCATCGATACACTGGTCTCTGCTGTGGAACTCTGCATCTCCTTCAGGGTTAACTTTTTTTGAAAAAAAATATTTTTTTAATGTATATTTTTCTCATTTCACTTCACCAACTTAGACTATTTTGTGCAGATCCATCACATAAAATTCAGATTAAAAGAACATTTAAATCACAGGTTGTAATGCAACAAAATAGGTAAAAAGCCTAAAGTGAATACTTTTGCATGGCACTGTAAAGCAACAATTATCAACATTGATAAATATCTTGCTGTCAGTGTTACATAAACACGATGTTACTTCTGCTATTTCCAGTGTTATAATGGATGAGCAAAAGCAACAGGTTTCCCATACGTTAACTCAGTCATAATCAATCGAGATGCGATCAATAAATTAAACCCTTGCAGTAGGAGCTTTGAAAAGGAAACACCATGAAAACAATGTACAATGGTAATCAGCAAAATAATATCAAAATAACATCAAAATAATTACACTTTAGACTGCTTATCCTTTTAGTTCATAATTTTAGGGCTTTTGAACTTTGAGGCCAGAGCAATCAATCACAGATTGTTCAATTATCAAATCACAATGAATTATGATGTTTCTTCTTTCACTTTTACCAGGCACTATCATGAATTAAAGCTAATTAATTTTAGCCAAACAGCCATACAATAACACATTCTTGTGATTAGTGTTTTTTTTTCTTTTTCAACAGTGACAATTTTACAACCTTTACATCAACATGTTGCTTTTAAGAGAAGTGATTGAGGTAGTAAGGATGAGGAATAGGGTGGTCCAAAAAATCTAAACTTCTGGTTTTCTTGGCTTGTTTTAATTAGGAGAGTTACTAGAAAAAAATAATTGGGTCAATTGGACAAGAATTAGAGGTAGCGCAAAATGGTCAGGGATATGAAGCAGATAAACTGTCAACCAGCAATAAATAATAATAAGTAATTTTATTTGTCTATGGCATCTTTTTTTAAACATTAATTTATAATTTTCAGCATTTATTAACATTAAATCAAAAGATGTATCAATATCCATCAACAGTTAATTCACGTCTTTTATAATATTGTGCAAACCATTACTGCAGTGATGATTTATTTGCTGATGAAAATAGCTCCCTGTGTGCCTTGACTGTTTGCTGAAGGTATTGTTTTTGTTCCTCATTCCTAGTCAAATAACTGTTGTATTCTTCTATCAGTTTTACACCCCTTTTAGCAGAGTGATTAATCATTTTCAGCTTTGAAATTCTTTGTTTATCAGACTTGTATTGGCTGTCACGGGCAGTTATTTGGGGGCCTCCGGAGAAACTCTGGCTATTCTCCTGCCACAATTTATACAGGTTTTTTGACCTGCAAGTGACATTCTTGTAACAGGTTGTTCAAGTTCAAGCATTTCTTCTATGATGACACTCCTTGATTTGGTCAGAACTTAAATTTTGCACCATGGCATTTTTGGTTGCATTGGTTACATTTGGGTCAAGTAAAGTAAGTGCTACTAAATGTGCCAATAGATACCACAAGTAACCATGGCTTTGTTCTACACAGAACTATCTAGGTATACCGTCAAGGTTTCACGGAACATCAAGTCATTGCAAAGAGTCTTCACAGCTTTGACCTCTGCTTCAATGCCAATTGCCAAATAATTTTTGAAGTTTGATATGACATACCCAAATAACTTTTGGAGCAGCATTTAAACCTTCCTCAAATTAACTAAAATGTTGTACTCTTGTTCTGCATGATAAATGGAACAGTTGCAGCCTTGTGGAGCAAACGATTTTATTATATATTTTTTTCCTGTGCATCCTGGACCATCCTGGAACACTAATGAGGAAGGCACATTATTTCTGTCACTGTTGGTTTATCCTTTTATGAAAAGTAAATGTGGCGAAATACCCGAAAACATCCATTTTATGAAAAGTAAATGTGGTGAAATACACCAAAACAACCATCTCGTTGTACAGTATTGTTGCTAAGTTTAAAAATGATGTTGCACATTTTACACCCCACTTCTGCAACAAAAACAAATCTTGCAAGTTGGTCAAATTTGTTGCAAATGGTAGATCATGGTTCTACTTTTTCTACTTTTTTTTCATTGCATGTCTTTTTTGTCATGCAACATTTTACCCACACACCTCATCTAATTGGTTTGAGAAAATGACATGTCAAAGGTCAAAGATTTCTATTTCTGTAAATTTGTAACATATGGTTCTGTTATGGCCTGTTTTCTCTATAGATGTCCACTAGCTTTTTTTTTCTTCTGGATGACCCTTTCTTTTCTTTCTTTCTCCTTCAGTCCCTGGCTTATACTGTTTTTCACAAATGAGAGCACCTCATAGCATTTCCACTTGGGAACATGGCCCTCCATCTCTTTTTAGTTAGCTTCGTGTTCGGAACCCAAGTCTGATACAAAACTTTCTTGAATGTTAAAATCTCCGTCTAAAACTTAGTTCTTACATGGTTTTAAATTGCCTGACAGATTTTGTATGCAAACCCTTGATGTTTCCAATAAACATGGGTACGTTCTACAATCACCAGTTAACTCAAGATTCTTCTTAAAAGGTAAACTTTTGATGCAGATCAGATCAGGTGCAGTGTTTAAGGAAAATATTGCATGAAAATTTAGACTTGCAATAAAAAATGAGCAACAAATGCATCCAATTTTTGCAAAGGTACAATTGTTCTTTTTTCTCAACAAATTGCGTAATTTGCAAGTTTTGTTTTGGTCACATAGGTTTGGAAGCAGGGTGTAAAATGAGCATCATCATTTTCAAAAGTTCTTGGCGACCATGTTGCATGACACACTGGACGATTCTGTTTCTCATATTTTACAGAGTTAAAGAACATACCTATGCTTTTTGCATTCTATTCCACACAGTCACACATGCATGTCTTTCCCTGGGTTTACACTGGGGCACGATATCCGCAATCTCTGTGATTTAAAAAAGCATGGACCTCCATGTTTTATGAGCACACTTTTCAGCATGATTGGGGTATAAAAAGGAGGCAGGGTGTAGCCAAGAGATAAAACTGAATGAATTGTATCAATGGTGTTTCCAAGTTCATCAAGATTCCTTACGATGGTGCATCAAGGTCTGTTACATTCTGTTAAGGTCTGTTAAGCTTTTCCATGATTCCCATGTTTGATCACAATTGGTGTCAAATCATAATGCATTGTAATAATCGCAGCAACATTTTTGACAGTCAAAAGTTTTGCCATAATAAGCGCAATCATCACAAATCCACCAAGTTCCCTAAAGATCATCACAATTTGATCCCATGACCCCCCATGCTCATCACGATTCTCACAAATCGCGGAGATTGCAGACGTCGTGGCCCCAGTGTTAACCCAGGTTTACAAAATTCAAAACGACAAATGCACTTATAAATGATAGAGTAAAATAATGTTTAATAGTAAATAAATTGTAAAAATTACTTAAATTCAAATACCAATAACATATTTTAGAAAGAAAATGGTCGAGCAGTTGTCTCAGTACCTTGTGAACATATTGAATATGTTCAGAGGGGTAGCAAAGCATATTGGAATACCATTACTATTACCAGTTTGTTGAACATGGTTTAGTGAAAATAACTCACAAATACCTGGAACGTGGATGGTGCACTGATCAGACCATGAGGCATAACTAATTGTTCGTAACAATTGTCCTGCTTGCCCCTTATTACATTCAAACAAATCCGATTTTTATTCAACTGGAGTCTATTAAAGAAGCATGAATGTCTGAATTGTCCTATGGTTAAACAAAGCTAAGCTTTATGTTCTAAGAGTAGCAGTCAAGAAGGTACTGTAGATTTAATTCCATTTGGAGAAAGTTAAAAGTTTAGTAGCTCTACTTGTACTAAGCACCTAACTGGGATTCCTTTAAATAGGTCTGTGCTTTTCACAGATGGAAAGGAATGTGAAATAGTCTGTGGCATTTTCAAACATTTCTGACTGTAACTACTACCAAATGAAATGGGTTGTGTTTAAAAATGGGTTGTCCATGTAGTTCTTACTCTCAGAAGTTTAGCTAACCAAGTTGAGTTTGTCATGTTGACATTGCAGAAAGCCACTCATCAAACACTTTTTCAAGAAATAGAGACAGAGAAGTTCTCAGATGATATATGCTGGGTTGATGGTTTTACTGGTAAACAAACACATAACAAGACACTTCTGGCTACCTTAGAACACAATCATTGTCCTAACGGCTAAAGTATAGTATTGGATTAGAAATCCTTGATAAAACCAGGGTGTTGCCTTATTCTGGTGGAGCTAAGTTAATAAGCATTAGCAAAGCATTGTGACAGTTGAACTGAGAAAAAGCACTTGTGGTGAAATGTTAGATCTGGATGTGACATGATGCAGATTGCAATATATGAAATTCAGTCACTTCATGAAATTATATGCATTGTTTACAACAATTGACTTTTAAAACATTAGGATATGAAATAAGCAGAAAATAACAGAACAAAAATTTATTTGGAGGTTCTCTTGGCAGTGTTTTCTTTAAGGATTTTATTACACCATGGGATTATTGTTGCCTCTCTGTCTCTCTCTTGCAGCTTCTGTTCACTTCCAACACACAGCAGAGCTGGTGAAGCTGTTATCTATGCATAACGTGAACTATACTTTACAGGTCAGCAAGGCAGCCCTCTGAATACAGCACAATAAATGTAAAGTATAATTTTTCATGCAATTCATTCTCTAAATATATACATACAACCACTCTCTTTTTGAAATACTGTAGATTTTTCCTGATGAAGGCCATGACATCAGTAACAAACACTACATGCTGAGCTCTGTCATCACCTTCTTCAGAAAGTGCTTCCATAAAAACACTGTAGTCACTATGGAAACCGGGGAGGAGGACTAGCATCTGTGGCTTAAGTGATCTCAGCTGGACTCGGGTGGGATTTAAGGACAAGATGTTGCCATAACAAGCATCCTTGTCTTGGGTGACTTTATTCTAATCCCACTGGTCCCACTCCTACCTGCCAGAGGCACTGAGGGCGTAGCATCTGGTGTAGCAGTGGAGCAGCCACACTGAGTAACATACTGGCCAGATTTACAATGACTGTCTGAGATTTTGGAAGATCAGTTGTGTTGTCAGTAGAGAGTGTACTGGTATGAGTGACTAAGTTTACAATATCCCTAGATACTATGAAGCTTACAAACCAAACAAATACTTATTTAGAGAAGCTCAATTATTATTTCACTAAACATAATGCAATAAAGAAAGACTAATTATGGATTTTAAAAAATCAATCATACAAAAATGAAGGATGATTGAATAAAACATGTTTGAATACCCATTAGACCGATGAAGGAACAAGGTTGTGAATTTTCTTTTTCTTTTCTGTTTTGTTTTGTTTTTAGCATTAGATAGACTTGAGATACAATATATTTACTTGTGGACTTTTGAGAATCCTTTCTTTTTCTTTGTTTTTCTTTTTTTATAAATAGAACATTTATTTTTGGACTGTTTCAGATGTAAGGTTCTAACTTACTGTTACAGCTTATTTGGAATTAAGTCTATATCCATCAAGACAGGTCAGCCCTGTGAAGATGGTCAATGTTACCCTTGATGTACATTAAGTATAATGTGTTAATGCAGTAAATGATTGTTTCTCTGCCTTGTTTTGTGTAAATATGAGTGTGTATTGTATAACTTCATGTGGCACATAAAAGACTTCATACATTTACCACACATAAGACAAATATCAAGTAAATATCATACTGTAATTAAAAGTGAGCTGTAGAAAAGAATATGGATTTGCTTCTCTTATTCCTACATATATTCAATTAATTTTGAGAGTCCATGTGTAACTGAAGGCTTTAATAGATTATGTGTATTATGTACACTCCCTGGCCAAAAATGTAACTGTTTGGATTTAAATAAGGATTCAAGAACAGTATTATAACAACCTGTCATCATGGTGGTGAAGTGTCAACTATGCAGAAAAAAATGTGCTTGGACAAACCCTGTTACAGACCATGAAGTCAAATCATAAAATAATCAATACTAGAACTCAGGGCTGTGTTTAAAAGTAAGAGCATTTTCACATGCACAATGTAATGCAGTGAGAACTCATCAGATACTCACAGGCGAAACAGCTGTTTAGCCATTAGAAAATCACTTGTTGCTGAGACTAATTGGAATTATAGGCTTCAGTTTGGTAGGGAGCATGATGATTGCACTCTGAAGCAAAGGGAAAGGTCATGCAATCTGATGAGTCCATCCATCCTTTATCTATACTCCTTATCTGTCAGGGTGGTAAGGGAAGCTAGGGTCAATCCCAGCTGACTTTGTGTGAGAGGTAGTGTATATTCTGAACATGTCGCCAATCCATTGCAGGGCAAAATGAAGATAAACAATTGACACCTATGAGCAATTTAGAGTAGCCAGTTTACATAATGTACATGTCTGTGGACTGCTGGAAGAAACCTACACAAACACGGGGAGAACATGCAAACTTCACACAGAAAGGCCCCAATCAATCAAAGTTCCAACCCAGAATGTTCTTGCTGTGAGGTACCAATGCTAACTACTAAACCACTGTGCTATGCCGATGAGTCCAGATTTACCTGTCAGTTGGCCTGAATGTACTGAAAAATCAGGGTTATCCCATCAATCGATTCTTCTTCCCTGATGGCATGGGCATATACCAGGACAACAACAGCAGGATTCATCATGCTCAAACTAAAAAAGGATGGTTCAGGGAGCATGAAAAATCATTTTCACACATGAATTGAGCACTGCAGAGTCCTGACCTTAACCCCACTGGGACATGCGGAAAAAGACTTTGCACAATGGTTTGACTGTCTTGTTGTCAATACGAGGTCTCAGCAGGAATTAATGCCTCTCTGGATGAAAATAAATGTGATGTCAAAACTGTGCCACTATGAATATGTGCCATAATCAACATACATTTATTTATTTAATTATTATTATTATTATTATTATTATTATTATTATTATTATTTTACTTTCTTTTTTTTTTCCGGCAAGGCAGTGTACAATGATCAGTCATAACATTAACACCACCTGTTTGGTCTGCAGCTAGGTGGCCCCATACTTAGCAGGGTGTGTTCTGTGTTCAGTGCACACCCTTGCATCATATCCAGCATTAACAGTTTCAGCAGTTTGTGCTACAGTTTGTGCTAAAGCATCACTGGCGATTACTAGGCGGCCTACAGGAGGGAGGTAGCCAGTCTGGTGTCATGGTGTGAGGACAATAATCTCACCCTCAACACAGAAAAAACAAAACAGATGATAGTGGACATGAGGAAGGAGAGGAGACCTCCTCAGCCACTGTTCATCCGAGAGCTTGAGGTGGAAAGGGTGAGCACCTTTAAATATCTGGGGATCCACATCAGTGAGGACCTGACCTGGACATTCAACACCACACAGCTGGTGAAGAAGGCTCAACAGCGGCTGTACTTTCTGAGGAGGCTGAGGAAGTTTGGCATGTTACCCAGGATCCTCAGCAACTTCCACAGCTGCATTGTTGAAAACGTCCAGACCAGCTGCATCATCGTAAGGTATGGCAGCACTACTGTTATGGACCGCAAACGCCTGCAGAGAGTGGTGAAGACTGCTGAGAAGGACCTCACTGCCCTCTCTGCAGAGCATCTCCCACCACAGAGTCCACAGCAGAGCTGCCTCCATCATCAAAACCCCACCTACACCAACATGGACTATTCACACTTCTACCCTCAGGCCAGAGGTATAGGAGTATGAACACCTTCTTCCCTAATGCCATCAGACTCCTAAACAGAAGACAGGAATATATAATACCTCATTTGACTGTTTACATGCTCGCCAACTGTGCATGCAATAGTGCACATAAAACTGAAGATGTTGCACATGGTATTTATAATCTTATTGTATAGCTTATATTTTGCACAGTATATTTTTCATTGCACAGCCACAGTCTTATGTCTATATATAGTCTCTATCTATATTTCTATATTTCTTGTCGTGTAGTCTATTGACATCCTTGTTTGTTTGTTTTTGTTTTGTTTAGCCTATTTTTTTTTTAATACTTTTGGTATTCAGTGTGGACAGCAAAGGAAGATGTTCATTGATCAGGGAAACATGTTTCCTGACTGTATATATGACAATGAACTCTTTGAACTTGAATTTGAACTACAATAGCTCTTCTGAGGGATTAGAACAGATGTACATGACACTCTTGCCAGTTCACTGTTTGTCCTTTCATGGTCCACCTTTGGTAGGTCCTTACCACTGCATACAGCAACACCCCACAAGAGCTGGCATTTTTGCGATTAATAAATCCAGTCGTTTAGCCAATACAATACATCACTCTTCTTGGCAGGTGCCACTGTAACAAGATAATTAATGCTATTCACTCCACCTCTCAGTGACCATAATGTTGTTAATATTATGGCTGAATGGTGTACTTTGGTGTGTACTTTTAAATTTGTATTATTAGTACTTTGTTTTATTCAAGAAGCCAGTTTCTCTCCAAGCGTGTAAAGCTGCCCCCGTGATGCAACATGAGCAGCAGATTGAAAGGATGTTGTTGGCTGCTTTCACATGTTTGGGAGAAAGCATGTAGTAGCTCGCACCCCTACCAGTTGGGAGTATGTTAGAAGAAAGCTGACTGGTGGACAGGAACTGGTGAAGACTAAATAAAAGTGGGGAAAATTGGGTAAAATCCAAAACCATCCAAACAAACTGTTTGTATGTAGTAGGGTTGCATGGGTTTCCTTATGCAGTCCAAAAATATTCACATTGGCTACTGGCTACTCTAAATTGCCCTTAGGTGTGAGTATGACTGGTTATAGTGAATGGCTGTTTGTGTCTAAGTTAGCCTTGCAAGTGACTTATGAGCTGTTCAGGGTGTACCATGTTTCTCTCCCAAAGTCAGTTGGGATTAGCTTCAGCTTCCCATCACCATATTGGATAAATGGTAAGATGATGGATGGATTTCTAAATTTACTTCGACTTGTATTTTATTTTAGACATGACCCCAAGATATTTCATGTTTTGTCTGGCCAATTTTATTAGTTTATTAATACATGTCAATTCCTGTGCTCGGAGGCATCTGGGGATGGACCATGACACAGTGGAGATTAATCGTGGTCATATTAATCAATATTTCAGCATTTTTTATTTTTTTGGACAAGTAATGAGGTAATGGACACTGGTTCTCTGGACTGAAGATGAAAAGGACCATCCAGACTGTTATCAGCAGAAAGTCCAAAAGCCTGTCTTGGTATGTGGTTGTCAGTACCCTGGCAAAGGAAATGTATGTTTCTGTGGTGGCAGTGTAAAGGCAAAAAAGCACAAGCAACATCTTTTCCAAGGATTCCCATGCATATTTCAACAAGTCAAAACCGCATTTTACACATATGGCAAAGGTAAAGCTGTGGAAGAAGATGGTATGGCTGCCAGACTGGCCTGTGTGTAGTCCTGACCTCCCCCTATTAAAAAAATGTGTGGCAAATTAAAAAAATAAATTAATTAAAGTGAAAATGACCCCAGACTGTTGCATACCATAAGACCTGTTTGCAGGAAGAATCTGGCAAAATGCTTTATCACTTGGTGTCTTTAGTCCTTAAATATTTTTTAAGTGTTGTAAGAATAAATGGCAGCATTACAAAGTGATAAATATATTAAATGCCATCTTAACTTTTTTGAAATGTGCTGCAGAAATCTAAATTAAAATGCATTTATTTAAAAAAATCGTTAAAATGAATGAGGTTAAACACCAAATAATGTGATTATTTATAAATCATAGTTTCCAGGTTTAATTGTGGTTTAGCATTTTTCTTATTTGTGGTTGTAAATTCATATTATATCATTCAGTCCCCACTTTAAATGTTAACTGATGCAAGTCAACTGCCTTTAGACTTCACTTAGAAGTGAATACTCAGTCAATGGATTGTAAGCGTATACAAATTATACAGACTAAAAAAATATATTATTATTATTAGATCGTATTCACATTACAATATTTTTAACAGTAACTAATGCAATAATATTTATTGTAAGTCTAATTAATATAATGGAATGTCTGTAATACTCCAGTACAAGTAATTTATACCAAGGACTATGCTTATTAAATTCAAGTAATTAATCTATGATTAATTTATAAATAAATGCTAAACCTCATAGCTGGGAAGAGGGTATTTTCTGTTGCCAACATGGTAATGAAAAAACTACAAAGATTTGCATAAAAAAAAAAACACACACAAAAAAAACCTCATTTGTAAACTACTCTTAAACACTAGGAATATATGCGTTGGTTTCTCTCTTGTTGTACTAGTACACTTTCACCAACATGATTTCTTTATAAATATATGTAAAATATATGACTTTATGATAAGGAGATGACATAGTACATGTACAACATCACTGAGTCTGGGTAAGTTTGGATGAGCTGTTTATTCATAGTCATTACTCAAGGACAGAAAAACCCAAACCTCCATCCTCTCTTTCTTCTCATTGCCCTGATCCCAACCAACCAACCAACCAACCAATTAACCAACCAACCAAAAATAAAGCAAAGAATACAGTAAATCTGAATTACAAAAGAGATAAACAATCAAATCAACACATGTACTAATGACAATATCCACCCTACTGGCTAAACTACAATGATATCTGATAAATCACAAAAATATACTGTATGTATGTACTGGATACACTTTTCTGTACAAATCATACTGCCATCTCTGGTGTCTACTATATACACACACATGCACCCTAAAACAGGGCCTGTCCACACTAAGACTTTAATGACTGCACTAAGGATTTAAACATGGTATGATACGAAATATTCTTATTTCGTTTCCACATGCAACTCACGTTTTTTAAAATTAGTCACAGAACTGTTTTTTAACAGGTTTCAGTTTTTCAGTGGCATAAATGCTACTCAGGTTTTCAGTATATCATGCTGTGCCATTAGCATGAAGCTCTCATTTAGTCTTTTAATGTGCTCCTGTCACCTTAATAATTTACATCTAAGGATTACAAAGAAAGCAGTCCCCCAGCATGCTGTGTACTACACTTTAGTGCTATTACCCTATAAGCTAGACTGATGACAACTACCCAGAAATTCACCTCACTCTGAAGCACTACTATCACTCGAAAGCTATTGCAGTCTCCATGTGTGATCTGTTGCCTATTTTTAATTCGTTTTCTGTGGCATAATTGTGCAAATTGCTCTTTACTCAGACATATCTGTAATACACTTGTAGTTTAAATACATTACCAAAAATAATGCAAAATGCACTAAAGTGATTAAGTGATAACCGTAAACTGGAGTCCAGCATATGAATGTATTTTGTTTAAGTAGCACATGTTAAAGAATTAATAACATTTTTTGCTGTTGTTACTGGGATAATATTACATTATGTGACCACTGCTATCTGATGTCATTAGTATAAAATAATACTGATTCCTTATGTACTGTATATTAGGGTGCATCATTTCCCCCAATATTTCCAAAGTTCTCTGCCCATTGCCTAAAAGTGTTCTACTTTGGCTGGAAATCACACGTGAAATTTTAACTAATTTGAAAAAAGTATATGGGGACCACCATGAGTGTTAAATTTTTACAGTATTCAAAATATTGAAATTCCCATGCACTATACATAAAAAATATATTCATAATTTAATATTTAGTGAGAACTGTTTTGTCTTTTTAAATTCACATTTGGTATAATTGTATTGGTTTTCCAACATAATGCTAACATATCGATTGAATAACTCGTTTATGTTCTGGTTTGTAGGGGCAGTGGTGGCCTGGTGGTAGGGTGCTGGCTTACTGATGCGTAGGTTCAAGCCCCATTATCACCAAGTGGTCACTGCTGTCCCCCCAGTGCAGCTAACTGTCTCTCACTCGAAATGTCTCTCACTGTCTGTGGTGAGAGGCATGTAAAAGGAGCATTGCTGTCGTTCATAAAGAGTAGGCCACTGCTTTGCTCTCAGCATGTTTCTGCCCTGCGATGGCCTGACGAGCTGTTCAGAGTGTACCCTGCCTTCGCCCAGAGTCAGCTGAGATGGGCACCAGCCTCCCAGTGACCCTAATTAGGATTAAGCGGCTTACAAAATGAATGAATTAATAAATGTTCTGGTTTGTGACAAAGGTATAACGTCAGAAGGTACATCAGAATCTGGTGAAGGGTTGCAAAAGCAAGGTGGAGGCGTTCAAAAAAGGCAGACACGTCAGATGTCCCGCATATTCGGACTGGGGGGTGCAATAGCTACATCTGATGCAGAACTTACAGGGCTATGCTTACCACAATGTCAGCAGGTGTTGCGTTGTTTGATATATCACAAAGAGGAGGGTTTATCAATCAACAGAACAAACTGGAAGAGTGCAAAGATTACCTACTCAAAGATACTACCTTTCTATGACAAGGCAAATATCCCAGTGATATGTGAGCAAAAGGGTTGTGAGAGAATATTAAAGGGAAAAATAAGAGCAATCCCAAAGGTCCATAGAAAAGGACAGCCTTGACAAGAGAAGTTAGAACAGATGAAGATAAAGTAAAATAAAACCTTCCAAAAGTGGCCTGCAAATGCTGACAGTATGATTAAAAAAAAATTCAGAGGACAGATCAATGAAAACAGATTACAAGGCAACATTTGGTAGTCATGACAAAGTGCTAAAATTAAAAGAAAGACGGCCTGAGAAGAAACTGAGACTTTTAGAAGAGAATAATTTATGGATTTTCGTCATATTTTGGTGTAATTTCAGTGCCTTGGTGGTCCCCCGAAAATTACTTCAATTATGCTGTAAGTTTTACTGGAAACTGTTCTCAAGTATTGTAACAAAATTAACTTAGGGACAAAAAGTTTTTCAAAAGTTTTTTAAAAAGTGGCAAAAATGATGCAACCTACTGTATATATTACAATTATTCAGGGAAGGCAAGGTGGGTATCGCTGTATAGAATACTGACTATTCCGTGATATCCACCAAGCCTGAGGTGAATGTTTTAGTATATACTACACAAGAACAAGCTCTGCCCTCGCCCAGAGTCAGCTGAGATTGCCCACCTCCCTGCAATCCTAATTAAGATTAAGAGGTTCAGAAAATGAGTGAATGAATGAATGCTTATAACCACAAGATGCCCATATAAAAAGCTCATGAGTTCCTGGTTACCAACTGCAATTTTTGATTTTATAACACACAGTTATTGAACTAAATTATTTATAGTCATGCAATCTGGTGTCACTCAGGATAGGTTACCTTTTGGGTTTGGTTCCTCTTAAGGTTTATTTTTTTTCCCTTGCTATCAGTTGTCAGTTGTCCCGGGCTTGCTAATTAGGGATAAATTTATACATTTGAACTTTATATCCAGAATGCACAAATTTCTCTAAAGCTGCTTTGTGACGATGACCATTCAACTCACTAT
The DNA here is from genome assembly GCA_039654325.1 of Tandanus tandanus. Taxonomy (NCBI): domain Eukaryota; kingdom Metazoa; phylum Chordata; class Actinopteri; order Siluriformes; family Plotosidae; genus Tandanus; species Tandanus tandanus. The sequence goes on along the minus strand of JBCNYH010000012.1, from coordinate 30,253,328 downwards.
AGAAATAATACAAACAAAAATAATTGAATTGACCTAAATTATAGTTACCTCATAGCTCCTGTTCCTGTGTAGGTTTCTACCTCCCAAAAATGCCATTGATGACCTGGTTATGCCAAGTAGCCCATGGATATAAGTGACTGTATTAATGTGTGTGCATGAGGTCTTGGAAAAACCACTAGCACTATATTGCAATCTTCTGGAATTTTCCCAAATTTTACCAGAATAAACTAGTGACCATGTTGGCAATGAATGAATTAATTGTTTGATTAATTGATGTATTTTTTGAATGGAAATTAGGACCTAAACATCTTTTTTTTTCTTTCTGCAAGTGGCTGATATGCCTGAAGCAGTGTTGCCATGTACATGGTCAATAAATGTGTCCAGAATCAAAATATGAAAGCTGAAAATCTGCCCAATGCAGAGACTACACATCCAGTGCACTCATGACCACTATAACCACCTGTACTGTAATATTTTAGTAATACCATGCAATACAGTAAAACAAGGCAGTATTTAAAGCAGTATTTATAGCTTATCAAAACATTTCACATTATTACAAATAATCAACATTCAGTAAACAGAAATGTGCAGAGCCTATGTTATGACTGGGACCAGGAGCCACATTTGACCAGTGTTCATCTCTGTGGATAGTGCATGAGGAGTTCAGCAGTGTGTTGGGTGCTTACATTACCTTGTGATGAATTAAAGGCATGTTTAATATAGGATATGCACATACACAATTGATAAGTGTTTTATTTGAATCTGGGGATGTAAAACGACTGTCTCCAAAACTTCTGGTCAAAAGTAATTAAATAAATAAAGAAATAACTTTATATTAGAAGTGAAAAGAAAAAAGAAGAAACAAAAAAGAGAAAATGGAAAAAGAAATAAAACTGAGGTTAGTAGGCTTAACTAGACCTAACTTGCTATCATTTTCATTACTGTAGCTTGTTCAAAACACAATATCTTTATCATTAACATAACTCTTAGATTGCGTTAATATTCTAAATAATAAATAATAATTGAAAAGTATGTTCACCTCCATTTTTCTTTTCTCTTTTCTATTTGGCAACATTCATGCGAAGGGAATTTATAAGTGAGTTACACTTATAAGTTTCTGGTAAGAAAGGAGTAAGATACTCACAGTGATCACATCAGATAGCAGTTATTAGTTGAAATCAATGTTGTTTGAGCTACAGTAGAGAAATATTGATGCAGAAACATGTCCTACTGAAATAAATAGGTTCACCTGTTGGACACAGTTTGTGTGGACAGGACATCTGATCTACCACATTCAGTGAAGTCTCTGTGTGTGTGTGTGTGTGTGTGTGTGTGTGTGTGTGTGTGTGTGTGTGTGTGTGTGTGTGTGTGTGTGTATACGTGAGTCAGCCTTGTCGTTTCATCCTCTCAGAGTGGTTTAGAGTTCATGGAAACACCACGTCTTCTTGATAAAGGTTGTTACCATAGACACAGCAAGCATTTTCTTGTGTGGTAACAAAGTACAGCAGTTTTGTACCAGTATTTACTGCACAGAGATTTTGAAAACAAACAAACAAAAAAAAAAACACAAACATGCAGCTGTGTAACTGGATCAGGTCCACGTAAACAAACAATCTTCACTGGGATTGGCCAAACAAGGATGAAACTGAAATATCTGTGCTGTGATTGGTCCGAGCATGAAGCATCTGACTTAAGATAGCTTTGATTTCTGATATGTGAACAGTTTGGCTGTTGTTGTAGCAACCAAGTTCATTTCCAGTTACAAATGTCAACTATCGGCAAGTATAACACACACACACACACACACACACACACACACACACACACACACACACACACACACACACACGCAAACACACACACA
>JBCNYH010000012.1:30191721-30205154 GCA_039654325.1 Tandanus tandanus | reverse complement strand
CTGCTTCCCCTCTCGTACACAATAAAGACCTTAAATTTTCATCTTGCCGCCGGGTGTGCTTTTGGGTTCAACCTTACATCTGGTTTCACATCATAACACAAATTTCAGTAAAGACTGTTCCCAGTCCCAAGAGCAGCCTCGGTCCAACCCTGAGTCTCAGTTTTACAAAGATCATAAACAAAGCAATACAGATAATGAACAATTTCAGTTTCAATTTAAATCCCCACCATAGTCATCAGTTCAGAGGCTAGTCTCAGCAAAGTGCATGATTAAGAGATTTCCAAGTCAGCAGTCTCTTTGAATATCCATTATGATAATTATTATAGTGCCAATCACTGCCAGACTCATGTAATGGAGCACTGGTGGTCATTACCAAAACACCAATCTTATTAATATACACATATGCAACTGGGTGATGACTATCCCAGAAAGAAAGTCGAGCCATTCACACTCACACCTTGAGGCAAACAGCCAGTTAGCTTACAGTGCATGTCTTTGAACTGTGGAACTAAAACCAGATTACCCATAAGGGACCCATGCAAGTGTGGGGCGAACATGAAAACTCCACACAGAAACAACCTTAATCGAGCCCAGGACTCAAACCCAGGACCTTCTTGCTGTGAGGTGGAAGTGCTAAGCACTATGCCACCATTTCGCCCTGCTATAGAAGTGTATAATGCATTATTCATTAATTCATTCATAATTTCTTCAGTGCCTGCTTTATGTACTGTAGATCAATTGAGATACACAACCACAGTCAGCAATAGGGCATACTGTAGAAAGAGTTAGAAGGATTGACGGCAATAATGTCAGACAGACAGGCAGACAGCTGCATTAAAGCGATAAACAGAGATTGAGGAAGAAAAAAGAAAGTTACAGTGATGAATACAGATAGTATTGTATGGGTGATTAAAAAACAAAACTGCTTCTTTTACTCCCAGAGACAAATCGGGTTCTGAATGAGTCAAACAAATAGTGCTCTGAATGAGCGATGGGGACAAGAAAAGTCAACAGGAGAATGGATGGAGGGGGATGAAGAGAGGGAAAAGTGGAAATAAGAGACAACGTGATGACTGATGCTCTCACAGGCAGAAACAGAGTAAGAGTGAGTAATGACAGCCGCTCTGCTGCTGGCTTTGACTAACCATTCTGCTCAGAAGGAAAAAAAAAGTGGCTTTCTGGGTGTAAACATGATAAAGTACGATGGATGGCTTTAAGTGGTAGCACACAGCTGTAGTGAAGATGAGCAGCAACTGCTTATAAAGGGTGATTTATACAGTGTTGCATCCAATTACCCTTACAGTCTTTTAAAATGATGCAGAAATATATAAGGATCATAATGATGTGACAGACAACAGAGAACATTATCAAAATGCTTTTTAACAACATTCGACCGGTTCTGACCAGGTTTGTGGTTTAGCAGGTGGGTTTGGAGGATTGGCTACTGAGAAAATGACTAATGTGGCACACCTGAGCCCTGTTTTCTCTATGTACTGTATCAATGTCATGTCGTTTTCTTTCTCTCTCTTCCCTGAGTAGTGAGTCGAGCGTGTGTATGTGGCTGTGTGCAGAGCAAACCAGAAATAGTTATTAGTGTTAAAACATTTTATGTCACTGTCTGACTACAGTGTCACATGTACAAATTAAGTTTGATGCCTGACCTGATTTTCCCAGTGCTGTCCCTTTATATGTCCATGAAAATATCTTGCATTTACAAAGACATATAATGTGCAGTTTCTTATATTGGTAATTTTATACTCAGTATAATCGATATAACCAGTCACCTTAACCTTGCCCGAGCACATCAAATCACAACTTAGTTGATAGCAGCATGCACATACCAGATCGAAATACCTATGTGGACTTCCCTAGGTGGTGCTGGATTATTGATCTCAAGGTCAGGGGTTCAAGCCCCACTATCGGCGGGTTGTCACTGCTGTCCCCCCCGTGCAGCTAACTGGGTTATCAAAGGCCAGCCATGTCTCTCACTGTCTATGGTGGGAGGCATGTAAAAGGACCATTGCTGATTTTCGTCAAGAGTAGGCTGCATAGGCGTCAGCGTGTTTCTGCCCTGCGATGGCCTGGTCAGCTGTCCAGGGTGTACTCTGCCCTCGCCCGGAGTCGGCTGAGATGGGTGCCAGCTTCCCAGCGACCCTAATTAGGATTAAGCGATTCAGAAAATGAATGATTGAATGACTTCCCCAGGTCCCGCAGATATCATGCAATACACACGTGTGGTGCCCCATGTAAAAAAAATTAGGCCCCCCTCCATATATGGTAATGGATACTGCCACATGTCTTTCAATTTGCCCTTATGGGAAAATACTTATTTAGTTAAAGCAAAATATTGTCAATATGGATGCGTATACTTTTTATTCAGTTTATCAACTGAATCCACAGCATGTTTTGAAGTACACATATCACACAAGCTAGTCAGAAATGGCTGCCATTGACAAATGCAATACTGGTTCACTCTAAAGTTTTGAAGTGGTTGTGACTCATGATGTATTTTCTTATCATCATTTTCTTTAGTTGCTAAGGGGGTGATCACACTAGTGGTGTAATAGAAAAGCTACTGATGCAAATTAGTTTTTTTGTGATTTTTTGTTTCGAATTTTGTATTTCGTGACAAGATATTTTGCGACTCCACATGCTAGCAAGTATTTTGTGGATTAAATATGTATATCGCGCGAAAGTCGAGAGAAGGTCATGCAATAAACCATTCATTTTTATTTGTGCGTTATTAGCACAAACAAAATGCGAATAAAATATGAATGATGAAAAAATAAGGAATACACTTTTCCTTGCAAACAAAAACACAGAATTTGCAAGCAAAATGACAAATTTGTGACCTTCTCGTGACATGTGCGGACTGTTTGAGAAGAGTTTGAGACTATTCTGTGTCAGAGATTTGTTTTGCGACATTCGCAAAAATTTGAACATTCTTGAAATATTTTAAGATAATAAGACTTATTTAAGATAAGTTCATGAACCAGGCAACCAAAATTCGATGCCGCGAATGTCGTGTGACAAATTTGAGAATGAAAAGTGGCAGCCACAAATTGCCATTCGCATCAGTCGCATTTCAGTCGCACCTCTAGTGTGATCACCCCCTAACTTATAAACTTTTATGCTCATTTATTAGTCACTTTGACTAGTGACCGCACCAACTTTAACAACTTCTTACTTATTGAACATGTGAAAGGTTGAAATGGGATGTGACTTGTGAGAGTATTAAGCATGTCCAAGAGAAGCACAGTTGTTTTGCTTTGTCTGGTTTATATGCCAACTGTGGGAGACATGAATTCAACTACATGAGGCATATGGCTAACAAAAACTGTGGTGAAGTGGTAAAGCATGAGGGAAGAACTGGTTTGCATACACATGCTTCCAGTAAAAAGTACCAAAGCCTACTTTGATCTGAACACAAAAAAAAACGGCATCATTTTCTATACTACACCATGCGCCATGGCCACAGCTATCTGTCCACTGGTTTTTATTTTTATTTACTTTATTTTTTTATACACTCACCTATACACATCTTACTTAGCCTTTGAATAGTTGTAACCTTATTACAGTTTGGCCTTAATTTTACATAAATTAATTTACAATGTTATAACTGATAACTTGTGCTTACTGTATTTTTGCAAAACTGCTTACGCAATGTACCTAGAGAAAAAAAAAAAATTTATCCACTAATTTTCATTGACCCCATTAGATTGGATATCTACTCCACAACTCTATGAGTAGCCTACTTTCTAAGCATATAAACACATGCACATGCACTCACATCAGACACACTTACTTAAAATAATTACACATTGATTAGTGGGCTGTGAGATGACTGGTCTGTCTGAATGGATGGAAGTGTTTATCAGATTAATCGCTACAGTAACAAGATTAAAGTGTGTAATCCTGGATGAGTTTAGCTTGAATCTCTCTCTCTCTCTCTCTCTCTCTCTCTCTCTCGCTCTCTCTCTCTCTTAATTACACTGTCTGAATCCAATCCTGTTAGAAATCTCATTTTATCATGGAAATGAAATGGATGGAGTCCATGTTCATGAGGATCTTTCTATTCTGATATGTCTGCACTCTACAGGTAATTTACTGTAATCCAAGTGCTATTTTTAGAACATGGCATTCTGTGTCCTAGATTCAGATATGAGAGACCAGGGAGATCTTTGGAGTGGAACCATGCACAAACTGGCTATGCTAAATCTTAAGATAGTGAGAACAAAAACAAGGACAGACAACCTTCTACGTTGTAGTGCAAGCCTATTTTACATATATCCAAATAAAACAGTATAAAATATTGACAGCAATCAAACATGACATTAGTGAGGATACATTTGTTTGTTTAAACCAGCCAACAAAAGTAGGACAGAAATGCACATACCTGTTTAACATCATATGCAAAAAGCACATACTTCATATCAGGGCTTAATGAGTATTTAGTAGCTTTAAAAGCAACCTGTGAAATAAATAAATAAATAAATTAGTCTGGATAATTTTTTTTAATGGTGTATACATAATATGTACTTTTAATTTTACAAATGTGCATATAGTATATAGTGTATGTACACTGCCAGCCAGTATTTGTTGAAAATAATGCATTAATAATTTTGGCTAAACTTTCAAAAAATGTTTTTTTTTTACAATTTTATATGTAATTTCTCACTCATTCACTGAACCGCTTAATCCTATTTGGGTCGCGGAGAGGTTGGAGACTGGAACCATTCACACTAACACTCACACCTACTGGCAATTCGGACCAACCAGTTAGTCAGTGTGCATGTCTTTGGACTGTGGGGGAAACCGGAGTACCCAGAGGGGACCCACACAAGCACGGGGGACACCTGAGCCCTGGACTCGGACCCAGGACCTTCTTGGTGGACGTGCTACCCACTACGCCACTGTGCCACCCTCAATTTTATATTTTAAATGGTATGAATGTTCTTTTTTAAATAAAATTAAAACAGTAAAGTACATTCTAATAATAACTATAAATCACATCAAGGCTTCCAATAACCAAACTAACAGACTTGCATTTACACACTCAGTCACTCAGTCTGAGTGTAAAATGGAGAAGTCCTTAAATCTAAAGACTGATATTTGTGCCCAAAATTCTAAGACCGAGCAGCATAGTGGCGTATCTGTTAGCATGTCTGCTTCACAGCAAGAAGGTCCTGGATTCAGTTCTCAGGCTCAGATGTTTCTGTGTAAATTGCATGTTCTCCCTGTGCTTGTGTTGGTTTCCACCGGGTACTCCAGTTTCCTCACACAGACCAAAGACATGCACATTAGGCTAACTGGCTGTTCCAAATTGCCCCTAGGTGTGAGTGTGAGTGTAAATGGTTATGTTTGTATGTTGCCCTGTGATGGTCTGGCGAGCTGTTAAGGATTCAACCTCGCCTTTGCCCAGCGTTGGCTGAGTTAGACACCAGCCTCCCTGCGACCCTAGTGGGAATAAGTGGTTTGGGTTAAAAGTAGGATGTTAGAAATATTCATATGGAGTTTCCAAATCCATCATGGTGTTCTCTGAACATGTGCTTCAAGGGATTATTGATGAGGAAAATCCTATTAACAAATCAGTTAGTATGTTCAATATCATAAATGTGCTTACATTTAACTAGAAATAATGTAAAAGTAATATTAAAACTTGATTAAATTATATTCAACATTCACTTTCTTTGAAATATTTAAATATTCTAAAACTTTCTGTTTGTTTCATTTTTTAATGAAAAATAAAAATACATCCCATATTTTTAAAGTGGTCTCAGTTTCTTGGGTCCTACTGTAATAAATAAAATAGAACTAATCTTCTCTGAAATAAAGGTGCATTAAAAAGCAATGAATTAATGATTAGAGTGAGCAGTAAGCAGTAAAATGATGTTTACAGGGTTTGCTATAGTTACTGGTTATATTGCCTGTGCAGGCGAGGTCCCAGATAACATTAATAATATTTCTGTGAGAACAAATAGACAGTTTGAAAATCTACAGACACACTAATACAGCAGGAATGAAATAACCATGAAAGTATGAAGCATTTATAAAAAACATGCAGAACATGTGTGTGTGTGTGTGTGTGTGTGTGTGTGTGTGTGTGTGTGTGTGTGTGTGTGTGGCATAGATAAGGCTATAGATGATGTTGTGTGCGCTGATCCTAAAAAAAAACAGCTTCACTCACAAATGTGCTGTTCATCAGTATGATCTCTGTTTCATTCGTTAGGATGTTGAACCTAATGACATGGCCATGACGGTTCCTGTAGATGACTTCAGATTCTGGAAAAGTTCAACAGAAAGAGAGAGACAGAGAGACAAAGAGAGAGAGAGACAAAGAGAGAGAGAGAGAGAGAGAGAGAGAGAGAGAGAGAGACAGAGAGAGAGAGAGAGAAACACAGAGAGCGAGAGATAGATAAAGAGAGAGAGAGAGAGAGAGAGAGAGAGTGAGTGAGAATAAACTTTTTTGAGCAACTGACTTATTATGTCCCTGAAGCACTTTCCATTTCAATTCAAATAGTTCTTCATTTAATTAGGCAATGTATACTAAAATTACAACATATTCTTCCAACACCAAGAGCACTGTGTATTTGCGTATGCGTGTGTGTGCATGTGTGTGCGTGTGTGTGCGTGTGTGTGCATGTGTGTGTGTGTCATTTGTATATATGTGTACACACGCACACACACACACACACACATTATTTGTATTAACTTGGTTTAAATCAGGGTCATTGGTGGCCCGGTGGTAGGGTGCTGTCTTACTGATCCAAAGGTCGGGGGATCAAGCCCCACTATCACCGAGTTGTCACTGCTGTCCCCCAGTGCAGCTAACAGGGTTATCAAAAGCCAGCCTTGTCTGTGGTGAGTGGCATGTAAAAGAACCACTGCTGTTGTTCGTAAAGAGTAGGCCATTGAGTTGCTGTCAGCGTGTTTCTGCCCCTGCGATGATGTCCAGGGTGTACTCTGCCCTCGCCCAGAGTCGGCTGAGATGGGTGCCAGCCTCCCCGCGACCCTAAGTAGGATTAAGCGGTTCAGAAAATGAATAAATGAATGAATGAATGAATGGTTTAAATCAGTGGAATAACATCAGACAAGTTGGATATTGCCCAAGTTCCTGATTTCCTAAATTCCAAGTTGAATGACTGACCCATTACACTCTCATCACAACTTTGAGTGCAGAAAGTTTTTTTAGAGTTATGGGTACAGTGGATTGCAACATAACTTCAGGACAAGAGGGAAAAACCGAACCTGAGCACAAAAAACAATTGTTTATAACAGCTCCTTTAACATAAAATACCAATCAAAAGTCTACTCACAGGGACAACACAGACACACAACTCAATTCACACCTAGGGATAATTGAGGATATCCATTCTGTATATTTGTAAATATGCATTAATATTTTCTTGTCTTTCGCAAAGTTTCAAACTGTACCGAATGCTAAAACGTCAACCTCTGCAATGCAGGTCAGATCAGGACCGTGTGTGCGTGCACGTGTGTGTGTGCGCGCCTGTGCGTGTGTCCTGAGTTTAGAAGAAGACTTCGTTGATGTGAATAGTGGAATGCACTGAAGGCAGAGCCACAGTTGATAAATTGCAGCCTGATGCAAGCGTAAGAATTTGCTCAAGTGTTCACGGACACTGATCAGCACAGGAGACCAGGATAGACACGCCACACATATGGTCCAGTGCATTCTAGAAGTTAAATAGGATCTAAATCTGCATATGTTATCTCCAGAACAAAACACACTGTTTCATTTTTTGCTTTTACAGTTAGAATTTGCATGTAATTGAAACTGTCTGCCTATCCCATAGCAGAATGTTGTGTGTGGTATGAGGTTTTATGTGTTAGGAACTAGTTGTCTCTTATCACTCTTGAACACCTGCCTCTTAGATAACTTCTTCATCTATATTTTAAACTCCTTCAAGTGTTTAATTTTCGTTTGCCACTGTACCCAGCTGCTTGTCCTACCCTGTTCTCAATCTACTTGCAGACGTCTTTCTAAATTGCCCTTTTTCTATAACAGCTGTCCAATTTTACCCAAAAAGCCTTCAGCCTTTCATTTCATCTCTTTCTAGCTCCTGGGAGAAGCTTCATCTATTTTTCCCTACTGTAGACACCAGAGTACTTGGGGTTCTTTTGAGCAATCTAATGTGGTTGCTCTCCAGTGGACAGGGACTTTCTCCCCACTGCAAACATACAATATGGATTGAATCTGACTCATTTTACCACACTGATTACACAGCTCAAAATGTAATGGGGAAACAGTCTCGCACAGGCTATTACAAAGATGTGTCTTTTCCTTTTCGGTGACAGTGATTTTTCCACCCAATAGACATGATAAGATAAATAAAATGTCCTTGTAAATTGGATGATTAGTAGGTCATAACACAGCTTTCTTCTACATATCCTTTTGCTCTTCAGATAAGGAAAATAGCCGATTGTTGACAGTAAAAGCAACTAGTTGTAAGGAAGCTGCATGATACCCGAATGAAACACAATGCTGATAGATCACATCTGATCTCACACACAGGCACCTGACTGTTTGACATGCTATCATTAGGAAAAAGGCACAGCTCCATCAAAATGAGCACCATATGCTACTGGAACAGATGGACTTCATAACAACAGTGTCTATGATCAAAAAGTCAAAAAGGATGAATTGGTGGGACAAAGACAAGGAGACAAAGTGATAAAGGGGCAGAGGGAAAAAGGGACAGAGGGACACAGATTATGGCACCCAGTGGAGCTGCCCATTACATGGAACATCCCACCATAATCAATATCACAGGGGTGTGATGCAACCTGACATGAAGAGAAGTTACTATTACCACCTCGTAACTGATTATTTTCCTATGGCAGTACATGCAGAAGTGTTTCATTTCTTTTATATCAAAGCATCCACTGATCCATCCATCCATTATCTATATGACTTATCTGTCGGAGTCATAGGGGAAGCTGGAGTCAATCCCAGCTGAGTTTGGGTGAGAGGTAGGGTGCACCCTGGGCAAGTTGCCAATCCACAGATACAAACAACCATTTACACTCACATTCACACTTATGGGCAATTCGAGTAGTCAGTTAAACAAATCTGCATGTCTCTGGACATGCAGACACAGGGAGAACATGCAAATTTCACACAGAAAGGCCTTAGTCAGCCTTAAGTTTTTAACCCTAAAATGTCTTGCTGTGAAGTGATGGTGCTACCCTATATATAACCACTGTGCAACCCTATAGCAAAGCAATTTGGCAAAATATATTTTAGCATTTTTATGTGTCAATGAAGAATGTAATTTTTTTTTTTAATATTGAGAGTTATATTTAATGGTGGTGAAGTTTAAAATAATTTCTATTAAAAGAACTGAAAATTCTTCCCCCCAGCCATGTCTCTCACTGTCTACGTATTTCTGCCCTGCGTTGGCCTGGCAAGGTGTCCAGGGTGTACTCTGCCCTCGCCCAGAGTTGGCTGAGATGGGTATCAGCCTCCCCGCGACCCTAATTAGGATTAAGCGGTTCAAAAAATGAATGAATGAGATACAAAAAAAAATAATTTTAATTAAACAGGACTGAAGTTAAATTATGTTCATTTGAAGAATGACAATACTTGCTGACTGACTGGTGTAGCGAACATGCGCGTTCCCTGACCTTTCCTGTGTCCTAAGGGTACTCAGACACATGCATGTTCTGTCTAACTTGAAGACAAAGTTAAACTACCAATTATCTCATTAGATCCCAGCTTCAGATCTATTGGAAAGGTCCTGTCTATGTAAGTGTAATGACTATAGTAATATTACTTTACTTTAGTACAATTTCCGTAAGCTCTCAAATTTCTAGTAATAACATATATAACTATATATAGCTCACGTGAAAGGTAATAACTTACTAGGACTGAGCGCGCACTCCTAGACTGCAAATAGATAAAAAACACAGAACTGCTGAACAAAAATCGGCATGTCACAGTACCTTCCACATAGCTCAAACGAAAGGTAATACCATTTCACACTCTGATTCAGATTCACATATGTAACACAAGGCTTTGAAGAGAGGAATGGAGGTATAAACCTTCACCAAACCTCCCTGTTTGTTCCTGCTTCCTGTTTCAACTCCTACCTGAAAGACCTGTCTTCTCAATCTACAGTATGTTCATAGGCTTATAGGTTAGACTGGAATAAAAAAATACCATAGGGGGGTCTAACAAATATTCTGAGAATATCTAAACAGTTCGAAACAAATAACGGTAAATATGTTTGTGTAGAAACTCCTCTGTTATCTGGTTTGAAGGTGCAAGTCATGATAGGATGCCATCCTCCTTTAACTCAAACTTAGAAGCCATTATTTTTATTATATATATAGGACACAATCTATCATGTCCTTTCCCATTCCCAGATCATATTAGTATTTTCTGGTTTCGACCCTACTTGTCTGTTTGGATTATGGATTAGTGCATTATTACTGTATGCCTACAATGTGACACCTGCTGTTAGCTTTTACTATGATTTGCAGAAAAGCCCAAATCAACAAACTCTGCAATTACATCGACCTATAACTGTGTGTTGAGTTGCAGATGATAAACTGAATGTAGAATGGATTGGTAGCTGAATTAATACATCATGGTTCAATTTAAACTAATGCTGTTTGTCTGGCTTCTTGCTTATTTTCATTGAGCAATAGTAGCCTGTCAAAACTTCCAATTACTGATGTTGGAATGCAAAATTTCAAAGTGTTCATTATATTTCTACCCATGTAGTGCAGTTAATCAATGCCTGTTGAACACTAGGGGTCCAAAAGGGAGTGTCAATTCTTACAATGTGGGGGAAACAACATAAATATAGTTTATATAAAACATTTGCAAGGGATATTGAACAGATCAGAGTTTTCTGCCTGCTTGCTGCATGCATGAACTCACAAGAGGCTGTGACTTGTTAGTGTCAATTTAGTGGACAGGTGAGAAACTAATGGTATCTCTTCCACCCAGACAGAACAAGCAATTTTTCTGATTTGGACTCATGGAACTTATGATCTCTGAACTACAGGATGAATGTACTTGGGAGCCCATTCAATTTTATCAAGAGTCATTATTGAATTAAACTGTTGTTTAATTTAAAGCCAGGGTTTATTTACTTCCTTTAGCCTGGTTACACCAACAGGCTGTACACTGGTCACAAACAAAATTTTCATTAAGACCAGATATTAAGTATACACCATACCGCAAGCAAGAATCTACACTGCCTAACAGAATCTAGACTGCCTTGAAAAGCTAGTACATTACAATGATCCTGGGGTTATTACCCTGGATATACACACTGCCCAGGCTTTTTCTGTGTAAACATGTGAACCGGCAGAATGTCTACTAGACTATTGGATTTGTTGCACAATGTGTTGGCAACAGCTCAGAAAGCAGCACGGAACATTTTTATATACCATAGTGGGAAACTGCATCAGATCTTCACAAGACACCTACTGTTGGATGGAAATTTTCTGTGACTTTCCATCTGTGATCCTCAGAAACTGAAAGGCTGTACATGCTACATGCAGAAGTACAGTGATGCCAGAGATCAACATCATTTATACTTTACAATGGCCACAAATACATTTCTTGTGGCATGGGTGAGAAATGAAAGCTCATTGTAATTCAGATACACAGAAAAACAAGATTTTCATTATGGGGAGTTATTAGAAAGTGAGAACTGTGTGGGAATTAAAATTAGCACACTCTGTTAACACTACTTATGCATTAAATCTCACATGGGTAAGCTGTTTGAACAATCATAGTTAAGTCAGGGATTTAGTGGCTTGTGGGAGAGAGGTACATCTGGGATTTAATGCTATTCAGGATACTGTGTGTCTGCATACGAGATATTGATTTGAATTCAGCTTAGGGGGTGTATCAGAGGAGATACACTTGTTTCTTCCTTCTTCTTTTCTCTCGTTTTATGCAACTTTCTTTTGGATCTTGCATTGGAGAAGATGTGCTGTTTATTTAACCGTGAGTAGGCACTCAATATTCAAACATACACATCAGAATCATGTCTGCACTCATCACACACATCCTACAGAAAACATTCAATCTCATTTTGTCTCACTAATATTCCCTCTACATACACACACAGATACACCCCACATTTGGGAGCCCTATGGGGCAAACAGCACTCCACCATTGACCCAAATCAACCACATTTGATTCTCGGCAGAACTATACTCCCTCGCGCTCTCTTCACTCCTCATCTCCAGGTTTACTTTCTGAACATTAAACTATGCACCATGGGTGCCAAAGCATTTTCTCACACTGCACTCAAACTCTGGAACTTTTTTAACCTTTATATCCATCAACTGGATACAGTAATACAATATAAAACTGTTAAAACTAATGTTTTTATAATTGCATAATCATTTTGATTTTGTCTGGTTAAAAGTTTATGATTTATTAAAGTGCTAATTTTATGTTGATTCTGATTTTAATAATGTAATTGTGTTTGTTGCTGTTTATTTTTGCCTTGACCTTAAGTGTCCTGAAAGGCACCTTTTAAATAAAATGTTCTATTTTATTTTTTATTTTTTTACTACTACTACTACTACTACTACTACTACTACTACTACTACTACTACTACTACTACAGTAGAATCTTGTTAATATGTGCTTCTTTTAAATGTGTTTCTGCTTAATATGCACCCCTTGGACCCCAAATTTGTAACATTTGGATGACCCAAAAGAACGTTATATTGTAATTTTTCAGTGAAATTGACCATATTAGAGCATATTATACAATATCTCAATAGGTTTGTCACCTATTGTTCTGTTTTAAGCCTTTTTCTTCACACATGAGCGTCTTCTTCATACATTTTAAGGTCACGTGACCATATTTACGCTTTGGAGAAATAAGAATTATCACATGCAAATATTCTAAAATGCGGTCTCACTTAAAATGCATTGGACCCCGATGTGCGCATAATAAAAAGACTCTACTGTATAATTATTATTATTTTCATTATTATTATTATTATTATTTCTATTTTTGTATTATTATTATTATTATTATATAAGATACAATGGAATTTATTAACATGAACATACAAAATAACAATACTCGAACTAAACAGACAGAAGACTGCCAAAAAAAAAAAAAAAAACTCAAATCCCAGGCTGAAAGACACCATGATCGACATTCCCCAAGCTCGAAGCTTCTCTCTGCAACGGGAACATGGAGCTTTTAACTGCTGCTTAATGACCTGGCCATGTGCACCTCATCTGGTAATCAGGTGCAGCATAAACTGGGCAGATCTACAGAAAGAGAATGCAAGAGTGGAAAAAAAACAGGACACATGTGGCCATAACTAACACAAACACACACACACACACACACACACACACACACACACATTCATTCATTTTCTAAGCCGCTTAATCCTAATTAGGGTCGCGAGGAGGTTGGAGC
>JBCNYH010000012.1:30147215-30162049 GCA_039654325.1 Tandanus tandanus | reverse complement strand
ACTGCCATGAATGTGTCCTTCCTCAACGAGCTAAATGACTTTTATGCTCGTTTCGACAAGGACAACAAGGACAAGGCCGTAAAGACCAAGCCCTCGAATGACCCCAAGACCCTTACACTCTCCTCCATAGACATTCATAATGCACTGAGCCGAATCAACACACGTGTGGCTGCTGGCCCTGACGGCATTCCTGAACGTGTGCTCAGAGCTTGTGCTGAGCAGCTTACAGGGGTACATCTTCAACCTGTCTCTCACCCAAGCAGCAATACCAGCGTGCTTCAAGACCGTTTCTATAGTGCCAGTGCTGAAACACTCCTCTCCGACGTGCCTGAATGACTACCGCCCTGTTGCACTAACACACATTGTGATGAAGTGCTATGAGCGACTGGTCCTGGCACACCTCAAGAAATGTCTGCCCCCACACCAATTTGCCTACCGAACAGGAGTACAGAGGATGCTGTATCCACAGCGCTGCACTATGTACTCTCACACCTTGACAACAAGCACGCATATGCAAGATTGCTGTTTGTTGACTTCAGCTCAGCATTCAACATAGTCATTCCCTCCAAGTTAATCACAATACTTGAGGATCTTGGAATCAATACCTCCCTCTGCTACTGGATCATGGACTTTCTGACCAACAGACCCCAGTATGTTAGGTCAGGCCACAACTGCTCCACCACCATCACACTCAACACTTGTGCACCTCAGGGCTGTGTGCTGAGCCCGTTCCTCTACTCCCTCTTCACCCATGACTGCAGGCCTATGTATGAATCCAACTCCAACATAAAGTTTTCAGACGACACCAAGGTGATCAGACTCGTCACTGACAATGATGAGTCTGACTACAGGGCAGAGGTAAAGCGCCTAGCTGCATGGTGCTCTGACAATAACCTGCTCCTGAACACTAGCAAAACCAAGGAGCTCATTGTGGACATCAGGAAGGAAAAGGGGGACACTCATGACCCCATCCATATCAACAGCATGGCTGTTGAACGTGTCTCCAGCTTCAAATTCCTGGGGATCCACATCTCAGAGAACCTGTCCTGGTCAACCAACACCTCCAGCCTGGTCAAGAAGGCCCAGCGCCTCTTCTTCTTGAGGACACTGAAGAAGAACCACCTGTCCGCTGACATCCTGGGTAACTTCTACGGCTGTGCAATAGACAGCATCCTGACCAACTGTGTCACAGTCTGGTACGGGAATTGCTCTGTCTCTGACCGCAAGGCACTGCAGCGGGTGGTGAAAACCACCCAACGCATCACAGGGACTCCACTTTCTGCTACTGAGGACGTCCACAACAAGAGATGTCTTTGCCAGGCACGCAGGATTCTTAGGGACTCCTCTCATCCTGCCAACAGACTCTTCCAGCTCCTCCCCTGCAGAAGGCGCCTTCAGACAAAAACCAGCAGGTTTAGGAACAGCTTCTTCCCCACAGCTGTCACCCTACTGAACTTAGTTCCCTGCTGAACCTTCCCTTCCCATCCACACTACACCATCGCTGTACCATTCATAACATTCATTGTACATGTACATGCTTACATTGTTATAGTCTGTTCACAGTGCTTTTCTTTCACTACTGTATATACATTCATAGCACACTGTATATCTGTTCACTACACATCTGTATATCTGTACATACATACATACATACATACATACATACATACATACATGTTTATATATAGCACATCTGTATATTTGTCCATATTACATTTGTATATTTGCTCTTCTGTATAGTACATATATATATAGAACTTCTGTAAATCTACCACACTTCATCAGTATATTGCTCTTATGTAAAGTAATGCTAATTTATCCCCACCTTTTACACTGCCCTTATCTGTACATAACTGCTCACATGACTTATTTGTACATAATCTGTACATGACTATTTCCACCTTTTACACTGCCCTTATCTGTATCTGTACATAACTGCTCCTAACTGTACATACTACATATACTGTATATATTGCACTTGCTGCTCTCTGCACTTCTGATTAGATGCTAAACTGTATTTCGTTACTCTGTGTTTATACATGTGTAATGACAATAAAGTTGAATCAAATTTTATCTAATTTAATCAAATCCTAATCCTTAAATCCTAAATAAATCTTTCTCACTGTAAGCATAGAGAAAAATAATCCATTTTGAATTTAAACCTGCTACTCTACCAGGGCCTTTCTCTGTGGAGTTTGCATGTTATCCTGTGTAGGCAGTCAAACTTTTGACAAGCAAAATACCACAAAGATGAACAGGAACACGAAACATGAACTAGTGGAACAGATAATTAAACTAACAAGACAGGTGATACAAATGAATTCAGAAATCAGATAGTGAAAGGAGTTGAAAATACAACCCAATGTTAACCTTTTCTGCTGTTATTCCAGTCCGTAGTCAGGAAATGCATAGAGACTGATTTATTTGTTTCCACCAGGGTGGAGGATGGTTTAGCCTTCAAAGGAGCTGCACTACTCATATGACCCCAGCCTTGGACATTTGTTAGTACAGATATCTTTTGGAAGCTTCACATTTAGGCAGTGCCTAAATCTGTACACTATAGTATGTTTAAAGCATAGCTGCTTTTCAGTTCTTTCAAACTTTGATGTTTGTGCAAATGGAGATTTGAGTCTTGGCATATTAAAGTTGTTGCAAACTTTAGATTTTAGATCATCAATGTTGCTCTGCATTTACCCCATAAAACTTTTCTTAAGAATTATGATCTGATGCTGGGACCAGACTATAATAATTCATTCAGATATTGACATGATTTTGTCCTGGCCAACAAATTTCCAGTCCAAGGCTCAGGGAGGGTGTTTCTGTGTGGAATTTGCATGTTCTTCCTGTGCTTCCTGTGGGTTTTTTCCAGGTACACTGGTTTCCTCACAGTCCAAAGACATGAAGGTTAGTCTAATTGGCTGTTCCAAATTGACCCTAGGTGTGAGTGTAAATGGTTGTGTCTGTACTGGTCCTGCAATGGACTGGTGAGTTATTCAGGGTGTGCCCCGCCTTCACCCTGTGTCGGCTGAGATAGGATCCTGCCTCCCATAACCCTAATAACTGTTCGGCAAATGAATGAGTGAGCATGAGTTTAACAACTCCTGCAACAGGTTCCTTGTTAGCAATCATTGACAGTTTCTTGACTCTCCTACCTAGCAATGCAGAAAGGTGAGAATAATGGTCGGTCACAGTTACTCACAGCAAAAATGTATGGCACTATGATTTTCGAATCTGACATGGTGACCATTGTGAAATACAAAAATATTATGTAATCCGATTCCAGCTTTGGGGTGGCACAGTGGTGCAAGTGGTAGCATTGTTGCCTCATAGCTCAATTCTGAACTGTCTGTGTGGTGTTTCTGGGCATGTTCTTCTGAATAAACTTACTCTACTTTCCTCCCACATCCATAAAACATGCCAGTAAGACAATTGGTGACTGTAAAATTTCCCATAGATGTGAACAAGGGTGTGAGTTTTCTGTAGGTATGCAAGGTGCTCCATGATCGGGGTATTTTTTTGTGTTGCACCCAATGTTCCAGATATGATCTAGATCTACCACAGCTCAGACCAGAATAAAGCAGTTATTGAAGATGAATGAATGAATGAATGAATGAATGACCTTTAATCATGCCTAAAAGGTTAAAACTGATGTAACTAACTGTTTAAACACTGATCATTTAAATTCCTTCCCAAGACAATCACTTATCACTCAGATGAGATTATTAACCACATTTGAATTAAGGGAAGTCAGGAAAAAGAAAAGCTGCTTATAATTCAAGGACATCACCTAATCAATGGAACATCGGAACATGGCCTGATTGTCAGTGCTCAACTGTTTTGGTTAATAATGTCGTTGACGGCAGAAGCTTAAGAATAAGGTTTATAGTAGTGCTTTAACTGCATAGTGTCAACAGTGAGGTTCAGACATGCTGGAAGTTGCTTCTCCCCACAGCAGTACAAAACAAGACTGAAGGTTAAACAAACAGGAGTTTAATATCGATACATTGAAATGTCTGACAGACCTTCACCAGGGAAGATACCCACCATCTGGAGATCTGTGTCTCTCATTGCCATTACTGTAATTTGCAAAAAACTATTCACATACTTTATTCAATGAAATACAAAAATATTTCCTCAACCTAAAATATTCATTATTCTGTAATTAATGTACAGTTACTGCTGACAATCATTCTGATTCATATTCAACAGGTTTACCATTTTCTGGGGTAGACAAATAACTTTCCCAGTTGCTCAGGATAAGCAGAGCTCTTGTCTGAGAGGTCTGGGTTTTTTTTTATTTTTATTAATTGTTGTGCAGCAAACAGGTAAGTTTAATAAAAGAAAAACCCCTGTTCATTATTGACCTCTGTAAAACAAACATTATTTTTATGCATCTTTAAACATAAGACCAGCACAAAACCGTCCGGCAATGCTCCTGCTATACACACATATACCTCTCAGTTAGCTATACTGACAGAAATAATGCCCCCAAGTAATATACTTTACATGTAATGTGAGGAAAGAACACCAAGACTCATTAGCAAAACATGTGCCAGTGACATGCTGAATTTTTATCTAGGGCACAAATCCGCTGTGCAACATAACAACAAGACATTATTAGAAGACGATAATGATCATATATAATTTTACATTGTTCGCATGAATGTGCTAGCTGTCCATAAGTTACTGCAGTGCATTCACAAGAACCTTTTTAGCATCATCAGTTACTGTTGTAAGCAACCTGCATTAGACTAACAGAAACATACCTGAGTCTTAAATCAGAAATAGTTAAAATAACCATTAAGAACAAAAACTGGATCCAGAGAAAATTGTTTGTGGTTATGTGGTACTAAAGTAGACAAATAAATAAGCACAAATTGGCTCATTTTCAACCCGAATGCACATGGACAACACAAAGTCTTGAAAAGGACATTCAATCCAAATTAGTGTTTACTGGAAAACTGGTTTTGTTCAGTTTCTTTTGTGAGTGTTACTGTTGTAGTTTTTTTATTCTGTGTCCCATATTTTAGATGGTTTTAGAATTAGACTTGAATTTTGCATTTAGACTTGAATGAAAGTAAAATATTTTTAGTTTATAGAAAAATGTAGGTGTATCTGCAATAATTATCAATGCAAGTATGTGCACCAAAAAAATAAATTAAAATATCTGAATCAATGACCATAAAAACCCCATGAGGTTTCACTGTTTTAGTTCAAATATTATCCAAAAGATAAAAAGCATTTAAAGAATTCAGCTTTTATATGATATAGAAAGTTATTCGGTCATTTCAAGACTCTATATATCTATATCATACGAAAGCTGAATGCTATATTTGTTGTATTAATTATTTAAAATATATTCAAAGTAGATTACTGTGTTGCATGTGCCAGTTCTGCAATAATTATCCTCTGGCAACAATGCAATAATTTAATTATCCCATGGCAGTGATGCAATGCTAATAATTATTTGATGGCTTTCCACCAATTAAAAATGAGAAAATGAGTAATATTGATCCTGAGTGAATAATATTGTCTTTTCTCCCTAATTTAGTAAACCAGACAGATTGTGCTGTTCCCATGTCATATATGTTCATAATTTATGTCCTATATATTGTAGCTAAAGATTAATTTGAGAGTTACAAAACTATGATTGTTTACCCAAAGACATCTGAAATGTAAGAGCTGTATATAGGGTTGTGATTCCTATAGGATTAATCCAATATCCTCAATCTAACGTAGACTTATTATTGAGTTTAATGTTATTCATTGTCATTATTTCTTTTCAAATCCAAGCTGCTTACACGAAGCCAAAATAACAAGAATTTCTATCATTTACCCTTTCAATAATTCCTTTTTATTTTGCAGTGCATTTGTAATTAGCTATGTGATTTGGACGCAGCAGCACTGTATGTCATATATAAATGGAATATGAACAGCACTTTTAATTAAAGTGCCTCTTCATGCTAACACACTACTACTGAGATCATTTCAATTCAGTGACGCACTTCTGTCATTTAATGAGGGGTGATTTAATCAAATCTAACACCCAGCATGCTGATGCACAAATGCTTCAATCAACTATGTGTTGAATATGTTTAATTGCCCGCTATTTCTTTTCAGTTATATAGACACACTACCCGGATTGAAAATAATATTTAAATTTGAATAAAAATTGTGTTATTTAATCATTTGTCATTTGCAGCTACGTTCACAGTGACTGAAAAAAGCCTGAGTTTGTTCTATATTGGCAGTTAATCAGTACAAATGAAGACGAAACAAAAATAGCAATTAAATACAAAAATCGAAATATGGAGCATGTAATCACAAAATGAATCCATTTTGTATAAAAAAAGGCATGAACATTGTTGAGTGGATATTCTGTGAATAATATATATTTTATAGGTTACTATCTTTAACATTTTCATCTTCATCTTCTTCCGCTTGTTCCTGGGTCGGGTCGCAGGGGCAGCAGCCTAAGCAGTGAAGTCCAGACGTTCCTCTCCTCAGCCACTTCTTCAGGCTCCTCCGGGGGGACTCCGAGGCGTTTCCAGACCAGCCGAGAGACATAGTCCATCCAGCATGTTCTGGGTCGACCCCGGGGTCTCTTCCTGGTTGGACATGCCCAAAACACCACACCAGGGAGGTGTTCAGGAGGCATTCTAATCAGATGCCCGAGCCACCTTAACTGGCTCCTCAACCAACACGGAGGAGCAGAGGTTCTACTCCAAGCTCCTCAAGGATTACAGAACTTCTCACCCTATCTCTAAGGGATTAAGACTTATTTTTATTTTAGACCTATAAATGTTATTACAGTGTCAAATAGCCATTTACCAGCATGTCACATAACGAGGTAAGGGCATGTTTAACTTTTCACCCTGGACTGTTTGAGCTAGGTTTTTGATTATTTTATTTGGGGTTGGGATGGGATATTGGGCACTACTGCATCACAGTATGCTGAACCTTTTGATTAGCTGGAACCACACACCCCCGCATGCACAACAGTATCTCCGCCCATCCCGGTCTGCCTCCCAGTACACCGAGTGTGGAATTTTCAGTTGTCGAAAGGCGACCAATTACAGCAGAGTAGGCACAGAGAAAAAGACCACAAATGGGAGGAGAAAAATCAGCGTTTCAAAAGGGGGTGAGGAAGCAGCTTTTTGAAGTTGTTGAAAGTGGGGAGGTTTTTTTTGATTAGCAATCATACTTTGGTGCGCATCTGGTGTCCAAAATGAAACATACAAGGCTGAAAATGGGGATAATATCTGACCTTTAAGGCATCATAAGTTTAACAGTAAAACAAATTTGAAGAAAATCAGAAACATGTGATGTGTGTTAACATAATGATAAAAATAACACAAATTATTTTTTGTTTCTTTGCTGCTCTGGACTTATTTTGAAGGGCTCGTAACTCTCTCAGCTTCTGACTCAAAAGAAGTGTTTATTAAAGGCAAGTACATGCCGTAAACTTATAGAATAAACAGATGTTCAAGTTCTCGAGTATTCAAAATGAGGTCATTTATTCAGAGGTGCTAAAATACATTAGAAAGGATGTTCAAAACCTTATGACTAGCAATTAGGGGTGGGCAATATTTCACTTATTGTACTTTATTACTATGTGAATATAAATATGAATAAAATAATATATTTATTTAAGCATCATTAAAAAATGTGTACAATTACTTTCAGTCCAAAAAAATTACAGTCCAAAAAAAAAAGGCTTATTTTATGTAGACCTTAAAATATTCATTACAAATCACAAAACATTATATCTGATGTCCAGCCAAACACTGTATGCAACACATCAGTTAATGTTCAGTTTAGCATTCAGTCAAGTTCATCAACATTAAAAGAAAATCAAATATTATGCAGATTCATCATCTGTAGTGACCTTTTCATGCTACAAAATGTAGTTAGCACAATAGCTGTCTGTGTGTATTTGTAAATGGATAAGCCACCAGACTGCAGTGCGCAACTTGAGCATGGGCGCAGCTTGACCCAACCTCGATAAAATGTTCCAGTATGCTTGAGTAAGCTAAGATTTCTACAAAATGAGGAATCTCCTTTGCCTTCCTGGAAGACATAATCTCTATCTAATTTGCATTTTCACTTTTGCTAATTTGACTTTCAGTTTCATTTAAGTATAATTTCTCAGTTCTTCCTCCACCCTGCTGGCAGTGTACTATATATTGATATAATTACAGTATAGAACTACTGTGTTCAGAATCAATCGTGTTCAGTTTAATTCTTCATATCATAACCTTCACAAGGCATTTTTCGATATGACATTCATGCTTTACTGTTACCATATCTGCTGCTGAATATTGGATGTAGGACTTTCTACAGCACTGACCTTCCTCTTCATTGCATATACAGCTGGATTAATGTGGACTGGCTAATGTCAGACACTTCCATAAATCCCCTTGTCCTTTGTGGTTGTCATTGAGTAACTAAGTTTCTGTGCATGTAGATATGTGACATTGTGTGTGTCTGTGTCTGTGTGTGTGTGTGTGTGTGTGTGTGTGTGTGTGTGTGTGTGTGTGTGTGTGCATGCAGTTATTAAAGTAACCTATTTTTAGCCAGCATCCACTTGTCCGACCTTGCAGAGTGCATGGTCAGACATGCGCTGGACGAAAAGATTACTGCCTAACACAGGATTAATCTTTTTTTCCTACTTTCCTCATTACTGCCATTCCAACATCCCATTATTGCTATCACATCAAATCTTAATCCCTATTCAGCCGTCATGAACGCAAATACCGAGAAAGAAGCTGATTCAGAGTGATTTGGTACTCCAACATAAGAGCGGTACACAGTAGACCTCTGTGTCACTAGCATTCAGTGTGTTAAATGAAGTGAATTTTTAGCATATTTCTAGTCTTTTGTACCTTTAGAGGAAAACTGTACATCCCCCGGCAGATCAAGTGCTTTGTATTTAAAGCTTATTGAATTGAGAAACATTTTCATTGGCATTTCACATTGAGATATTGAAAAGTGTAGAGATAAAGACCATCCACTTAGTGTGTAAATGAAATGTCTGATTGCACACACATACACACAGCCACAGATTTCCAACAAACCCAAAAATAAAAAATGAACTATGTTAACTATTTTCACTTGAAGAACCTGATTCTTCAAGTGTGTGTGTGTGTGTGTGTGTGTGTGTGTGTGTGTGTGTGTGTGTTGTAATATTGCATTAATAAATTATTTTCCACCTCTAAACTTCTGATTTTTAATTGCATATGATTCTGATGCATTTTTCTGATTAAAAAATAAAATGAAAAGTTTAATCATATACTATCACTAATTCCTAATTAAAGTATTAGTACATGATATAGAATTGGACATCCTTTGCCCCCAATTCATGCCATACCCCTTTTTCATGTTGTGTGATTGATATATACATACAGTGGTATGAAAAAGTGTTTGCCCCCTTCCTGATTTCTTATTTTTTTGCACGTTTGTCACACTTAAATGTTCAAACAAATTTAAATATTAATCAAAGACAACACATGTAAACACAAAATGCAGTTTTTAAATGAATGTTTTTATTATTAAGGGAGAAAAAAATCCAAACCGACATGGCCCTGTGTGAAAAAGTGATTGCCCCCAAACCTAATAACTGGTTGTGCCTCCCTTAGCAGCAACAACTGCAATCAAGCGTTTGCAATAACTTGCAATGAGTTTTTTACAGCGCTGTGGAGGAATTTTGGCCCACTCATCTTTGCAGAATTGTTGTAATTCAGCCACATTGGAGGGTTTTCAAGCCTTTTTAAGGTCATGCCACAGCATCTCAATAGGATTCAGGTCAGGACTTTGACTAGGCCACTCCAAAGTCTTCATTTTGTTTTTCTTCTGCCATTCAGAGGTGGACTTGTTGGTGTGTTTTGGATCATTGTCCTGCTGCAGAACCCAAGTTCCTTTCAGCTTGAGGTCACGAACAGATGGCCGGACATTCTCCTTCAGGATTTTTTGGTAGAAAGCAGAATTCATGGTTCCATTTATCACAGCAAGTTTTCAAGGTCCTGAAGCAGCAAAACAGCCCCAGACTACCACCACCATATTTTTCTGTTGGTACTGTTTTCTGAAATGTGGTGTTACTTTTACACCAGATGTAATGGGACACACACCTTCCATTTTTCCCCAGTCTCCTTTTTACGGTGAAGTCATGAACACCGACCTTATCTGAGGCAAGTGAGGCCTGCAGTTCTTTGGATGTTGTTGTGGGGTCTTTTGTGACCTCTTGGATGACCTCTTGGATCCTGGGAGGGTTTACCACTGTTCCATGTTTTCGCCATTTGTGGATAATGGCTCTCACTGTGGTTTGCTGGAGTCCCAAAGCTTTAGAAATGGCTTTATAACCTTTTCCAGACTGATAGATCTCAATTACTTTCTTTCTCATTTGTTCATGAAATTATTGGATCTCGGCATGATGCCTAGCTTTTGAGGATCTTTTGGTCTACTTCACCTTGTCAGGCAGGTCCTGGCAGTGATTTCTTGATTAAGAACAGGTGTGGCAGTAATCAGGCCTGGGTGTGGCTATAGAAGTTGAACTCGGGTGTGATAAACCACAGTTATGTTTTAACAGGGGGGGCAATCACTTTTTCACACAGGGCCATGTAGGTTTGGATTTCTTTTCTCCTTTAATAATAAAATTCTTCATTTAAAAACTGCATTTTGTATTTACTTGTGTTGTCTTTGACTAATATTTAAATTTGTTTGATGATCTGAAACATTTAAGTGTGACAAACATGCAAAAAAATAAGAAATCATGAAGGGGGCAAACACTTTTTAACACCACTGTATTACAGCTTTTCTCCTTAGAAATTCAGAAAAAGTTCATTTCATTGTTTTTTTCCCTTTTCTTTCTTTTTGCTTCCTTCTTTCCTTTCCTTTGCTTACCTTTCTTATCCTTTCTTATCCTACCTTTCCTTTTCCTTTCATTTCATTTCATTTCATTCCCCTTTCCCTTCCTTTCCCTTCCTTTCCCTTCCTTTTCTTCCTTTTCTTCCTTTTCCTTTTGTTTACTGTCATCTCATGTATTTTTCTTTCCTTCCCTTTTTGTATCCCCTTCGGTTAAGAGAAACACTTTCTCTTCATTCTGCATTTAATTTCCCTGTAATAAAACATTCAGGCATATTTCTTAGGTTACAGATGTACTCAGTGCATCATATACATGCAGGAAAAAAGTACTAACCAATAGCACTATTCTGTATTACCCCTCACTCTCCACCTCATCAAATTCTGAGCTTGTTTCACATGAAAAGGTGCTATTGGACAGAAAAAGTGCCGATGTAAGGTTCACGTTGGCTTTTCATATACAAGATAAAACATTTTACCGGTTTAAAGGTGACAGAATTTTAAAATATGGTTACAAGATCCCCCCAGTGCAGCTAACTGGGTTATCAAAGGCCGGCCATGTCTCTCACTGTCTGTGGTGAGAGGCATGTAAAACAACCATTGCTGATATTCGTCAAGAGTAGGCTGCATAGACGTCAGTGTTTTTTCTGCCTTGCAATGGCCTGGCGAGCTGTCCAGGGTGTACTCTGCCCTTGCCCAGAGTCGGCTGAGATGGGCGTCAGCCTCCCCGTGACCCTAATTAGGATTAAGCGGTTCAGAAAATGAATGAATGGATTATAAGATCATTAGTTGGGTCAGTAAAGTTGTCTTTGCTGTTTGTGTACTGCAATCTCATATTAAGAATCAGCTGCTCACCAGTACGCATCTTGGGATATTTAAATCAGTGCATTGATATGCTTCTGCTCAGATTCCGATTCTCACAGAAAGCAGAATGCTGTTCGATACTAAATGAGAAGTGACGAGCTAGAGTTATAATGTGCCTGGTCTTCAGAACAATTCTGAGAAAACTGCTCCAGAAAATCTTGTTTGACTGTGATAATAGATAGATGTTTATTGTCATTGTATCATTTGCATGTACGATGAAATTTATAAAGTGTCAACCAGTCAAAAAGTGCAGCAGTCATACATACATTCAAACCTTCAACAATAAAAAAGTACTAATTAGTATATTTAAAAAAAAATAAATGGAAATATGTATGCTAAAATAAGTTGAGACAGCCCTTCCCACACATAATCACATTCATCATCTATCTACTACACATCTCATGTAAACAGTGTTTTTTGATTATTGAGTGCAGTTATGGCTGTAGGATAAAAACTGTTTTCAGTCTGTTTGTCCTGGCTCTGATTGTACTGTATCGCCATCCTGATGGTAACAGTTCAAACAGATCATGTCCAGGGTGTGATGTATCCTTAAGGATGCTTTGAGCTTTTGTAATACAATGTGAACTGTGTAGCTCTTCCTGTGTTCTGAGAAGGCAGCCAACAATCTTCTGGGCCATGTTTATGACCCTCTGGAGCGCTTTCCTCTGAGCCACTGTGCAGCTGGTGAACCATACACCAATGCAGTAGGTTAGGATGCTCTCTATAGATAACTGGTAGAAGGACACCAGTAGTCTCTGAGTGACGTTGTTCTTTCTCAGTGCCCTAAAGAAGTAGAATCTCTGCTGGGCTTTTTTCAGCAGCTCAGAGGTGTTCATGCTCCAAGTCAGGCCCTCCTTTATCTGGACTCCCAGGAACCGGAAGTCAGCTACCCTCTCTACACAGTCCCCACTGATGGAAAGTGGAGTAATGTCTGTTTTCCTCCTCCTGCAGTCAAAGAGCAGCTCCTTGGTCTTTGTGGTGTTGATGAGCAGGTTGTTCTCCTTACACCACCATGAGAGCCACTCCACCTCCTCCCTATAAGCTGACCCCACCCCCACCCCCCCAATATGAGTCCCACCACCGTAGTGCCATCTGCAAACTTCACCATGGTGTTGCTGTGGTGAGTAGGGGTGCAGTTGCGGGTGTAAAGAGTGAAGAGCAGGGGGTTCAGGACACAGTGAGGCTGAGGGTCACAGAAATCTGTTAATCCACATGCAGGTGGAGTGTGGAAGCCCCAAGTCCTCAATTTTGTCCACCAGTTTGTAGGAAAGAATGGTGTTAAACACCGAGCTATAATCCACAAAGAGCATCCGGACGTAGCTCCCCTTCTCCAGGTGCGAAAGTGCAGCATGGAGGACTGTGGCCAGGGCGTCCTCTGTGGATCTGTTTCCCCTGTAAGCAAACTGATAAGTGTTGAATCTTGGTGGCAGGAGTGATGTAGTGTGACTCCGGATCAGTTTTTCAAAGCACTTCATCACCACTGGTGTGAGTGCAACTGGTCGGTAGCCACTCAGGTTCGAGATGTGAGATTTCTTTGGCATTAGGATTCAGACATGGTGGGACAGTGGACAGGGCCAACGACTGGTTGAAGATCTTGGTGAAGATTCCAGCCAGCTGATCTGCACAGTCTTTCAGCACCCGGCCAGGGACGCCGTCTGGTCCAGCAGCCTTCCTCAGGTTGACGGACCTCAGCATACGCCTAACCTCACTCTCTTCAACTGTGAGGGTTAAGCTGCTGAGGGCCTTGAGGTGTGGTGTGGCTGTCTCTGGTGGCTTTACCTCAAAACGTGCAAAGAAGAGGTTTAGCTTCTCTTCCAGTGCAGCGTCACCCTCAGCAGCTCCAGGGTTGGTCCTGAAATTGAAGAAATGCTGGACTCCCTGCCACACCTGCCAACTGTTGTTGCTGTCCAGGTGGTCCTCAATCCTCCTCCTATAATACAGCTTGGTCTGTCCAGGGATGGAATTTCACGCTCGCCCCTTGGTGATCAAAAATGTTTAGGATGAGTAATATGATCAGCGAAGTCATCCTCTCGGCGAATCGCAAAAATATGGGGCGGGTATTCATATGTATCAGTTCGTCCGAGCGACACAACACTGGTCAAGTCGAATAACGAGTGCTCTTATGTTAGAATTGCTTCTTTTCTGCTGCCAAATGTACAGCTGTTTAATGTACTAGTAAATAAGCCATTAATTTTTAAATAAGCCACTCAGTATGAACAGTTATGTCATAAGCAAAGCACAGACTGAGAGAAGGTGTGTGTTGTTATCTAGTTCAGCTGGGAAGAGTCGGGACCATGCTAAGTGAAGCCACAACTGTTCTTTTCTAACGCCACATAATGTGCAGCGGTTTTATGTACTAATATTTTTTCAAGAACATTTCGGACTGCCCGGTGTTCAGTCTGCACTCGGTTGTGATACATGTATGTAAGGGTCAATGCTGTAACACAAAGCTAATTTCTGAAGGTATCTCTGCTGTGCAGCGAGGGGAAGACTATGAAAGTAATTCGAGAGAGCTATTGCATCAGCCTGAATCCTTTGGCGTGGTAAACTGTTTGTGTGGCCTCCAGTATGGGAACGTGCTGTTGTAACCTGGGGCAACGCCTGGTCACATGACCATATTGAAGTCCCCCACAGATAAACTCAATAAATAATGTGGAAGTGCATTCAATGTGCCAAACGCCCAGCTCCACAACGTGGAACGTAAACGTAACTTTTTATATATCTAATAATTTCATAGAGTAATAATTTATCAAAGTTGTTATTTCTTATGAACCCAAATTACTACTAGACTATATATCCATGAATGCACATCGTGCTCTAGCATTCAGCACCCCCAAAAAATTCCTCCCCATTTGCCCGCTTACAATTTACTACTATATGGTTACTCAAAATACCTGACACTGGGGGGTTTAGTATAACTTTACAAATAGTATAAATCATATATATGTTTCATACTTGTCTGATTTATTAATTGCATATCATGGTAATGTATATGAAAAGGAACCTTTCATTCATTCATTTTCTGAACCGCTTATGCCTAATTAGGGTCGCGGGGAGGCTGGCGCCCATCTCAGCTGACTCTGGGCGAGGGCAGAGTACACCCTGGACAGCTC
>JBCNYH010000012.1:30086580-30103290 GCA_039654325.1 Tandanus tandanus | reverse complement strand
GTTCCTGTGTTTAAGAAGGGTCAAAATATTGGCTTGTATCAACTAAGATTGCTAAGATTGCTGAAAGTTGCTAAGATTGCTGAAAGTAGTGGAATTAATAAAACGAGGAAGGTCAATGGTTAACCTTGAAGCTCGCAGAAGAAATGTGGTAAGAAAAAATGTTCACCATAATGATAGGAGAATTCTTAAACTCTTGGTAAAGTTACACAGTTAAAAAAAAAAAATAATCTCACAGTATTGGGACTGAAATGCTGTGTGGCCATTAAAAACATTCATGGAGTATAACGTTTGAACTCTAAGGCAATTAGATTGGGTCGTGTGATCTGATAAGTCCATACTTACTCTATTCCAGAGCGATGGTTAAGTAGGGAAATACATGAAATGATGTACCCTTCATGCATAATGGCCACTGTAGAAGCCCCTGGAGGCAGTATTATGATCTGGGATTGTTTCAGTTAGTCAAGTCGAGGCTCAGCAAGTTTATGCAGCAATAAACTGGAGTCAACAGACAAGCTGAATGTACTGAATGACCAGGTCCCATCGGTGGAGTTTTTTCGTCCCTGATGGCACTGAGATGTTCCAGGACATCAATGCTAGTATTCATCTTGCTCAAATTGAGAACATGTAGTGCAGGGAGCAAGGGGAATCATTTTCACACATGAATGGCCCAAAACCAAGTCTTGGCCCTAATATCTTTGGGATGTGCTGGGGAAGACTTTTCAGAGTGGTTCAGGGCTCACATCTACAATATATATTAGATTTTCATTTCATTCATTTTCTGAACCGCTTAATCCTAATTAGGGTCGTGAGGGAGGCTGGCGATTATCTCAGCTGACTCTGGGCGAGGGCAGGGTACACCCTGGACAGCTCGCCAGACCATCGCAGGGCCATCACACATACAAACAATCACACACCCAGGGGCGATTTGGAACAGCCAATTAGCCTACTGTGCATGTTTTTGGACTGTGGGAGAAAACCAGAATACCTGGAGGAAACCCCACACAAGCACAGGGAGAACTGCAAAAATGCAAAACTGAGAAATGCAAACTCCACTCAGAAATGCCCAGGAATTGAACCCAGGCCTTCTTGCTATGAGGCAGATGTGCTAACCACTGCACCACCGTGCCACCTGCTTCAACCTTGGTTAAAATATATTTATATATAAAAGTAATAATAATAATAATAATGATGATGATGATGATGATGCAACACTGGATGAAAATAAATGTTGTGCTACTGCATAAGGCTAGATAGATAGATAGATAGATAGATAGATAGATAGATAGATAGATAGATAGATAGATAGATAGATAGATAGATGCACTGTATATTAAATAACATTAGATTAACATTCATCTATTACATTAACAGATTCACATGGAATTACTATATATTACATTTCAAATGTAACGAGTGGATGGCACAGTGGTGCAGTGGTTCACACTGTTGCCTCACAGCGAGAAGGCTCTGGATTCGAATTCTGACAAGGGCCTTGCACTATCAACACCTTGCCCATAGGTGTAAGTGTGAGTGTTTGTTTGTCTGTGTTAGCCCTGCAATAGATTGGTGACCTGTTCCAGGTCTACCCTGCCTCTTGCCCAAAGTCAGCTGGGATTGACTCTCACTTCCCCCAGATACGTGGTGCAGATAAAAAGATGGATGGATGTAACAAGTTAAATATTAAAATAATGATTTTTTGATTGTTTGATTATAGTTCCGTTCTTTATTAGTACTACTTTTATTTGCTTTAGGAGCAGATATTGCACTGTCTACTTTTCTTATTTCTTCACACTGTAAAGCTTTGAGTTGTATTTAAAGCGTGAAACATGTATGACTTATATGAACAGTTATTGTAAGGATGCAATACTGAAAAGTATTTCTACTTTTCTCCACTTGAGGGCTCATAAAACCTAGATAATTTTATTTATCTTCAATTCAACTTAATTTTAATTGTATTGTACAAATAAAACAATGGCTAACAAAGGAAACTGCCACAACTTCACAGAAATATCTACATTTTGTTCATGTTACATATTTGAAATTATAAATATATCCTAAAATAAATGCATCCTCTATTACATATATGAGGCAGTATTTCTGTTGTACTATATAGCAGCCACAAAATATCTCTAATACTGTAAGATCTACCATGCTACATATTTCATTTCCAACTTTTCTATAAATGACTTGATCTGGTTCATCAGGTAAACTGATTATCTGCAGGAGATGTACTGGATTGGGCTGGAAATAGAATGTGTAGGAAAGCAGATCTTCAGGGGGGAAAAAAGGCTAGTGATCTTTGATGTACAAATACTCCTGTGTCTCATGGTATGGTTGGTACTGCATGTTCCATTTACCATGAGAGAATATTTAATTGCAATATACAGTATGTGTTACAGTGTGCAGCATGTAAGTAAAGTGAAGCAACACTCAGTGAACCATCACACCACCAACCTGCAGATTACACAAGTGGCACTTATAAACACTATTAGTTTACACCTGAGTGCATACACGCTAACACTCACTTATACACTATACTCAGAAATGCAATACAAAGTAAATCATGTACATATTGCGTAACATAGCTATATCGTGTTAGCTTTTATATACGTGTACATCCAGTAGCAGCATTATGACACATAATGTACTGTTATTACAAATATACAAAAACAAGAACAACATACTCTTTCCTGAGTCTAATATCTGAAATGCAGGCGTTAGCTGAACATCTGAGTAAAGTGCGTATAGGCTCAGCTTTATAATAGATAATATAATAGAAAGCAACTTACAGCAAAGCCTACAGCTGGACTATAGGGAAATACTGAGAAACCTACACAACAGCTGTTAGGATGGCCATCTCTTACAACTGCAGTGCTTTAAATGTAAAGCCTAGAAAAACATTGCTGTTGTACAGACTCATAACTACTGACCTTCAATGGTCTTGAAGAAAAACACCCAGATTGAGCTACACTGGCAAAAATAACAGGAAGTATGGATAAACAAACCAGTCCTCAGACAGGCTATATCAAACGTTATCAGGGCCACATTGCAAAAAATGTGACAAACCTCATCGCTGATACCACAGTGTGTAAAATCGATTAGTATATAATTAACTAATTGATTTTACACAATGTGGTATCAACAATCAGTTCCTGCCATTCCTGTGTTGTGTATATACTACATAGGAATGGCAGGATCTGATTGGTTTGCTATCTCAGGGTTAAAGAACATAATTTTGAGTGGATAGTGCTTTACTCAAAATGATGGACACTCACGGTTTTGTCACGGTCACTTGGAGCAGGCATCATTATCGTTATCACACTTTAAAATGGAGAAATAAACCATGAAAATCTCATTTTAGTTTGCTTTTCTTGTGTTTCTATGTAGTGTATACTAAAACACCTTTACAGAGCATGTATATGTGCTAAACTCTGAATGAATAGACCAAATAGACACCATTAACTACACAGCACTTAGCTTAGCTTGAAGAGCAGAGCTCACTGAACCTGCCTCTGCAATGGTTAAAATATATAACTTCTTTAATTCATTTGCTGAACCACTTAATCCTACTAAATTGCCTAATCCTATCTCAGCTGACACTAGCAGGGTACACCCTGAACAGCTCACCAGTCCATCACAGGGCCAACACACACACACGTACACAAACATTCACATTCATACTCACACCTGGGGCAATTAGAAACAACCAATTGGCCTAATGTGCATGACTTAGGACTATGGGAGGAAATCCATGCAAGCACGTGGCGAACATGCAGAAACACCCTTACTGAGCCTGGGACTGGAAACCAGAACCTTTCAGAACCACTATGCCTCTGTGCCACCCATATGTAAAATTAAACTTTAAAAATCTTATTTCAGTTTGTTTTTATTTATGTTTCTGTGTAGTATGTACTTAAAGCCTTAAAGAGAGTTAAAAAGATACTATTACACAGCACTGCAACTGCTTGCACATGTGTGTGTGGCTCATCTGTGTCTGTCACAATATAAAATTAACCATAAAAGTCTCATTTTATCTTTTTTATGTTCCTGTGTAGTATATACTAAAACATGTACATGTCTCAGACTACCTCACCTTTGGGACATAATTGGTAATTATCTTCCATGCGTCCATGCAGAAAATGTGTTAAATTGTACAGTACAACAGTTTTCTCTAGCAATTAATCTAACAAGTGTCCTTAGCCATCTAACAAGACATTCAGGTTCTATTCAGTCATTATACTGTTGTTATATCTGGTACAAGTTTTAAAAACATCAGAAAGAGGATCAAGGCTACTTTAACTTTGCCTCCACCCTTACACTGTGTCTGACAGAATTAAAGTGCATTACCATATGACCCTCTGTATAAGATCTGAGATCTGCCCTCTCCAGATCATCTGCTCTTCAGATTGTCCTACCTCTTACAGTCACCACTGTTTACTCACCATGGCAACAGTTGCCCAGCTACATCCAACCCAGTGACTCGCTCAGGCATAATTACAGCTGTTGCGGGAGGTTGACTTTCTGAGTGTTTGTGATGAGAGTGTACAAATACTTCATCAGTCACAGCATTCTCACAGGGACTAAGAGGCCTAAGCTTCTCCCTGCCATAAGTACAGCAAAATATAACTGCCACCTGTCATGTGTGTAAGCTAACAGCAGTGCTCAGCATGAGATCCTGCTTCAAGTTGACTGTGTGAATTTCTCTCTCTCTCTCTCTCTCTCTCTCTCTCTCTCTCTCTCTCTCTCTTTTTCTCTGAGACACACACACACACACACACACACACACACACACACACACTCAACGTTAAATGTAAAAGAGACTTGTTCCACCTAATCCTTTCATTCCTAAATTTCATTCCCAAG
The DNA here is from genome assembly GCA_039654325.1 of Tandanus tandanus. Taxonomy (NCBI): domain Eukaryota; kingdom Metazoa; phylum Chordata; class Actinopteri; order Siluriformes; family Plotosidae; genus Tandanus; species Tandanus tandanus. The sequence goes on along the minus strand of JBCNYH010000012.1, from coordinate 30,098,427 downwards.
ATCAAGCCTGAACACCACACTCAGTGGTTCTCTGGTTGGATCATAGTTCAGAATTGAGGGGGTGAGAACAAAAGAAAGGCTAAGTCCCCTACATATGAAATGGAGCAAATTAACAAAAGCAAATCTCGGCTGGATATAACCCCACTGTTGCAGAATTTCATTTCATACTAGATGACCTAATGTGCAATAAAGGAAAATTACCTGCGCATGAATCTTCATAATTAACATTTTATTTATGTTATTTTTTAAAGGTGTTCTGTTTTTTATTTATATCATTTAATTTAGCAAACCGCTTTGTCCTTTATTAGGGCTGCAGAGATACTGAAACCCATAACAGCCAACTCCAGGTTAAAGCAGAGTAAACCCTGATCAGCTCACCAGGCCATCACAGGGCCAACACAGACATACAAATCTTTACACTTACAATCACACACCGGGGCAATTTGGGGCAGCCAGTTAGCCTAATGGGCATGCCTATGAGAAATGTCTGTGAAAGGAAACCAGAGCACCTGGAGGAAACACACAAGCATGGGAGAACAAGCAAACACTATACAGAAATGTCCTCAAACCCAAGACCTTTTTGCTGTGACGCAGACATGCAAACTACTATGCCATCATGTGTGTGTTTTTTTTACTTGTTTTTACTGTATTCTCCTGTACATTACCCCAAACACTGTTAATATACTTGCTAATGGTTGTGCATGGAATATAGCTCTTGCTTTATCTCTACATGGGGCAGTGGCGGCTTAGTGGTTAAGGTGATGGGCTACTGATCCGAAGGTCAGTGGTTCTATCACCACTGTTGGGCCCTTGAGCAAGACCCTTAACCCTCAATTACTTAGTTGTATATAAATGATAATTGTAAGTCGCTCTGGATAAGAGCGTCTGCCAAATGCTTTAAATGTACATAAGAGAAACCTGCAGCAGCTCTTTAGTCGGTCAATCTATCCTGTCTTCTCACCTGGCCATTCTACTCCAACAGATCAGGTTCTAAATGTTGAACTGTTACTTTAATACAGTCATCAATAGCATTGTATTTGTCATCTAACGACAAATCAATTTCAACTGCACTGTATAGCTGCATTGCATTCTGACACTCTGAGTCCCATATTTGCTGTTTCCATCACTTCTATGATGGATTTCTTACCCAAGAGACATTGAATGTTCTTGGAAAATGGTAAGTAGGTAAACAAGCACTTGCTCTCTTATTTTTACAAGCTAAAAGCAAATAAGAAAAAAACTATTATCCCCTAAATTTGAGGTTCAGTGAATTTTTTACTGCTGTGGAATAATTTAAGCTGTGGAAATAATACAAAATCTACTGACAAATTAGCACCAGAATCACAAATATTTTGATATTAACAAATTATTTAATATGTTGTTTTCCATTAAAAGTTTATTCTGATCATCTTTCCATATTTTGTGTATACTCACATCTGAGTGTCAGTTTTCTGCAGCAAAGCAAACATAATGAAAATAATGACAAAATTAGCTATTTGGAGCAAAATACTGCCACAATAGTTCATGAACTCTTGGTTTATTGGAGTGCTTATAAGCAATTAGTGATGAATAAACAAGATAATGGGAAATAGATCATATTTTATGTGCGCCAGCATGCTCCAGGAAAGGATTTATTGTCAGTCAATTTGCATCCTTTAGTGAAAATAAGTTCTTGGCTATGTTAATTGATATTATATCCCAGATTCACTGGAGGATGCTAAATGTCTGGCTCATTAGGCTACCCTAGAGGGGCAAAGTGGAGAATCCTATATGATGCTACATTTACCCTATTTATTTTCTAAAAGCATATGGCAAATATTTACTTTGATATAATATGATGTTGGTTAGATACATGAACTGTAGAGAGGTTTTGCATGAAGCTTAATCGATATCTGAATAGTACTGTGGATTGGTTTAAAGCTAGATGTTTGTCTGGATTTAACAACTGTATTTTTTTATTATATTGTACAGTATTTAATGCATATGGGACAAATATTTATTGCAGAATATGCTTATATAATATTGTTAATGGACAGAACCAAAATGGCCATTTTAAATTTGCTTTACTGTGAGGGAGAAACAGGCAAATAAGAGGAAAGAAACAAATCACTTATGTAAAACAAATATGGCATTGGTTCAAGACCAGCTGGTCAAAAGGGAGGAAGCACAGGGGTTGCTGAGGAGGGACAGATGGCTATCCTTACTGTGCATCTACAAGCAGCAGCATACTACTTTTTATCCACAGCGTTACAACATTTTTAAAAGATATACTGCTTGTTGCACTGATTTCTGGGTGGAAGGTTAGCAGTTTTGTGATTTTATCTTTCTTTGTCAAGGAAGATAAGTTTTATGATCTCTCGACTTGTTTGAACCATGCTTTGAATTTGCATTCATCATGGCCACATGACCGTGTTGATTTTGATCTGAAATGAGACTTCCCTAGATTTAACTTTAAATCAAATTCATCATAATGCTGTAGTACAAATTTATTAGGCATAAAAAGAACCTGCATAAATTAAGATAAATGTTTTTTTTTGGCTATAGATTCATATATTTCAGCAAAAAAACGAAATCCCAAACATTCTTCTAAACTGTGTAGGGATTACAGCAATCAGCCATAACATTAACACCACCTGACTGGGTTGTGCAGCAAGCTGTAATGCACTTTGTTCAGACATCTTTCTATCATAAAGCATTAACAGTTTCAGTGATTCGTGCTACAGGACCTCTTCTATGGGATCAGAAATATCACAAGTGGATAATGCTTGAATGCAAACAATGGACTCGGGGTTTGTCATGGTCACTAGGAGCAGGCTGCATCTTTATTTTCATGATTCAAAAATGGAAAAATATTCCATTAAATTTCATTTTTGTTTGCTTTTCTGCTTTTCTTGTGTTTCAGCATAGTATATACTGGAGGCTGCTGAAACGTTGAATGAGTTTTTAAACACAACATAACACAGTGTGGTTAACTTATGTCTCTGTGCATCATATACTATGAATACTCAGAGCTACTGCAGCACAAACTGCTGAAACTGTTAACACTAGCTATGATAGAAAAGAGTCAGAACACTCACTGCATTGCAGCTTGCCACGTATGGGGCTGCCTAGCTGCAGACCAGACAGGCGGTCTTAATGTTATTGCTGATCAGTGTGTGTGTGTGTGTGTGTGTGTACATATAGAGAGAGGGAGAGAGAGAGAGAAAGAGAGAGAGAAAATGAAATAGATATCGGCGGCAGCATTCGTCTCAGGAGGCAATGAAGTTGCACTAGGTGCTGTAGAACTTTCTAGAATGGCTGAATAGGCCGACCCTAGAGTGGCAGTCTCTCACACAACGGGTACAAACTCAGATGGGGCTCACAAAGATGTTGCCCTCGCTTTATGGTTTGTTTTCTTTGATGCAAGATGTTCCCTCCTGTCACTCTGAGCCTTCTGCAAGCTGTTTCGTCAAACAGGCCCTCCAGGACTTGCGTGAAGCCGTGATATTTTCTCAGCCATCAGGGTTGATAGCCAACAGCTTCAGGTCTCTCTATCAAGCATCTCTGAAGCGGCGGTGAGGTCTGCCAACATGGCATGTCCCTTCGCGCAGTTACCCATACAGGATATCCTTGGTGATGCGCCCAAGTATAAATAAAATGTTGAGGGGATTATTCAGTGATATCCAGCAAATATGTTTATCTATCCAGACATTTATCCTGGGAGTACACTGTAAAAGTTTGTGAACACCTGGCCATCACATTCTTATACTATTTTTGAACATCCCATTCCAGATTTATAAAAACCTCTACTCTCCAGGAAAGGCTTTTCACAAGATTTTGGAGCATGGCTGGGGATTTGCTCATTCAGCCAAAAGAACATCAGTTTGGTCAAGCACAGCTCTCAACTGAGGAGGCTCAGCATTGAGATCCAATTCACCCTAAATCTGTTCAGTGGGGTTGAGTTTGGGGCTTTTTGCAGGCCTCTCAAGATGTTCCACACCAAAATTGGCACATCTTCAAGGAGCTAGCTTTGTGCACAGGGAATATTGATACTGGAAAGGGTTTGGGGCTCTTTTGCTCCAGAGAAGGGAAATGTTAATGCTACATCCTTCAAAGACATCCTAGACAAATGCAGTGCTTCAAATTTTGTAGAAAAATTTCAGCTTACATAATTTGGAGCTCATTATCACACTGTTTCCTTTGAAGTGCTGCGTTGTAAGAAGTGAAAACTTTGCATCATTTTGCCTTGATCTTAAAACTGAATTCTTTAACATTTCTACATACTGTCTTTTCCAGGGTGAAATGCATATTTTTTTACTCTGAATTGTTGATCAATATAAATTTTGGAGTACCAAAGTCAGATTAATTGGTCACTACAGCAGCCGACAGATCCAAAAACACTTTATAATAGCCACAACCAGGCAGAAAGTCAGACAATCTACATACGGGATATCCAGGGAAAAGATAAAATTGCAAAAGCTAGAGTGGGAAAAAACAGATTAAACATAAATCATAAATGCAGACAAGAAGGCTTGGTATATCACTTGTAAAACAATGCTAAGCGGATACTTTGCAATGTGTGAAAGTTCAAAGTCTCTGTATATAGGGTGTGTGAAAGAGTGAAACCAGGAATGGTGAAGGTGTCAGTGTGTGATGTGGCTTTGTGTTAGAGCTGGGTGTTATAGGTGGTAGTGTGTTCAAATATTAGAATAAAAGGCATAAGACTGTTCTCTCTCTCTAGCTTTTTACAAATATACTGTACGTTTCAACTAAATTTGTAATCATTGGTCACATTTTCTGGAAACAAGATGTTAAGTCCTCTGATGAGGAGTCAGGATAATGCACACATAGGTGAAAGTGGAGCTGGCAGGACTTTTCTTTTATTGACAACGTGGTTGCTGATGGTGGGGGAAAAAAAGCATTACAGTGGATGGCTTTTCAGCTTCTAACAAATAAAGCATGACTGAAATATACTACTAAAGTTATGATGTGGTTTTTCAGGGCAGAGATGAAAGCATATTTTTTAGTAGCCAAGCCAATTATCTGAGCTAAAATATTAGATTGGTTAGATTTATTCATCTCTTGAATTAAAAAAAAAAAAAAGCAAAAAGACTTTAAAATAAGTGCAAATTAAAAATAAATTAATAAATAAATACTTGCCCTACTAGCTTGGCAGAGCATCAGCAGTGAAAACATCACTTGCCGGGTAATATTACATTAAAAAAATTGTAACATCCCTGAAAAATGAGAAAACTATTACACATGAAACCCAGTAATTGATGAAGAAATACATTTTGCTGCAAAATCCTGTTAGTACTATAATAAGTCCAAGCCAATATGCGGTTTATTTGCAGAAGCTCGTTAGTGACACTGGCATTTTTATGCAGAACCACATAGTCTGCGGAATGCCAATCACAGGCGTGTCTCGGGTCACATGATGCACAAGATGGATGCACTCGTATTCGCTATGTTAGTACGCTAATATCAAAGATTAACCCTAGTTAATCTATTTAATTAATTAAGTTATTAGTTTAGTTTAGTGTTCATGGCTGCATTCTTTTTTGAAAACTTTTTAAATCAGTATTCACTTGTAGACGGTGTTTCTATTGATTCAGCAACATTTTAGAAAGACTAGTCTTTAGACATGAATTTTGCAAACAGATGGAAGGTGGACTGACTGTGTTTTGCAGACAAAGCAAACAAAATGTGATTACTGAGTTTTTGAATAAAGGTTTATTCTGAACAATCTGATATTTTGTTCAGTGCCCCTTAATGATTCTATAACAAAAATGGAGAAATAATTGACGTTTACATTTACCACCAGGTAAATTTCATTGTTTTAAAACAAAAGAGATCAAGTGGACTTACTGGGCTTTGCACCTCAGCATCTATATATAATGCTATGAAAATAATGTTCAGAGACAAAAAAACATGGCCATACATGCACACTGGCAGACTGTAAATAGATGACAGGGGATACCTGTGAAAAATACACACCACTCTCTACAAAGGGTAGTCATTCATGCACTCCAGTCTTCTTGGCCTTGTTTTGTCAATTCCATTTTCTTCTGCTTATTCCAGCTTTGGATAAACAAAGCCCTGTTTTTTTCTACTCATGACCTGGTGTCTGCTCCTTTATCCCTCACTATTGCAGATATTTATTAATATTTATGCATATTTATCAAGTTTCATGTAATACATTATACAGACTCTCCATTGATGTATTCAAGGAGGTAGAAACATTGGAGCAATCTGTTCTGTCCAGGAGGAAAGTTAATATTTCTGCTAAATAGCAATTCTTATGGCAGTTTGTTGGCTGATGATATGAATGCTCATACTGTGAAAAATATATCACCCAACCCTGACTGCCAAGAACAACCAACTATGTAATTTCTGATTGTATATATTTTCCTATTTAATTTTGTTTTTATTCTGGCTTCTGAACTCTGGAGCCAACAACAAAGACTACATTCATTATACAAAACAAAGCATAAAATTATATAAATTCAGAAATAAGTTCAGAGTTAGAAACGCAGACCTCAGAATGGAATAAAAAGTTAAATGCAGAAAGGAAGGCAGTGGATGAGCATGTACAATTACTTCTGCTGACTCTGGAACTTCTAAAGGCTAATTCACACCAAAAAAAATTTCAGAGGCATTTTAAGCCATCTTTTGCTGAAGATAAAATCCCATTGAAATAAATGCTGCAATTTACACAGGAAGCAGTTTATGTGTGTATTACGTCCATTAAAGTGAAAGAGCTTTTTTATGCTTATGGTTCTTATTAAGGAAATCAATAAGAATCTTGTGTACTTTTTGTACTTTTCTGGCAACTTATCAACATATAGTGAGCTAACAGGTTTAATGCTGTCCACACAGTTATCGCTGTGGTTCCTAGCAAGTTACTGATAAATGGGCATGATTTTTACTCAGTATAGGCTACATAAAGTTTCATGTAAAAGAACGACTTCTAAATAAACTTGTACAGTAACTAAACACAATGTGCAGAATAAATTATATTTAAAACAGCTATAATCATTTACAAAACATCTATTTAAATGCTTTTTTCATACAGTCCTGCTGCTTTGTGGCTGAACTATCACTTTGGTTACTACAGCAGTTTTTGTGAGGCATGGCCTGCTCTTATATTCTCAAATGTTGAAAATCATGCTTCAGAAACAGAGGCAGGGTAAATTGCATTCACTGACACTTCGCTTACACCTCACTATTACTTGCTGTGTCAATTAGGCTTTAGAATTATTTTATTAGATATTAATATTGTCATTAATATACTGTGTCATTCTATCTTTTCATGAAAGATTTGCGAACTAATACCAGCATGGCACAGAGGACTGGTTTAAGAGCTTTCATCTGATATATAGAACACATTTCATTGCATTCTCTGGTGATACAACACAATCTCCACTTTTACACAAGGAATTCCTCAAGGCTCAGTTCTTGGTCCATTGACTTTTATAATTTAGATACTTCATTCCTCTTAGTCACAACCCACAAAGCTTTAATCTTAAGTTTCACTGTTATATTGATGACATTCAGACTTAAATGAAATCCCACTCAATACCTGCCACTGGCCTATACTGTGGCCTGTCTATGGAATAGTGGATTTGGATGGAAAAAAAAAAAGCTGTTTCCAACTTAAAAGTGATAAGACTACATTCTAACCACTTGGCTCAAAAACAGTTCTTAGTAAAAAATAAATAAATAAATAAAAATAAATATATAATCCTTTACATTGATAGGACACCTACTCTATTTTCCTGCTTTTTTGTGTTCACAACCTCTCTGAGTCATTCTAAACCATACTTTCTCCTTTGACTACCATATCAGCTCTGTAGTAAAAAAGCTTGTTTTTATTTTCAGAACATTGAGAAACTCAGTGCTTGTCTTTCGCACTTGCTGCTGTATCCTTCTGTCTTGCAGTTGGCTCTATCTACTCAGTTTCAGTTCTGTCCATAGCACTATCTCTTCTATCAGTTTATCTCCAAAGACTTCATATTCTCTCATTTTAATTGTTCAGCTTTTCACAAATACTTGATCTGTGTCACATTTTAAAGTAATATTTGAAAGACTGACTTGCCATAAAACAAAATATGCTAATTTCAATAAGAATTAAATATTCACATAAGATACAAAATCAATCCTATAATGCACTTCCTTCTTTTTTATGGTTCTGGTTTTCTTTTTCCTTACCCACCTGCACCCTCAAACCCACCCTGTTTTCGGCACATCACTAAAGTAGTTTCCTGACCACCTATAAACAAACCAGACTTGTACTTGGTTGTTAATCTTCATCGCCACACTAGTATGGCACAGTGTTATAGTTCTTCTAAAGCATCTTTGGGTTATTTAAGAGTTCTGTAATTATCTTATAATTACCTAAGAGGCAGTGACAAAAGCATTCATTTTAGAAATGTAATTGCTGTTTCAAAAAAACAAGTGTTCCTATTAATCAAATGTGAGGCTTTGCAAATAATTTTCAGACCAAAACGTGGCCAGTAAACACCCAAAAGATCAGACTTAAGCAGGCAGTGAGCAACAATTATGCAAGCATCCTCTATAGCTATGAGCTTAATGTATTTTTATATGAATTGATTGGTTTGTGGCTCTACATTAGTGAACCCATTAATATGTTTACTGGTCCTCAATTAAGAAATATTACTGAAATTGTAAAACTTTTAATCATGCTTCTTAAATAATTTTACATCACATTGGTTTGGACTGGAAGGACCTGGATGGGTGACTCTAAACTCTGCTGTGTATGATATCTTCTCTCTGCTACAGAGACATTGTTGCTCCTTGCAGCAATCTTTAATCAGGTATAAGTCTACTTTATTTATTTATTTATTTTTTACATTTTTTCTTTTTTCTATCCCTCTTATCACTGAATCCTCCCTTCCTCTTTCATTCACTCACAGTTTTATCTGTTGCCTGGCAAGGAGGATGCTCAGAAACGCTCCCCTGTGTGACAGAAATAGTTGCTCTAATGCTCCAACTGCTTTTAATCCATCCATATCATAGCATCCTCATCCCCTCAGGAAATTACAGCATGTCTCCTATAAACATAAGGGAATTGTACAGTTGGAAACACCTAAGTGGAGTGTAGCATGATTTATGTGACAGTTTGGAGTACAAATATGTTATACTGCACCCCATACTAACCTTTTATCTGATGGTGGTGAAAAATATATGCCCTCCTCCAAAAAAATTTAAAACTACTTCCTATTTATATTCACTGGAAGCTCACTAGATCCTTGCCTGGCTAGAGGACCCATTTCCTTTCAATAATAACAGTAAAACCTTAATAACAGTAAAACCTTGGACAAGACGCACAAAAGTGTCAGCCTGCACATAAACACACAGAAAGAAAAGTCTGTATTTGACCTTGTCCTGGAGAGAAGCAAAAGCACCATTCACAGAGATAAACATCTGAACTTTGCATTTCCCCCCTAGAAAACATACAACAGTTAGATTAATGGGAGCCCAGCTTTCTTTCCTAGCTTAATTTTAATTTATTTTTCTCTAAGTGCTCAGCAAATATTTCTTTTTTTATACAACTGATTCCTCAAACTGACAGTCCTAAATGGCATGCTTAATTCACCACAACTGAAACTAATCTCTGATTTGTGGGGTTTCACTTCTACTCTACGAAGATTGAACACACCATTCAGAGATGCCACATGTCTCTATACTGCATTGCTTTTTTTTAATAATGTAACCTAACATACCATCTATGTATTTTCCAGTCATTACAGTAAATCGCATGCTAGGCAAAAAGAGATTTTCTGTGCTGGAGGACTGAAATGAAAAAAAAAAGTCTTTGCCCAAAATTTGGTTTAATGATTCTCTAGAGGACTTGGTCCTAATGTTTTAGATTGCTGTAATAAGCAAGCGCTCTACCGTGTGGTGACTCCTGGGTTATTATAATGGGACTTTGGGCTTTAAGTCAGGGCTAGGTACGACATGAACATTTCAGCATTTAGAAATATGTCTGCCAATAAAGAGAATGTCCAAATAAGTCAATAAAGACTGATAAAACAATTATCTCGACAGCTCTCTAAATATTTTTGATCACAGCACCTTTATTGCTCACTACAGATAAACTTAATTAAAAAGTCTATACTGTTCTTAAATACTATTTCAACATTATTTTTTCATTCAGAAATAAATCCTTTGTTTAAATGTTTTCATTACCTACCTAAAAAAAATGTTATACAATTTTAGGACCAATTTTATCAGGGTTTTTTTTTTTTTAATTCCAAACAATCTTTAAGATGTACCAAAAATAAACAGCAACACAGACCAATGCGCACAGTGTACAGTGGCTTAGCAGTTAGCATGTTTGCCTCACAGCAAAAAGGTCCTGGGTTCAAGTCCCGGGCTTGGGCATTACTGTATGGAGTCTGCACATTCTCCCTGTGCATGCATGGGTTTCCTCCAGGTACTCCAGGTGTCTTCCACAGTCCAAAGACATGCACATTAGGCTAAATAGCTGTTCCAGATTGCACCGTGTCTGACGAGGGCATATCTCTGTGGAGTTTACATGTTCTCCCTGTACTGGTGTGGGTTTCCTCCTGGTTTTACGGTTTCCTCCCACCATCCAGAGATATGCGCATTACGCTAATTGGATATTTTTGATTGTCCCTTGGTGTAAGTGTGAATGTGAAAGATTGTGTGTCTGTGTTTCCCTGTGATGGTCTGGCGAGTTGTTCAGGGTGTATCCACCTTCGCCTCGAGTCAGCTGAGATTGACTCCAGTGTTCCAGTGACCGTAATAAAGAATAAAGCGGTTCGGAAAATGAAATGAAATACATGATACATATACTTTCATTTACACAGAATCACTGACAATAGGTTATAATTCATACTGATCTGTAATTAGTATAAAGAGAGTACAATACCTATAAGTGAACCTGAAAGACAAGACCACTTGTTTGTTCTGAAATCACAGAGTGTAACTTTAAGCCAGCCAAGACTGAACATTATTAGCAGAAGGCTGTAGCAAATTGTGGAATGGTGTGAAGAGAAAGTCGGATAGAAGCCAAAAACCACAAATACTAATAGCCATGTAGTCTTCTGGGGAAAATATGTGAAAATATGTGATAAAGAACTTGTTATGATATGATGGTTTATAAAGTTGGCAAATTTATTTATTTATTTATTTATTTATTTATTTATTTATTTATTTGTCCGTGCAGACAAAAAAGTGTTATCGAGCAAAAAGGCCTTAGTTCTTAGTTCTTAGTTAGGTAATTCTGTGTACTCAGCCTATTTTTGGTATTATCACGCTTATGGATGAATCTTTGGTATCTTCATTAATATGTAAACAATGGCAGCATAGCTCTGATCAGTGGGCATAATGTAATACCGGGATCTTCTACGATGAGCTCACACTTGCTCACATTTCTCAGTTCGGTCACATTGATGCTTGTGGATCCGGGTTTACTTTCTCTGCTTTTAATAAAGGTTCAAATATATGAATGATTAAAGTGTTTTCTGAAGCAGACAAAATTATTTGTTCATTAATATTGGATTGTCTGTCCACACAGAAATGATTACAACCCTTCAATGCAATTCATTATTTAATTCAATGATTTTGTATTTTCATTCCCCTGCCATCATTTCAATATACTCACTGAGCAATCTGCACTTGATTTGTGCTATGTACAGTGTTTGTACATGCTTCCACTAGCCAGAGGGCGTGAATTCTATGTAGCCTGATTTCTGTTTTAAGCACATGAAGTGTCTGATGGAGAAAACATTTGAATAGTTTGCCAGGTTTTGTGTGTGTGTGTGTGTGTGTGTGTGTGTGTGTGTGTGTGTGTGTGTGTGTGTGTGTGTGTGTGTGTGC
>JBCNYH010000012.1:30073467-30086480 GCA_039654325.1 Tandanus tandanus | reverse complement strand
TGTGTGTGTGTGTGTGTGTGTGTGTGTGTGTGTGTGTGTGTGTGTGTGTGTGTGTGTGTGTGTGTGTGTGATTCAGGATGCTTAGTAGCAGGCTGATGATAGATCCTTTTGCTCACTGTAATTTGACTGAACTCTTCATTGATTGACCCCCTGTCACAGCTGACCTTTGCATTCACCCAACATACGCGCTCAGACCAGCAGGCGCAAGACCTAACAGGTCTAATAAAGCTGACCATGCTGTGTGCCTGCTGTAATCAGGAGACAAGCTCATCAGTTGAAGAAGGCACTCAGCTCTTTAAACAGCAGGCAGATTGAACATCACCTCATCCACTGAACATCTCAAGATGTGGGTCTCGGGTTCAGTCACATCATTAGTGAGCACAAACAGGATGAAAGTGGCAGAATCTACAGCAAGTTCAGTGTTATTCATTTCCTTTGACTGCTCACACCGTCAACAAAATTGACACAGCCCTTAACATGAGTCAAAGTAAACCTTCAGCGTTCAGCAACCCATGTGCCGATGGATCTGCTTCGTTTGTGCTTGCCGTGCTTGTGGATTTCAACACAAATTAATGGCAGACTGCAATGAGGATTTAAGAGTCACGCCACTGCTCCCTCCGAGTATTGACTGACATGCAGTAGGCTACATAGCTCATAATGCTCTCTCATCTTTCAGTGTCACATGAAAAGCCCAGCAGCAAGTGGAACACCACCACCTCTGTCTGCACTGCCATTCTCACATAATCCACCACTTATTGGAGACTACCTATATGAGAAGGGTGGAGAATAGGATATATCGTGAAGCTGCTGAAAGACTGATAGTTTATTGTCAGCTGTTGAAATGAGGGCTGGTGGTGCCAAGTTGCAAACAAGTATTGTTATCAGGGAAGAGGTTTTGCACAGTGTTAATGCATCTAACTAATCCTTTAGATATGAAACAGCATACACAAACACCTACACAAACACCCACCCACCCACCCACACACACACACACACACACACACACACACTCTATGGCTACGCATTGCAAAGGGAGTGATATATGCTCTCCTCAATGCTGCATTCGACGTGCATAGAATTATAACAGCATCATTTGGGGACAAAATATGCTTCCCAAACATTTCTCCACTTCCTTCTCATTTACTTTTAATCCAGCTCCTTATATCGTCTTTACATAACAGAGCATCACATAGCAGTATAACCATTACAAATGCATATCTTTTTTTGATCGCATTAAATATGGTATAGAAATGAGATTGAAGCACAGATTTACACAAATACGCAAAGAATAACGGCTCCATGTTCAGCCGTGTGGAGCACGCAGGAGGCGCGGTGGCAGGGATCCTCTGCGCAAAACTATTCATCATCACTCTCATCGTCCTCCTCATCAGCATCTGCCAACTTTGGAGCGGTGAGCGCCAAACTTCATCTCCCTTCACCGGGAACACCTCAGTCCCGATTGAGAAATCAGCCCGAAATCAGTCATGCAGAAATACAAACGGAGAGGACGGGGAGAAAAAAAAAATCAGTGTTACCTTTATGGTTTTGGATGATTGACACTTCACTTGGGAAACGGTGGCTGTTTGGTTCATGTTTGCAATCAAAGCTCGGCGGCAGCCCGATCCAAAAGACGCAGTGTGATCCGGATTTTTAACTTAATCCACTCAGTCCACAAGTAGCAGCAAATAAAGCATGTACAGCAAGAAGCAGCGGCAGCCTCTCCTCGGGGCTTTCACTGCGATCCACCAGTAGTGCGTGAGGAATCAGATGCGTAATGAACTCAGCTGGATCACTCTTCTCTTCTCTTCTCTTCTCTTCTCTTCTCTTCTCTTCTCTTCTCTTCTCTTCTCTTCTCTCCCCACGATCTCCCCCCTCTGTGGTATATATGAGCACCTGTGGGGCACAGCCCAGCATCACAACATTCACATAAGCTTAAAGATCTTTATTATATTGTTCATGCATAATTAAAGATACAAATCCAATATTAGTATTCATTATATTATTCATAATGAATATAGTAAATATTCATTTGTAATATGTTCCCTAAAGGCTGTACATTCAGCCTAAATCAGTATTAATCAATGGAGTCCTTCCAGACAAACTGGTCCTGAGCCTATTCAAGCTGAGGTCTGTTTATGCAGATTCTCTAAACACTGAAGCACACACTAACCGAATGTTGTCACACTACAGAATCACTAGTCCTGGAGAAGAACACCCACACTGTTTACTGAAGTGAACCAAGTGAACACGAAAGGAGTTCATACAACAACAGAGGGGCTTTGCTGCAAGATAATTTTAACGTCAGAGACAGCCCTGTACTCACTGTTTGAAATGAAACACACCACAGTTGTGATGGGCTGCGATACAGAAAAGCTAATGGAGTCAAGAGGGATTTGAAAGATAATAGCAATGTACAGAAGCTCTGAAGTCTAAGGCTCTATACGGAGGGTGGCTTTGAGGAGTTAATCAAGTCCATTTCGGAACATTCTGTAAGAGAGACATGTTAACTAATAACACAGCCAGAGAGACGCACTAACTCTGAAGAATCATCCACAGGAACGCATTAAGTCTGAAGAAACAGTTAATAGAAAAATGTGTAAGGCAGTATATTAGTATCCAGGATATTATACTTTATACACTTTACTCATTTGCCGAACTGCTCGATCCTATTAAGGTTGAAGGGAGGCTGGAGCCTATCACGGTCAACACTGGGTACACCCAAAACAGCTTTCCAGACCATTTCAGGGCCAGCACACAACCATTCACACTCACACCTATGGACAATTTGGAACACTCCATTAGCCTTAATGTGCACGTCTTTGGACTGTGGGAGGAAACCAGAGTACCCGAAGGAAACCCATGCAGGCATGGGGAGAACATGCAGACTCCACACAGACCCTGGGACTCAAATCCAGGACCTGCTCAATAAGGGAAAAACAACATGTAGTAGAGGTTTAGATACACTCTGTATTTGTTAAGTGCTCAGAATTCCTTCCTTAATTAATTCATATTTTAAACTGCTTTATCCAACTAGGGTCACAGGGAGGCTGGAGCGTATCTCAGCCAACTCTTTACCAAGGTGAGCTACACCCTGAACAGCTTGCCAGTCGATCACAGGGCAACACAAACACACACAACCATTCACACTCACACCCATGGGCAATTTGAAACAGCCAATTAGCCTCATGTACATGTATTTGGACTGTGGGAGGAAACTGGAGTATCCGGTGGAAACCCAGGCAAGCACGGGGAGAACATGACATGCAAACTCCACACCGAAATGCCTGAGCCCAGGATTCAAACCCAGAACCCTCTTGCTGAGAGGCAGACGTGCTAACCACTACGCCACCGTGCCGCCCTATATACTGTAAATACCCACTATCCAAATATTCAAGTCCTTTTCTAAACTATTGAAACATTTGTTTTTGAGATGAAGAAATGACTATGAGAGTATGTAATGCTATTTCTTAGTTATTTACATTTACATATTAACATTTACATGCGTTAAACAGGTTAGAACCTGGCCCTTTAAAGGCAGACCACCAATTTCTTTAAGTTTTCAGTGTTTTAAGTTCTCAAAGTTTTTTAGTGTAGGAACAGAGAGTTTTAAAATAAATAAGATAAAATATTTAGTTGCATGTCCATTGCTTAAAATAACTGCATTAAATCAGCATTCCACTGACATTACTAAATTTGCATTCTTCTTTTTTTGCTATTCCAGGCTTGTACCACATCTTCTTTCTGGTGTTGATGGTTTTGGGGTTTTGGGAGGCGTAAGGCAACCTTCAGTCTTCTCTTCAGGAGGTTAAATGCATGGTCAGTTGGGTTAACATCTAGTGATTGACTTGTCCAGTCTAAAACTACACTTTTCCCCCTAATGAAGTCTTCTGTTGTGTTGGCAGTGTGTTGTGGGTCTTTGTCTTGCTGCATGGCAAAGTTTCACCCCATTAAATTGGATGTACTTGACTGTCAGTTGGCAAACAGAATGTTTCTGCAGACTTCAGAATTCATTCTGCTTTTACCCTCGTGAGTTACATAATCAATAAAGATTAGTGAGCTTGTTCCAGAAGCAGCCATGCAGGGCCAAGCCATGACATTACTTCTAACATGTTTGATCAGTGAGCTTGTGTGTTTTGGATCATGAACAGATCTTTTTTTTTTCTCCACATTTTGGCCTTTCCATTATTTGAGTTGAGGTTAAGCTTGATCCAAAACATTAGTGGCTCGTCTATGTATTTCTTTGAGAATTATAATCTGACCTTCTGATAATTACAGGCAGGATTCCTCCTACCAGTCCAAAACAAGCTGGTAAGTATATTGCCCATAGATGTGAATAGATATGGGTAGATGGTGCTCTGCAGTGATCTGGCAACCTACCCAGGGTGTATTTCTGCTTAACACTCAATGTTTCTGAGTGTATATGCATTTACTTACCTTTGTTTTATCATTGGGTGGCATGGTGGTGTAATGGTTGGCACGTCTGTCTCACAGCAAAAATGTCCTGGATTCGAGTCCCGTGGTTGGGTGTTTCTGTGTGGAGTCCTCCCCGTGCCTGTGTGGGTTTCCTCTGGGTACTCCAGTTTCCTCCCACTGTCTAAAGACAAGCACATTATCCAAATTGACCCCAGGCACAAGTGTGAATGGTTGTTTTTGCCCTGTGATGGTGTGGTGTGCTGTTCAGTGTGTACCCCAGCTTCACCATTACTTCACCCTATAAATAGTAGTTGTAGTAATAATAGTAGTAGTGGTAAAGAAATTAAGACTATAGCTAGCATAGTGCATAAGGAAAAAAGTCATTGAACAAATGCATTAATTCATTCATTTGCCAAACCACTTTATCCTACTAGGGTTGCAGGGAGGCTGGAGCCTACCTCAGCCGACACTGGGCGAAGGTGGTGTATATCCGGAACAGTTCACCAGTCCATTGCAGGGACAAAACACACACACAAAACCATTCACACTCACATCTAGGGGCAATTTGGAACAGCCAATTCTTTGGACTGTGGCTGGAAACCAGGGAACCCAGAGGAAACACACACAAGCAAGGGGAATACATGCAAAATCGACACAGAAATGCCCTTGCCGAGCCCAGGACTTGAAGCCAGGACTTTCTTGCTTTGTGGCAGACTATGGGTTGGAATCGCATGCCCGTGTTTTTTAATAAGCCAGCAAGTCTGTATTTGCATCCAGATCCATCTCAGCAGGGTTGCCCAAAGAGACCCAAGCCTTGAAAAGTTTTCAACCAGCAGCATGGAGGAAAGCTGGAGATGATGATGAAACAAAGACTATCCAAACTCCTGGCAAAGGCCAATAGGGCACCCTACCATGCCATGCTCATGCTTGTGGCTGACTGGGTGGCCTCCCAAGCCAAGCTCATACCAGAGGCTTATGGGGCAGCCTCCCACACCATTCTCTATCCTGAAGCTGACAGAATGACCGTCCAAGCTGAGCTCATGTCAGAAGTTGACAGGGCAATGTTCCATACCATGTTTATTCTGAAGCCCAATAAGACATCCTCCCTAACAAAGACGACATCAACATCTGACACAGTGGCCTCCCAAGCCAAGCTTACAGCAAATGTATATGAAGCAGCTTTCCAAGCCACACTCACAATGGAGGCTGATGGGGCAACTCCCCATGGCACGTTCTGGACAGGGGCCAAAGGTGTGGCCTTCCAAGGCAAGTTCATGGCAGAAGGTGGCCTACCATGCACACACCAGACTATGGTGAGTAGGATGTCACTGCTCTGCAAACACATTCCACTGAGGATGTCATCACTACACCACCTGGATCCTAACAATCTGTCCCATGTCTGGTCCCTGCCTCCTCTGGGAGAAGCAAGCATTCTGGCCAATGCCTGTCTTGGAAATTTGGGAAATTATGGACATTGTAACCAAGGATCCAGGACCACCTTTTTGAGTCTTAGAATACTCATTCCATGGGGATGGGGTCATCTATTTTCCCCCCTCAAAGTGTGCACTGCATGCTGTGTGCGGCTCTTATCATGAACAGCAGAAGAAAACTTAATAGTGCCTACTTGTCATGTTGTCAACTTTTATGTTTCCATGTGTGTTTTGTTATGGTTCATGTCTTGTCGTATCTGATGATGTGTCACTGGTTGTCTCCTTCATGTGTCATAAGTACTTTTACCTGATTTCAGTTTTCGCCAGATTTGTCTCTGTATTTAATCCTCTTGTTTCTTTGTTTTTGGTGTAGTAAAACTCACCCACTTACCAAGTCTTGCATTCCTTGTCATGGTATTCTGATCTGGCTCGTCATGTTTTTGGATTTCAGATTTGCATGTATTGCTGCCTGCTGATCTCCTAAACTATTAGCTGTAACTGCTTAATGATCCTGCTTCATGATTTGGAACTGTTTGCCTGCGTATTTTAATTAAATAGATAACCTGCCTTTATATCTGTCTTCATCTCAGTCATCTGACAATGTTTGGATTAATATGAGATACATGATACTGTTTGATGCTGATGTCGTATTTATTTTATTTTATTTTATTTACTTATTTTAATAAAATACAAATGCCTAATGGTTTTTATATCTTGCACTGAAGGAGAGACAGATTTGGAAGAGGAACAAAACCACTAATACTGGGCCAGAAGCAGAGTAAATAATTTTGTTATGTGAGCTGTAGTTTAAATAATTCCCTTTTATTACTGCTGAAAAATGTCTGAGTTGGTAACTAAAAGTTTGAAAGCTATAGAGCCAGAGCACTCTAAAATATTCTGGACCAAACACACAAATATATACTGGTATAATACAACCTGTTCTTTTGTTACACCTGATCCTGAACAAGCAGCCAGTGAATACATCATAAACTTAATATACCATGTAATACAGTACATAGTACCTATAAAATATTTAAGTACCTATCATTGAATATGATAATCTTTAAATAATTTGTTTAAATATTTATCAGTCTTTCAGGATTTGGATTAAAGGAATCAGATTTTTCTGTTTATTCATAGAACCCTGACGATGTAGCTAGTGCTAATGAGGTTTTAACTTTTGCTGTAGTGTAATGACCTGACCAGAGTATACCCTACCTCTTACAAGAAGTCACCCAAATACCCTGATTCTAAGTATCTAAAAAAAAACAGAAAAAAAAGAAACTATCAAATACAGCAGGCATATCATGTATCAAAATTCTCTTTTTGGTTTTATATTTTCCAAGGGAGCATGAAATTACTTAGAAAATGTTCTATCTACAGTATCTGTTTATTTATTTATTTATTTATTTATTTAATCTTTCCCCTCTCCAGTACACAGTACACTGACTCAGCTGATGAAGTGGACAGTGTTTGAGACCCACAGTTTCTCTCTGTCATTAATCTGATGTATGCAAACAATAAACAGATAAAACATTTTGACCTTCCTTTTACATCACCTTCATCTATCACTGTAATCACCAAGGTGAATGTTGCCTTTGAAAGAATGAACCGCTTATTGTTTAACTAATAATTGTATCGTAATTGAGTTCCTTGGAGTTTGCTAGTTAAGGGCTGACTTTTTAACAAAAAAAAAGAAGAAGAAGACAAACATGACAAACAAATCACTCATAACAGGTAGCTGATAACATCTTCATCCATAGCAAGTAAGTAATTACTAAGTAATTGCTAAGTAAACTGAGTAATTAATCACTCAATTGTTAATAATACTAAGAAGAAGAAGAAAAAGAAGGGAAGAAGGCATTCATTCATATAATTGTATCCACTCACTCATTTGCCGAATCACTTACTCCTAAGAGGGTCACAGGGAGGCTGGAGCCTATGTCAGCTGACACTGGGCGAAGACAGGGTACACCCTGAACAGCTTACCGGACCATCGCAGGGCAAACACTCTCACAACCATTCACACTTACATTCACACCCAGGGGCAATCTGGAACAGCCATTTAGCCTAATGTGCATGTCTTTGGACTGTGGGAGGAAACTGGAGTACCCAGATGAAACCCACTCAAGCACTGGGAGAGCATGTAAGCTGCACACAGAAACGCATTAAGCATGAGTCTTGAACCCAGGAGCCTGAGACTCGAACCTCACCTTCATGATATGAGGCAGACGTGCTGACCACTATGCTAATAAATTAGCATAGCAATGTGCTATTTTAGCATGAAGCTAACAATTATTAAATGCGTAATATATTTTGCTGTTAAAAGATATTCAGAAAAGGCACTGCAGTGCAACTCTGTCACTGGCAGTAAGACAGAAAATATGCATGTATTTAACACACAGTAACATAATCTCATAGCATTAACAAGAAATTATTTTCTTTTCATGCTCAGTGATGAAAACCTAAGATATGCTGAAAGTAGTAAACTTAAGTGTAATCTGAAGACTACTACTTGGATCAAATTATTAGCTAGAACATTCTGCAAAATTGGTCAAATATTTTAATTACTCTACACCAAAACTTAACAGGACCTGATAATAACTGAAGTGATTTAAGTTATTACTGGAAGGTTGAAAACCTATAGAGCTCCCAGCTTGTGCTGAATCAATTTTCAGGCTGATCTGAACAAGCATGGGTAAAATACAAAGTAGGCACCGTTCAGAAGCTGCAAGCATCATTTTGCATTTTTATGATGATCACGTGACAGCAAGTATTTTACTGTTTTTAAACCACAAACATCCAAAACAGCATATATTAATGCAATACATGAATTTACTTTCAACAATCTTATCAAATACAAATTACAAAATCCTTTTTTGTACTGAACATACATATTTTAAATACATGTATCATAAATTTTGGCCACCCTGTAGATAAACATTATAGGTAATTGATGGATAGATAAATGAATGCATGGATAAATAATTATATGTATGCAGTGCAGTGTCACGGTGGTGTAGTGTTTAGCACGTCTAGCTCACAGCAAGAAGGTCGTGGAGCCTGTGAGGGCGTTTCTATGTGGAGTTTGCATGCCCTCCCTGTACTTGGGTTTTCTCTGTGTACTCTGGTTTCCTTCCACAGTCCATGAACATTACATTAATTGGCTATTCCAGAGTGTGTGTGTGTGTGTGTGTGTGTGTGTGTGTGTGTGTGTGTGTGTGTGTGTGTGTGTGTGTGTGCGAGAAAGAGAGAGAGAGAGAGAGAGTGCCCTGCAATAGTCTGGTGAGCTGTTCAGGGTGTACCCAGCCTTTGCCCAGAGTCGGTTGAGACCATGGTAGAATAAAGCATGAATGAATAAATGAATGAATGTAATTAGTACAATATTTTGTTAGTATAATGTTGATCAGTGGTGCTTTTCTTTACCATCTAGAACATTCTATTAAATAAGCATTGAGTTAGGGGAAAAGGTTAAAAGGTCATTGGGAAAACCATCAGTGCTCCATAGTAATGGACCAATAATTTCATACTATCACTATTTCAGAGTCTGTGAGCACTGGAATCTTAACTATGTCCATGACTCTGGCCAAGCTCCTCAGCCTAAAGAGCTTGTAATGATCAGCAAGTACACTGAGAAACCCAGGAGGCAGTCAGAGTGACTCTGTAAAGGAATGAACATCTTAACTGCAGACATGGTTCAGTTGATTGATGACCCAGGAGTTGAGATCGGGTAATTCAGAGGACAGCTTTTCTCTACAGAGCATTCTTTATAGCTCAGTGACCAGCCATCCCTGTCAGATGAATGGTTGGACACTATGTCCACAACTACTCCCAGGATGTTCATTCAAGCCCGATAATGACCTCTCACTGATCTGCCACTTTCTACTACTTTTCAAACTAGTCTCAGCAGGTTATGGAGAAGTGTACACCATGTCTTATGACAGACTCAACGCAACCTGTCATAGCCAATGTGAAGAATGGCATGGCTTGAGAAGAGATGGGGGGTTCAGAATTTTGCATGGCACCTGTCACAGCAGGATGTGTCAAGCTACAGTGCAAGGATTTTATTGAAAGCTTTCATTGGGGATTCAGGCAGGCCACATGATGTTAGTTTCTGGCTAACATGATGTAACCTGAGCTCCTGTAAGCCTCTATATAGAGAAGAAGGCCATTCAAAATACACCCACCTTTCACCTTCAAATCACTTCATAGTGAACCCAGAGAAGAGCTCCTTAACACATGGACACTTGTTCATCAGTGTAAAACTAGATTCACTAAATATTCAAGCCACAGCATCATTCCAGTGCATAGTATACACAGTATAATTATGCTTGTCAATCAAATTAAGCTAGGCAGCTATGTATTGGTACTGACTGTGTTGAGGAGGCCTTTACACAAACCAGTGATCCCTAGGTTTGCTAGAATTCTAGGCATTCCAAAAGTCAAATCTGCTATCAAAACTCAAAGATCACAGACTAAAACTTACACACCAGTATATACAGTACATTAGTCTGATTGGGAGTAGTCCGGCACCAGAGAGAGTAAGGAACGAAGAGAAAGATAAATACACTCATTCATTTACCAAACTGCTTTAACCTTCAGCGGTCACTGGCACATTTCAGCCAACTCTGGGCAAAGGTGGGGTACACCCTGAACAGCTCACCAGTCCATCGCAGGGCCAACACACACACACACACACACACACACACACACACACACACACAACCATTTACACTTACACTCACATCTTGTGGCAATATGGAACAGCCAAATAGCCTAATGTGCATGTCTTTGGACTGTAGGAGGAAACTGGAGTACCTGGAGGAAGCCCACACAAGTATGGAGAGAACTTGTAAACTCCACACATACATGCACTTGCCAAGGCCGGGGCTTAAATCCAGGACCTTCTTGCTGTGAGGTGAACATGCTAACCACTACACCACCATGCCACCTCCTGTTATGAATTTCTCTGTCTCTCAAACCAAAGCGAGACATGGGCCAAAGCAAGACATGGGACACAAAATAGAAGCATTCGAGATGCACTGTTAGCGTCATCTCCTGAAAGAGTTATGAATTTGCCCATATGAAATTAAACAGTTCTCTGTATGTGTAAACTTTATACCTCCCTAATAACCAAATTTGTGGCAAGAGTTTCAAAGAAAATCTCCCTGAGATTATATTTAAGAAACCTTGAGATGGACCAGACTCAAAAGGGGAAACCCATCCTCATTTAGATGAGACCAGAAAATGTGATTGTAGAGATCTTCCATAACTTTGTCACATGGTTAAAAACTACCAACTGCGTAGCAGGAAATTCACTAAAGTTTTAATATGAAGTTTACGTTCTTGTCTTATAATTATAATGCCTACTGCAGTCCAAAGCCATTTTAGCAAAAATGTTTGTATCAGCAGCAGTCTAAAGCTATCTTCACAGTTTCAGAGTGTCTATTTAGTTCCATCAGCAGGCGTGAGATAAACACCATAGATGTCTTATAGGTATCTCATTATTTGGGGGCTGTATAGTACCACAGGACTACTGACTGTGCGTGGCTCACCTGGTGTAAAGTGGGAAAAAGCAAGTGCTGATTCTCAGATGATGATATGTTAGGAAAACATTGTACCAATGAAGCATCAGGATGGTATGAAATTAGGTAGCGCTCTCCACAGGTGGACTGACCCAAGACTTGCCCTCACCATTTCTATTATTTTACTTCTGTTTTTACTCTCAGTTATATGTACATATTCCCTCATTTACTGATAATTCATCTTACCCTGTGAAAGAATTTAGCAGCTATTCCATAGAGTCTTTCACTGGTTAGAACACCCTGGGAAATTCTTTGTCAAGCAGATCAACTGTCCCAGAGGATTTAGCCATAGCCAAATCACCTCTGTGGATGTCATCCCTGAGATTAGACTACATATCACAGAATTGGAACTATAAAATAGCAGTGGAGCACTTCTGAATGAAAGAACCACTGGATCATAGGTAATGCAACCCCTTAAGTGGAACAGTTGTGTTTATTTTTTCTCCAGGGATTGCTAAACAGTGGCAAATCCCCATTTACAATAAAGGTAGCTAAGCACAATGGATTGCAATGTCTCTAGAGTCTCATAGGCTTAATATATCCTTTCTATACTTGAAAATCCCTCAAGGAACCTTGAAAGGGACCCCCAGATGCTTTCAGATGACTGGACTTGAATTGAATTTGATGTTTAGGTTAGCAGTTAATTTCCTGTAGGAGTAAGACATAGGGGGTTCCTTAGTCTAAGCAGAGGCTGGTGGAGAAGCTCATCACCTTAGCATATAGAAGAGCCCATTTCCACTTTGCGAATGTAATCATGGGCCTTATTTTGAGATGTGCCACTCCAGAAAACTGTAATCTGGATACTACCATTCATTCCGTTCAGATTTTTATAAAGGTAATAGTGGCCCTGCCAGTGGTGGTAGTGAGGCAGTCATTTCTGAGCACCTTTCACAGCAGCACTAGGGTGAGTTTTATTCCTCATAACATTATTAAAATCAAATGCAGATTTTATTGACAGCTAGGAACCATGGAAGAGAACAATACTTAAGCAGGTGACTTTGAACCCATGTATAACCACCAGGGTTGCTTGTCATTTAGAGCATGGTTTGATGGTTTGGTGTATGATGGCAGGAAGTTTTGGCTACGTCTTATGACACTATGTGAACTTGTTGGATAATGTCAGCATATGCACTGGTTGGTGTTACACACCGCCCCACACATAGCGAGAGATATAATTTGGTTTTGCCAAGCAATTTATACGCAGCATTAATTCTGTATGTGAAAATGGCTATGGTACACATATTTCCCCATAACATGCACATTTAAATGCAAACCTGAAAATTACAGTAGCACAGTGGTAGCATTCATAATTGATTATAAATAATAATTAATATTCTGGGCACTGGGTGGCACCATGCTGTAGTGATTAGCACATCCGTCTCACAGCAAGAAGGTCCAAAATTTAAGGCTTGGGCATTTCTGTGTGGAGTTTGCATGTTCTTCCTGTGCTTGCATGGGTTTCCTCCGGGTACTCCGGTTTCCTCCCACAGTCCAAAGACATGTACATAAGGCTAATTGGCTGTTTCAAATTGCCCCTAGGTGTGAGTGTGAATGGTTTTGTGTGTGTGTGTGTGTGTGTGTGTGT